>CM047426.1:5255000-5736439 GCA_026168455.1 Theocolax elegans | reverse complement strand
GTAAGACAGTCAATGTACGATGTTACCTGAATTTTTTAAAATTTTTTATAACTCAGTATTTATAGTACTTACCGTTCCTTCATATAACATTTCGTATCTGGATCATGTTCTGGGATGTACATCGCGTAAAAAATGTAGTATCCTTAAATTGCTTAAACATAAAAGTTGATTTAGAATGCAAGAATATATAACTTATATATCTCTTTGTAAGGTTTTAAACTGATGGACGGTCGCACGGACCGCTGTATGAAAAATTCCTGATTGATAATTAGGTTTTTCTAACCGACTATTTCTATTTGCCGTCTATCTTACTCTATATGCATTAGCCACATATCTTGAGAGATTATTAGCTTTTGCATTTGTCATATACAACAATTAAGTACTTGACACCTACTTTATTCGGTACTTATGTTTTTGCCACCTGTCGTAACCGACAATTAGGCTTCTAGTATTTGTTATACTATATAATTAGACTTTTCACATTTGCCTGTATTGCAATATTCCATGGTTAGGCATTTGTCATCTTTTTGTTAAAAAATTATTCTTTTGCCACCTGTCTTCATCGACAATTAGGCTTTTACCACCAATCCTAATGGACAATTAGGTATTTACATTTTGTATATTGAATAATTACGCATTTGCCTATCATTTTATTCGATTAAGAAGTTTTTGCCACCTGTCTTCATCGACAATTAGGCTTTTACCATTTGTTATATTCAATAATTAGACTTTTGACATTTATCTGTAATTGTGGTATTCGAAGGTTAGGCATTTGTTATTTTTTGTTAAAAAATTAGGCTTTTGCCATTTGTTATATTCAATAATTAGACTTTTGATCTTTATCTGTATTATTATCACAGGCGTTTGCCACCTGTCTTTATCGACAATTTGGCTTTTATCACCTGTCATAATGGACAATTAGGTATTTGAAAAATCAAACCGATACGGTAAATAAAAGTACTTATTTTACGTTAATTAAAATAGATAAATAATCGCGCAAAACGTTCTCTTCCCTTCATTTGGAAAAAATATATATAGATTCATGCACGTGTTACAATAAATACACTTTATGTTTAAATCTAAATGAATACATTCTATGATAAAATGTAAATTCAACATCCATTTAATAATGAAATTGAATTGCAATTCCGCTTTAATTATGGATAATAAATAATACCGGCTATATATATATATATATATATATGAATTTCATCGTATCGCATAGTATCGTTTTTCTTCTTTTTTTTTGAATGAGTACATATTAGATGTTACTATTTTTTTCAATCTTAGAAAATAAATCTTTAACAGTGTTATAAATACATACCTTTATTTTCATAATGAATTTTTATGATATTAATACAATCGTGTTACTCGATGTTATACTATAGATTAAATTCAATTATTTACCGAACGAAACATATTGGAAATGAATGTCCCGTCTATAATTATATATTATGTTAATTTAATTAGTCGCTAATTCGGTTAGTCCGTCGGCTAAATTGATATAACAACCCGGTGGGAATTACATAATTCGATGTATTAATATTAATTGAAAGTTTTATTAAATTATCAATGGGAATTGAGGAAAAAATAATTAAAGTTTAACAATGCGTACAAGGATTTGTTGAAAGTAAAATAATAATGTCGTGTTGGTGTATTAGTAACTAGTGTCTGAAACCGAAATTGTTATAATCGTAAGAAATTTTGAAAATAAATTGGTCAAAAATATATTTTTCACCCTGATCATCTGAAAAGTCTACTTTATTGATCTCTACGAATGGAATAGCCTTGTATGCCTTCGATGATTTTATTCCCTATTGTTTCACTGTAATCCTATTTATATATTATATAAATAAGACCGTATAGACCTATTTTATTCATCGTAGATTTACTTTTTTGTTTTGAACACTTACTTTAGCCTTTTTCTACAAATACAAAATTAAATTTATTATATTACTTAAAAAATATATCAAAAAATCTTACAAAATTTAGAAATTTAAAAATAAGTTTCTGTTCTCTAAAGTAACTTTTTAAATGACCTACAGGGTGAAAAATTTTACATGCACTTCGTAGTTAATTAGTAAAAAGTAGTATTATTAAAAATGTATTTTATTTCTGGTAGAAATTTGGATATTCGTAAGGGGTCTACCTTAATTAAACACACCAAAAAGACAGTTTTTCAACATTTTTAAAATAGTTTTATATTATAAATATTGATATAGAAGTTATTAGACTTTATTAATACACTATCGAAATACATAAAAAAAAATTTTTATAAGTTTTTATATATGAAAATAATACATCTAAAAAATCCTATAAAAATATGTGCCCGCGGTGTTGAAGAAATCTCTGGAATGGTTGGTACATTGAAAGAAGTAATTCTTTAAGTTAAATACACCGATTCATTTGAGAAATTAAAGAAAGAGGTCTTAGATTCAAAGACATAAATATTTATTGTGTAACGGCTCAATTATGATATGAGATAGATATAGATGTGTATGTATAGTAGTGTTTAGATTTCGGAATAAGTGTAGGAACTGAAGCGTGAATTTTGCGTGATCTACCGTATTCTCCACAACAGATTTAAATAAGGGATATTGGCAGATAAAATTGACGGAAGAATCAAAAAAATACACAGCTTTTTTATATAAGGGGCAATTATACCAATTTATAAGAGTTCCGTTTGGTATTAAGACTGCCGGGTCAGGTTTTATACGTGCATTAACCATCGCATTGCATCGTGTTTTACATTTTGTAACGGCATATGTTGATGATATATTAATCGCGTCAAAGTCTTTCAATGAACATATTAATCATTTAGACCAATTGTTCTTCTATTTACATAAAGCTGGATTTACGCTAAGTTTAGAGAAATCCTTATTTTTTCGAAAAAATGTTCACTTTTTAGGGTTTATAATGGACTTGGAGGGTATTCGACCGGACCCTGAACACCTTGAAAAAATACGTGATTTTCCTACTCCTTTAAATCAACAACAATTGCAAGGGTTTCTCTGTGTTTGTGGCTATTATAGGCGCTTTAGTGTACGCCACGCAAATTATGTGGAACCATTCCGAAGGCTTTTACAGTCTGGGAATTCATGGAAATGGACAGATGAGCACACGAAGGCCTTTAAATCACTAAAAGATAATTTCATGCGAGCGGTAACGCTTAGCCATTACAGGATTAATAGCAAATTCTGTTTACAAACGGACGCGAGTGACATGGGCGTCAGCGACGTCTTATATCAAATAGACGAAGAAGGTAATCCACGTATTGTTTCTATTGTGAGTCGTGTCCTCACTAAATTTGAACGTCGATATACGACCACAGAGAAGGAATTATTAGCGATAATTTATTCGGTTTTGAAACTTCGATATTATTTGATCGGGATTAAATTTGATATTGTGACTGATCACAAACCACAGCGCGCGACTAGTTTGATGGATACTTGCACTTCAAGAATATGATTTTCAAATTCGTCATTGCAAGGGTTCTGACAACATAGTGGCTGATATTTTTAGTCGAAATTTCAAGGATTATCCTAGTGAATTTCGTCCGAATTTATTGATATGGAATTTAGCATGCGAAGTCCCCGAAAACCGCAAAAAAACGCCGAATAAAGAACTTATCCGTGAACTACGCGATCTCTCTAATAAACAAGCGAAGGACGCCTCGATAAAGAAGTTAAGACAAAACCCGTCGAATAAGATTGAAATTGTAGAAGATAATGGTATTTTGTATGGAAAACAAATAAAATCGAATGATTGGAAACTTTTATTACCTCGTTTGCTAATATCATCGACATTAAAAGCTACACACGAACAGTTTGGCCATGCAGGTGCATATAAGCTATTTTCTTATTTAATTGTGAAAATACTGTCGATAGTAATAAGTACAAGTGTAATTTCAATAAAATGCATTCACTTCTTTGGTTGAAATTCATATAACTTAATAGTTAAGAAATAGATATTGAAAATTAAGAAGTAATTTTTTCGTATTAAGTAAATTTATTTCTTTGCATTGAATAATTTTGAATTCATAATTACATGCAGTTATACGTAAAAATATATATGTCTTTTATGCGTTACGAATGTTTAATTATTAACGTTTAAATAATAGATTAAAAAATATTAATCTGCGGATCCAGACAAACTAACGGGCATAACCACCTCTGCGCGCGCGCATGTGTATTGTTTATAAACAAGGTTAGCGTGCCGGTAAATAAAGTCACGCGGCGTGTGCCTGGTGGTTGTCTACGTCAGAAATTTCGTCTCGTGCAGGGTTGCCATTTAGGGTTTTTCTGTCCTCTATTATCTAACGTAAATGAGGTCGTACTGTGTGAGTGGAACAAAGAAAAAATACCTCTATCTGGCAACAAGTCGTGCCTCGTGCTCTTTTTGCGTACAAAATTGCTTTATGTGCCGCCGTCCCATTACATTGATTCGACTATGGATGAATTATTGAAAGAGTGGGATTTACCAAATTTGATTACGCTATTTAAAAGTAAGCAAAAAGTTCTATTTTATGTATACTTATAATATACGTGTATAACCTCGTACGCTTCTAACCTCACTTCTCACACAATTTTTCACGTCACTCAGATTAATGTAACTCACATTTGCAACAAGCTGATTGTGAGTAATAATAATAATAATTTTAATCTTAAAATAATGTAATATTGACTGCTAAGTAATAATTTAGGACGATCGTGCAAAAACAAATGTTCTAGTATTGTTTAAAAGAGTACTTCTTGTAACCAATGATTGTACGTTTTAACTATAAAGAAATATACGTTTTAACCAAGTCGTACTACCTATACAAATATTTCTTTATCCCAAAGCAATATTTATTTGCTTTATAATCAAATCCCAGTGTCTTTGTATCAAAGAATTACTTCTCTCAGTGTATCAAGGAATTTCTGATTTTTAAAAAATTGACAAAATAGCGGACATTTTAAAAAAAAAAAAAAAATAAAAAACACTTTTTTACTGTTTTTAACAAAAAAAAACAAGGATTCAAAAAACGTTGTTTTGAAAACAACGCGTTTATTGTTTTTGAAGGGAAAATCGTGTTCTTAATATGTATACTTTCGTTAAAAGTAAAAAAATTTAATTTTTTAAAAATTCTAATTGGGATAGATCCTTATAGGAGAGGCCAAAGTAAAATTTTTCTAAATTGGCTATGTATAGGTTAATATTCACGAGTTACACCGACTCTGCATTTCAAAGGTTCCGTTAAAATTAAGAAATATTTATTGAAATAAGAATAAGTTTAACGTTCGGTGATATGTATATAATATACATTATCGGTCTTTCCGAACGAAAAGCTTTATTTTTTAAATAAAGCAGGTTGGTTCATTTACTCTTTGTCCACTAAGATTGGTGAAATTTCCCAGAATATAGCCTTTTTAAAATTTAAAAGCGTTTCGTCCTCAATCTCTAGTTTGAACTTCTCAGTAAGAAACTGGAGATCATATATATATATATATATATATATATACATAGAAGAAAGACGACGATCTCTTTAGCAAGTGTGTAACACGGTCTTTTCTAAATGAATTTCCCGAACCGCGAAACTATTATTTATTCGATTTAACCCCAAGTAATAACTATCTCGGAGGGAGCTCCGCAGGTTAACAACCGTCTATCCGGGGACGACAGGCGGGGACAAGGAAGGATGACACAAATTCCTATATTAATACTCGAAATTTATTCAACACTTATGTATACAAAGTTTTTATATTAACATACGCCACGCTTACAATATAATATTTTCACGCGTTCTCTCATACCCTGTCGCTTACTCGCTTCACTCTTTCACTCTCTCGTTATACGATAGTCTGACTCTTTACGCGCTCACGATTCCCTCTTTCCACACACGAATTACGGCCACAGTGGCAATATAATAATCACTCGCGACACGGTCTCTCACACGTTATACTCGAAAACGGCACTGCACTTCCGAACGCGGCTATCATACACTTTTCGCTCTTCGTCACACACTCTCTCACTTTCTCTCTCTCACGCTACTTCTCTCTGGCACACAGAATCTATCGCGACCGAACCCGTAATTTCGCGCTACACTCTAAAGTTGTTTACCTTTACACCGGGGAGCCGCTGTCCTGGTTGCTACCTACTATTAAACACCTTAGCTTCCTTCTCTCTCTGGTTCTCTCTCGAATCTCCGAATAAAGAAAACACGCGACGCGTCTATTCTCTTTGGATAATCGAGCGATACTGACTCGCTGCGCTGCCGGCGCCTACCACTCCTCTTACTCTCGCGCGGCGACAACGAGAGCTGGTTGGCTGCCGCTGGGCCCCGTGACTCTTGGGAGGGAGTTCATGTTAGGGATTTCTCGGACCGAGCGACGGTTACAATAAATTCGCGGAATTCTGTCTTGAAAAACAAGTCGCAGAATTTTATAAACTAATCCGACGCTATTGTAATAATAAAACCTTTTTGCGATATTTTACCATGTCGCAAGTGTAGAGAGATAGTCGCCTCCATCTAGCGTTGGTAAAGACCACCATCCAGAGTGCGATTTATTAGACCGAGTCGCAGGTTTATTGAAATGAGCCTCCTTTTTTTCAAAAGTAAAGCTTTTCGTTCGGAAAGACCGATAAATATATATTATATAAGAAAAATTTTTTGTTTATTTTAACAATGGTTATGGCGGTCATCGAATTATTCACATAGTAAATAGCCCTCTAATTAATATTTAAATGTTTGTTAATGTTAAGCAGGCAAATTGTCCACCTGTGACGCTGCTAACCTGCGCGACCGATTTAGAAAACTTTTGCTTCAATTCCTTTTAATGGTTTAAGTTTAAAAATATATATCTTATCTTTAGTAGAAACTTTTCGGGCAGAGACTATCCATTCGTTTAGTAATCCCTAGAAAATGGTGAATTATAACCTAGAAAATATAAAATTGCTAGTTTTAATTTCAGCGAAGATTCACACATATGGACAAAGGAAATTGCCCATAAGTGTGGCAATGTTGTGCAACGGAAAAATCTTGATTCATCCTTTAATTTTAATCATGACATATCATTTTCAAAATAAAAAGAGAATGCGGAAGAATGAAGTAAAAAGCTAGAATTAACGATCAGTATACAAGTTTCTGGTATTTATAGGTATAGTTATGAGCATTCTTCTATCTGTTAATGATTAATCACAATTAACCCTTTTTTAAAATCAATATTATTCTGGCTTCACTTTTATACTCATCTCTTTTTTTATAAAAGATTAGTTTGACACCTTAAAAATCGCATAAATTTAAATAAAAAAAAAATAAGTTGATACAACTACTGAAATTAGAAAATTTTTTATCATCTTAACTGAAAAAATCAGTTGATTGCCTAGCAGAACATATTTGACATTATTTAATTTTATTTGAAAATAATGCTTTTCTTCTACCATTAATTACGAACTTTTTTTTCATCATACATCCAATTAATTCCTTTATTAAATCAACCTGCAACAGTTCCAAAAACTCATTAATTATCACCAGAAATTAAATTCATTTGAATTATAAATACAACCCGCGATGTTCGAGATCGATTTAAATTCCATTAAAATCTAATACTTTTCGCGATGGACAGGCCATATCTCAACACTTATCCGTGAAATATCTCGTTGGTTCTCCCAGATATCCAAAAATGTTCCTTAGGTAATATTGACTAAACTATACCGAGTCGTCTCTCGAAATTGCCTCGCAATAATTCATTATCCTCGCGCGTTTCGTAATATCCCGGTATATATATATATATACACACAAGTGTATCCTCTCTTCTTTCATGATTTATTCGTCGTTGGTATATACCGCCGAGTTTAAAAAGTATATTAAATATCCTGGTTATAGTCGAGGCCTTTTTCAGAAGTTTACCGTATATACCTTAATAATTTCGGTGGAATCGCTTATATGTATATACACACACGTCAGCTGCCAAGAATATTGCGCTTCTTCTGAGGGTTAAAACGAAGTCTCAGAGTTTCTCGTGGGTAAAAAAAATACAGGGCTTGGTTACTTACAAGAACTCTTACGTTTTATCGTCCCTTTCGACTAATATATTGTCCTTTTAAAGATATAGCCTTTCCTCGGTCATTCTCTCTTTTTCTTTGTGTACTTTCGTGCGGTTTCTTTTTTCTCTTTTTCGATTCTAACCGAACAGAGAAATTGGTAGTTTATATGTATGTGACTTTATTTTTTTTAGGCGGGGTAGGAGAAAGTTACGTGGCTGCTCGAATTCGTTGTTGATTTTTTTCGGAAGAGATATTGTGCTGTACCTGTGTATTTGCAGGACTGTGAAATCAAAATATCGGTGAGTGTGTAAAAATAAAATAATTCACGTGGGTTTGCATATACCGATAGTTCATGTTTCGAAAATATACCGTCATCGAAAAAAAAACAAAAGATTTTTTTATTTTATCTTTTCGTAAATCGTTAGAAAAATATAACAATATATTTGTTTAGTGGTTTATGTGTGTGTATACATTATAAATATTGTTGGAAGATACGCGGTTACTTTGCGATTGGTTGTTAGGAATCGGTTAATCGATAGTGGGTTGATAAGTCAAGTTGATCTGTATTGGAAAAATTATTATTGGATAAAAAATTTGTTGAATCTATAAATTAATTATTTTTTTTTAAATAAAATTTTGATGTTTTACTATAAATAATCAAAAAATGTAATAACCTATAAACAAACTAACAATACTTAATGTGGTATTGAAATATTAATAAATTTATTAATAGACTTAATACATTTCGCGATTTTTACCGAGGTGCTGAATACATCCAATAACCCAATAGCAAACTAACAAATAATTTTTTTTAAATTAAATTATACTTAATGATTTGTTTAGAGAAAGAATATAACACAGTTACTCGATAGTCCCATTTAAAATATTGATATAGAATAATTTCGATATACTAATAGTGTTGTTCAAATAACTCCGTTTTTCTTTTAAATATTTTTATATATTTGCGTATGTTAAGTTCGTTATATCATTTTTATACAATTGTAGTTATATAATTTGTAAAAAGTTTAATTTCATTAATAAAAAAGAAATAAATTAAATCTTATTATCAATTGGTATTAAATGAGATTAATAATTACTTAAAATCAACAACTGTATGTATGAATTTTTATATAAAAAAAATTGTTCAAAAGCACGATTCTCCAACGAACTTTTTGTTTTGTTACTTTACATGAATAAAATTGGCCTAATAAAAATTAGTATAGTTTATATAGTAAGATTGCGAAAGTTGACATTTATTGGATTATCATCATTTTGACTATATTTTATAGCTAATATTCACATAATTATAATTATGTTTTATTATAAATTGTACTTGAAATCACTATGAACGTAATAATTTTTATTAAACCACTTTCTCCAGAGTAGTGGCAGCTTTACGATTTTCTTTTGTGACATATGTGTGACATCTTTCACTAGAAAATATCTAAAATTATCACTACTTAAAAATAATCTATTGCCTTTCTCAAGTGAAAAAAAGAAGCTACGAAAAAAAAATAATTATAAAATTTTTATTAATATTTAGTTAAAAAACAACAATCTAAAATAAAATAAAAACAATGACATTTGAAAATCGTATAACGAAATTAGCAATTCGCGATTGTACAAATGGTAAGCTTATATATAAAATTAGTCATCCATGACAGTATAGCAGTTAAATATGCAAATAATGCATCGATCGTCAAAATTAGCTTAACAAATGAGGATAGATAATGTTTTGCCATTTTATATGTTAATTATACACGAACATTTACAATTAGTACCAACGCTTAATCAAATTGTTACATTATAACGTAAAAAATGGGGTTTTTTGTTTAAATTAAAAAAAATCTATGTACCTGACACTCTACAAAATGGATAAATAAACATTTTAATTTTTCACAATCGACAATGGAGAGCGAAATCAAATATTATTTTCATTGTTACATATTAATGATTTATTTTATGTCGACCATTCAATAATATAAATTAAATTATAGTTATTACGATTTTACAGTCTATTGACTATATAATTGACTATATAAAAAAATAAAAAATTAATTATATCAAAGTAAAAATAATACTACAATTTTAAAATGCTAAATAAAACACAATATAAAAAATCGCACTCGTAGATTAATATTGGAAACCTCAAAAAAATATTTTGAATTATTATTAAGTAAAAGATTAACATCACCTTCATTAACGACACTGCTCCTTTAAAGAGAATTAACGAGGTACCATAATCAATATTTATCCTCCCTACCTTACCGACAAACGCGATTATTGGCAATAAAACAGTGTGTGAAAAATAAGAGAAGATGCGCCTCCGTTTATCAATATTCTAATTCTGTGCTAAATTTAAAATTAAAATATTTTTGCGTTTTGTTTTCAACAGCAATTAAAAAAGCAGAATCTTATTTTAAGGGGAATTATTCTCAAATATGCTTCAAGAAGAAGTTTGCTTGGTGTTAAATTATTATTCAAGCATAGTCAACTAAATTATAGAACAAATCATTTAACATCAAGCGGATTCCTTCTTGAAGCATATTTGAGAATAATTCCGCTTGAGGTGAGTTTCTAGTTTTTTTAAGTGAAACAAGCTTGACATTATTGGTGAGGGATGGTTTTCAAAAACACAATAATATTTTATTTTTTTTATTACTTAATCAACAATAAAAAATCCGATCGCATTCGTGAATTTCTTAACTGACATTTCGACCAATTTTACTTCTTACACAGATAAAAATTTGTTAGTATAAATTAATTTAATGGTAAACGGAGGACAAACTTAAACAAATCAAAAAATTGCTATTATTAATAGTAAAAATTGCCACCATCGAGTGAAAATTACTTATTAATGATGTCAATTATTTACCATTATTAATAGCAATTTTTTCAATTGTGTAAGTCTGTCCTCCGTTTACAATTAAAATAGTAATTTATACTAACAAATTTGTCTCAGTTTATAATTAATATTTTTATTTCAACATTTAATGAGCTAAAATACCGAAACAATAAAATTCTAATTATTACATTTTATTTAAAAAAAAATCGCGTCTTAAGTACCGACGATTATGTTCGTCTGGGAAACCGAGTGTAATTCATAATACAAGAGCGAAATTTCAGAAGCCAATAAGGTATATAGAGCTACATATCACACGTAAGTGCTGAAACCTGATGCTTCCCTTTTACTATTTGGCATCGTGACTAGCACTTTCCGCTTCGAGTAGTTAATTTTGTGTTGTCGTCGATGTGTTTGTTTGATTAGTGACCTCGTAGGCGATATATATCTTTAAATCAAATTTTTTACTTTTTTGCTTTACCCAGAAGTTATTTTTTTGCGTTGCTTAGCAACAATCCAAGCTTTTCAAAATTTAATATGAATGTGATGTACGATATATTTGAAGAAATTGTATCAGTTGGATAAAGACTAAAAAATGAGGATTTTCAGCAATTATTGGTTAGCTTTTAGTCAAATAGCTGATTTTTAATAGAAAGAGTGTTTTGCAAATGTTTTTAATGCCACTAGAAATTTCATTGTCAAATTCTAGTGAATAGTGAATAGCGAATAGTAATACGCAAATATTACTATTATTAAAGCATTTTATTATAAATATCATGTACCTATATATACCTACATTATATCGTTACTATATGACAATTCTCTAAGAAAGGATTGTGTTTAAAAAATCTAGAATTACACTCGTACAATCATACATATACTTTCATAAAATTTTCTTTAGTTTAAGGTAAAAATTTAGAACATTAAAAAAAATTAAGAATAAATAAAGTATGAAATAAAAATTTTTAATAAGAAAATTTAGAAACGAAAATCTAGAATTCAGCTTAAGTTAAAATTTTAGAACCTCCCATTGAACTACATCGCAGTTGAAACATCGGATTGTTAAAAAAAAAAAGCGTAACGATAGGATTTCAAACCGATAGTTATACATAACGAATCCACATTCCCTGAAGAAAGTAAATCACTCTAGCAGAGAAGGTACGTTTATCGCCTCGGAAGCGTTCCAACCGTTATCAGTCAAAGGGCATCTCCGTTTCAGTAGCGCCTCAGGGGGGTCGTTATAATTCGCGCCTCTCTCCCTCTCTACGTTATGAGAGTACCGCGTCGCTATACCTTATAGACTGTCGTCGTCGTCGTCGTCGTCGTCGTCTGCTAATTTACAAGCTAACCAACCTGCCGAGAGATCGAGGGTGAATTATGGATCGAATTAATGTGGAAGAGAGAGAGAGAGAGAGGGGTTGTATTTCCTTTCTCCAGATATCGGAAAGTTTCTAATTTCACGTCCGATGTGAATCGTCGATCGATAACTCTCCCTTTTCGAGAGAGAGAGAGAGAGAGAGAGAGAGAGAGAGAGAGAGAGAGAGAGAGATGGGAAGGCTTGGTCAATTAGCGGTGAACACTGCGAAAACCGTTCGGTTGCAATGAGGAATTGATTTGACTTGAAAACTCAAGAGTTGATCTTGAGGCTTTTTTTCCTTTTTAAGCTTAGTAGGCTATTTAATTTTTTAATTTTATAATAATTATATTTTTTTGATTTTTTTATTCTTAACGGGATGTTGGGCCCAAGCTCTAGGGATCTACATATTTTAATACAAAAATTATATTTAAAATATTGAATTCAAAATATCTGAACAAAATTTATAGGGAAAACTTAAAACATAAGAATGAGCTTGACGTTTTCACTTTTTATAGCAATAATAATTTTATTAGGAAATAAGTTAATAAACAAATGTTTTGTCGGCAATATTCGGTAAAAAAGTTATACATTTTAAATCCAAGGATTATATGTTAATTAGCGATTCAAAAGCCTGAGAAAATTTGAGCATATTGTTTAAAGTTTGATTAAGAGCTTAATATGAAGGATTTTTCCAAAAAATTATTATTTTTGTTTACAATAAAATACAAGGAAAGTTTTTTGTATCCAAACTTCTCTTAAAATTAATTTCTTGGTCAATCTGAAGGACACCAATAGTAAATGATATAATATTTTTACATTTTTTGTTTGATAGTTTTATTACACTGAGAAAAATGTGTGTCGTATGTTTTGTGTGAAATTATATATGTATTGAAATATTTATCAATTTTGAAATAATTGTTGATAATGATGACATACTTTGTGTTTGTGTAATATACACGTTTAATCATTTTTCTTTAGCAAATATTACATTTTCGATTTTTCTCGAGAATATTCTATGTAAAACACGAGTTTTTGAGCAATTTCAAATACAGTTAATGGATGTCTATTTTTCTCGCATGTTACTACTAGAAGCTTCATTTCAAAATTCTCGCGGCGAACGTCGAGTACATATATACGTATAAGTGAGTTTCAACTTTGAACTTTGTACTTTTCAAAAAGCAGACATTTTCTTTTTTCCAACTTTTTTTACCGTCAATTTTTACACTTTAAAGGTTAGTAGTGTATTGATTTGTTAAGTGTTAATTTAAAAGGAATTGTTTTATTCAATTGTAGTATAATTTTTCTTGTAGTCGTGCGCGCAGAATAATAATCGATGAAAAGTACTTGACTACAAATTGTACTGTTTAGCAAAACGTGGGAAAAATTGTTAGGATAAGAAATTGATAAACATTTTTTTTTTCTTACAGTTTGCCCCACCTTTGCAAATAGGCATAGTAACGTTTATTATCAAAATTTTTCAGATTATTACACATGATAAGAAATAATAGGTACAGATACATTTGTTTTATCTCTATAGGAATTATATTATTCTAAATAATATATGTAATTTTATCTGGTTAATAAATAAATTGATTAATTAATTAATTATTTCATGAGTTTAAAAATAATGCCTGAAACCAAAAAAAAAATATTTCTATACCTTAACGAAAAAATATTTTAGTAGTAAGCATAGTTGTGTTGTAAGCATTATATTTTGCAGTAGACTATCAAAAGTACTCGAAACTCAAAAATTAGATAAAGTTAGTTTTAGCTTCGTAGACATTGAGAATTTTAAGGTCAGTATCAACCATGTCTTAGTCTTTAGTACACTTATTACCATAATTTTTTTTAAACTATCTTAATATATGTTGATTCGAAGATTTAAGTAATTTTTACATTATTATAGCTAACTTATACTATGGATTCAGGTAATTTTAAGATCAATTTAATTTAAGAAAAAAATTAAAATCGATTCACCTAAGATAGACAAAAAACTCTTAAATTAATTATTATAATTACCATACCCTGATAGAAATGACGTTAAAGGCATGTAATGAACCGGTAAAAATTTTGTCGAAAATTTAACGCATTTTCTTTATTTATTTGTTTCTATTATTTCATTCTTACAATTTTATACCTATTATTTCTTTTTTTATATCCATGAACAAATTCGTCTAGAAAATTTAATTATTTCATTTTTATCAAAAAGAAAATAAATTCAGAGTATCGATACAAATTTTCTCAGGGTATTACAAGTTTACTTATAGATAGCCCAAACAAATAATGTACTCTCCTACTTTGAAAGTTCCTACGATAAACTCTAATATGAAAATATTATACAAGTACGTGTTATATAATATTTTCAATTCTAATAAACAATTATTTTATTTTTTTTACGTATCTCAATGTTTGCAATTATTTATACAGTTAATTAATAAATTATACACAAAATTTACACTTTTATTTTAAAAATTTCATTGAAATATCAGATTAATTATTTAAAAATCAATATTAAATTATTAGAAATAAATACTTAAAATCTTCTTATCCTATAAATGTTTGCAAACATATATTATTATGTATATTTTAACAAGCTAAAGATTTTTTTCATATCATATAAATATATTTTATTATAACTACTTATACGTATATATAAATATTTATTTAATCTAATACTTAGAGAAAATACAGCGAATTTTTAATAACTTTTTACAAAATAATTAAACATTAAAGCAACTTCATTTCTCCTTTAATTTAAAAACATTAAAAAATTAATTTTAATCCATTTAAAAAAAACATTTTTCACTATAATTAAGATGATTATTGAAAGAGATCATCGTACAAAAACCAGTCGGAGCGCATTTGAAAGCTTATTTTAATACCTTTCGATTGGCCTAAGTCACTTATAAAAAGTACTATTTTTTGAAACTATTAAATGGCAATAAACTAGTTTCAAAAAAAAAATTTTTGGACACCTTTTTGAATTCAATGCAGTTTTCAAAAGATTGACGAAACCAAAAAGTTATCCTGATAGATTTTTAGCTTTTTTCAACAGCTTTCGACTGGTTTTTTTTTTATTTTTGTAACTTTATTTTAAACAAAGTTACCGTAGTTTTTGCTCGAAAATAGCCTTTTTTTTAAAATCTAAATATATTAAAAACTTTTATAGATACAAAAAAATGATAAAGAGAAAAAATGTCACTTTTATATCGTAGAATACGAAAATGTTTTAAGTAAGAGCAAACAAAAAATTTTTTTATTAACTGTATATTTTACCTCTGCAGGTTGATTTTTTTCAAAGATGATTGTACTTAAAAAAAATACAGGTAATAAAAAATTTTTTTGTTTGCTCTTACTTAAAACATTTTCGTATTCTACGATATAAAAGTGACATTTTTTCTCTTTATCATTTTTTTGTATCTATAAAAGTTTTTAATATATTTAGATTTTAAAAAAAAGGCTATTTTCGAGCAAAAACTACGGTAACTTTGTTTAAAATAAAGTTACAAAAATGAAAAAAAAACCAGTCGAAAGCTGTTGAAAAAAGCTAAAAATCTATTTGGATAACTTTTTGGTTTCGTCAATCTTTTAAAAACTGCATTGAATTCAAAAAGGTGTCCAAAAATTTTTTTTTTGAAACTAGTTTATTGCCATTTAATAGTTTCAAAAAATAGTATTTTTTATAAGTGACTTAGGCCAATCGAAAGGTATTAAAATAAGCTTTCAAATGGTCTCCGACTGGTTTTTGTACGATGATCTCTTTCAAAGATACAAAACTTTAAACTTTATCCTATTTTGCTCCAGGGGGGGTAAAAGTAAGTGACTGGACTTTAAACAATTTTAACAATATCAGAGTACTTTTGCAATATAGTAAAGCAATAAAATAAATAAATTTTATAAATTTTTTCTATGATAACAAAAAGGAGAAATGAGGGGAAAGATCGAGAAAACTTATAGAAAACCACGTTATCTTTTCCCATTATACCTGGCGAGCCCTAATCTCAGTTTTTGTATATAAGGACGGAGAAAATGCCGTCTCGAGGTTGATTTGTCTGATGTCCATAGGTAGAGACGATCGCCACTTTTTCGTTGTCTCCCGTAGGAACAACACCTAATCTTTTTTCTTCCAACTTAGAATTTTCTCGATTTTTTTTTCAAATCGTCTTGTAAAATAGAAATTTCTTTTGTATCTTAATATTCTATACATTTTCGTTTTATTGTCATCATTTTATTTTTTTTATTGTGTTAATTACTGTTATTTTATTTGTAAATGAAAAAAAAACGTGTATACGAATTATGAGCTGCATTTTGGACACTTGTAAGTAACATTTAATATAATAAGTTTAAAACTAACATTTTAGTATTTTTGTACATTTTTATTGTTTTTTCATATATCCAAATCCTTTCATAGAAATAACTCGCTGTAGATCGGCGAATTATTTCTATCCTGTTTTAAGCTCGGCAATAATAGAAAACGCTGTAGATCTGCATTTTCTATTCGCCGCTGCTCATACGTGTCAAACACGCTTTAGCTCTGCGCATTTGACACTTCATTCTTTCTCTCTCTCTCCCATTCCTTTAAGTTGCAGCCTTTTCCTCGTGCTCTGTAAGTATCACGTTACGTCATTGGGGAAAACCCATGCATATACATAGAAAATTAATTTTGCCTTAGTTCTGCGAAATTAATTATTATATAAAACCCTCCATTCTTGATTTCCGTTGTCTCACCGTCAATAATAGAGAACGCTGTAGATCTGCATTTTCTATTATTCGTCGGCCAAGAGACGCATTAAACGCGCTTTAGATCTGCGTGTTTACCCCTTTCCTTTTCCTTGACACTAGTAGAAGACGCTGTAGATCTGCATTTTCCGCTAGCTGTCAAAATCCCACGTGTCGAACACGCTTTAGCTCTGCGCGTCCGACACTTCCCTCTCTCTTTCTTTTCCTTTCCAGCGCATAGCTGCATACGCATAGGATCATATATATATATATATATACATATACACACACCATATTTGCATGCTTAGTATATTATATATCTGTACTCGCACCTACGCGCATATAGACATAATATATAGATATATATATATATTTTTATGATTTTTAATATATAAATATAATCGGGTTGTCGTGGCCCGTAGGTTTTCCTGAAAATTTTCAAATCCCCTTTCTCTACGACGATTTACGCTGTTGACCTGCGAAAATCGGAGTATCCCAGTGGATGTGCTTTAGTTCTGCACTCCCATCCAACACAACCTTAATTCACTGATTATTTCTCTCATGAAATTAGGAGCTGTCGATCTGCTCGATTTTAAGTTAGAAACAAATTGAAGTGAAATCTTAAATTATTCAACAAGTTGCTTTTGATCTGCAATTTGAAAAAATAGTTTAAGTTATTCCGTTTTAGTTACTTTTCAATTCGCTTTAGATCTGCGAATCTTTAGTTCCCGTCACACGACTTAGTGAAATTCTCAGTTCGCGTCCCTCCTTCCTAGTACAAATTAATTATAAATTATATTATTTCTTTTTTTTTTCTTTTTCAAAGAGTTTGATGAATATATATAAAAGGGGTCCGTTTCAAAGGTTTGAGCAAGACAAGGATTCTCCCAACCAACGATATTTAGCCGCTCGAATATCGTTGGACAATTTTATTATTTTTCTTGACTATTAAAATTAAGAACGAGTTGATAGAAAAATAAATAAGAAAAAAGAATACACGACGTTTGCGAATTTTTGGCTTGTTGTTCACATAACGAACATAGATTCGCAAACGTCACAGGCATATACTAGACATTATTTTAAAAATAACTAGAAAATAACCATTTATATAGCTATTTTGAACCTCAAAAGCATTACAATAGTATTACACGTTAAAAAATTATGCAAATGACAATACTAACTTAAATTATTTCTAAATCGCTTACCCATTTCTGTTACGCGCTAAATTTCATCATTATTTCCATTCTGCGCGATTTGCAAATAAACATAGAAAATTTTTTTTAATCTGATAACATTTTCAAAACATTAATTCTCGCACACGACATTCCGCGTGTATATACCATATTCAAAATTATGCATCGCCAAAAAAAGTCAGTTTTCATTTAAATTAAATCGCAAACCTTATACATTTCGTTAAATTTAGTACATCATAAATTATTTAATTGTTTCCTACATAACGCGCGCGCAAAAAGTATATGCGAAATGTAACCTAGTTATACATTATTATCCACCTTGCGCGCGTTAAATTTACTACATTATTTGAATATTTTAATAAATTCGCCGATTATTGTTAATACCGCCAGAGTTTGACTCCTTCCAGTGTAATTGAATACTTCACTTGTGTAAATGTAAATTTATTTAGTGAAATATAATTTTTTTGCGACTCCACGTGAAAAAAAATTGTTTCTCAAACTTTAGCGTGCAAAGTCGAAGAGAAGCGAGGGTATTTTATCGTAAAAAAATGTATGAGTCGTTCGAAATTTAAAGAACCGTTTAAAAAAATAATCGACTAAATACAATAATTAAGTGCAATTGATAATATCACCGAGATGAAGAAAAGAAATGAGAAAAAAAAGAGTTAAAAGGACGCCGTACCGACATGTTTACCGACGTTTACAGATTCAAACTTTAAACCAATAATCACTTTTTTCATAATGTATAAGTTATCCCCCTAGGTTTTGATAAAAGCTAACGGGGACAACACATAAAATATTTAAAATTTATAAATTTCTCTTATTAAAGTTTGAATTTGTAAATGTCGATAAGCATATTGGTTCGGCGTCCTCTTAAGAAAATATTTATTTCGGTCTTACGATCCATTACGTATAAAAAATAAAATATATTATAAAATAAAATAAGTAATAAAATTAATAAAAACTTAATTAAATTTTAAAAAATACCCTAACTTATAATACATTAATAGCAAGTACCCAGTTCTTTTATTATCTTTTAATGATTAATATATTACTTTTTATATGTAATGGACTGTAAGCCCGTAATAGTTACGTATTAATGTATATAGTGCACACTCGACATAAGAATTAATTATCAAGTATTCGAGGATTATGAATGTTCGATGATGTATATATTATATATGTACACGTACAGTTTGAAATATTTCTTTTTCCGAGGCTTCCTTCTGAATCGGTGTGTATGGGTTGCTTGAATTGAAATACTTACCCGGTAAAGAAAAGTTCTTTTTCTACCAAGGTTTTCAAGAATAAAACGCGGTTAGTTAACCTCTCTCTCTCTCCCTCCCTCCTCTCCACGGCATTGCGGATTTTCAACGACCGAATTTCACGGTAGCTTTTCTATACCTGTGTGTATATGTGGAGAGGTCGAGAATTCAGATCTCATTAGTTGAGGGAGAGAAAAAAAATCTAAAGCTCTCTGGAGTTTCAAAAAGACTCCACTCGTCTACGAAGTACAATGATGCAAGCTATGATTTGTTGTGAACCACTCGAGTGGGAATAATCATTTGTCAGCGGTAAATTTTTTTTACCGAGCGTATTGTCATAGAGATTCTATTAAGATGATTGGTTTATCCCATTTTTTATAATTTCAGATTTTTATGTTTGAAGAATTTAGAGACATTTAGCATTTTCGGATTATAATGTGGTGAAATTTAAGATAAATCGCCAATTTTTAGTGGTTCTTTTATGAATTATAAAAATCATAAAAATTGTAAATGTACCTGTATATAGATGATGTTTTAACTTAAATATCTAAAAAATTAAAAAACCCTACAATCTAATTTTATTACAAATTTTTTTACACATGTTGCGATATGCATAAATGCTACATATATCCATAATCATTATTTATACATATTTATCACCCATAACAATTATTAAAATAGATTTGAATTTCTTGTCAATCGATAACTTAATTTAATATTTTCTGATATATTTTATATTATGATTTTTTTAGAAACTTACTATCCGATTAAAGGAAATGCAAAATTATCAATATTCCCCAGTTTATCGAAGAAACACGCGAGTTGTACGCACACGCAGAGTAAACGTGTATAAACATGAGTGAATCAAGTGTGGTCAAAAGCAACCTCTCCCGAAAATCGGTTTAACCCTGCGGACAAACGACATTTACTACCCAATTAAGATCAATTTCAATGATAATAATGTACACGATTTCGACGCATCTGCCAGTAAACGACCCGAGGCGAAATATACAAAATATATATATGTGGGGTAAACGTGCCCGTAAAGGTGTCGAGCGGTATATACAGACGTGACAAAATGTGTACTAAAATCTTTCAGCTGGACGTCGCAATAAATATCAATGAGCAAAAAATACGTTGTGCACTAAAGAAAATTAATCTATTTTTCATCGAGTTATTAAAAATTTATATTACAAAAAATTAGTTTAGGATGACTTGTTTAATAAACCGTATTATTCTTGATATTCGGGGATATCTCGTCTTTACTCGGTATAAATGCACTTTCACTTCCAGAAACTCTAGTGTATCCGTCATCTTCTGTAATTAAATTCTACTCGTTGATGCTTGGGTTGTCTTACCCATGGAAACCCGAACTTGACTTCGTAGTGATAACTGATATGAATTTCATGTGCATATGTATATATATGTATGTGTAGAGCTTGATACTTTACCGTAATTTATTATTTTATGATAGTTTACGTATATGTGTAGTCGTTGATTTGTAAATAAATAATTAAATTGTAATTGATTTCGTGAAAAAAAATTTTTTTTTCACGGGCTGCCATGTCAATATTTATCTATTCTGCTGTACGGACAAACGCGGTAATTGGTAATAAATTTGTAAATTGAACGCTAGTAGAAATCTGACCATAAATGTAATGTTTTTTTAAGGCAAAAAATTGCCAAGTGTCATAAAATACTCAATAAATTCCCAATTAATGGCAAATTAGAGATTTATTTAGCCTTTACTTTTTTTTATATTTTTTTAAACTTTAAATATTAAATTTCTACTAGGGAACTGTATGTGAAAAAGTAAGAGAAGGGTACCTTTGCTTATCGATAATCTAATTGTATTCTGAATTTCTAACACAAATATTATTTTCGAGAAAGGTCTTACCAAAAATATGAACATAAACTTAAACGTGATGAAAAGATTTATTACTTTCATTTGTTTTCACTTATTATTTTCATTTATTACTTTCATTTGTTGGCAAGGGATTTCTCAAAAATATAATCCTAGTGAAAATCGAAACATTTTTTATATACGTTTTTTTTGGACCCAATAACTCTGTAAGTAATGAACAAGAGTTACTTTCATTTAACCTTAAGGAGGTCGTGAACCCGGTGGATTATCAACCGAGCCAAAAAAAAACAATTGTTAGTTTTTTTTTAAATATGTAATTTTAAGAAGCACTAGATAATTAAATAATAAGCCATTTAACAAAGTTTCAAGTTAATTACAACAAGGCCCTGAAATATTCCTGCACCGAAATGTACGATTTTCCGTGTCGGAAATTCTTTAGGGTGTCCTTGTTGTATTGATATAAAACTTTTTATAACGACTTTTGCATGAAATTGCATATTTTTTATATAAATGTAATAATTATCTTATTTTACTTGGTCGGTAAGCCACCAGTTCCGCGACCCCCTTGTAATTGTTTGATTTACTAGGGAAAGCTTATTGATAAACAAAAGCGTCTCTTCTCTTGTATTATTTTTTTTATTAATTAATCAACAAAATGTGAGTATGAAACACCTTTGCAGAACTTGTAGAAACTTGGCATTGCGAGATAAGATAGAACTATTTTTTAGTAATCAATTAAGAATTACATGGCTACTTGGATTTTTAATATATTAATTACCATGAAGCTATTATCATTGTATTAACATAAATATACTGTATTAACTTCAATAAAATCAGTGTTAAAAAAAACGTATATTTGTACCAAAATAGTTATTTATGCACTAAGGGTGTATTTTCAAGGATGAAAGATGCAGTAATACATCCTAGGGAATAATTGCCTTTAAATCTTGAAGTGTATTATAAAAAAATTTTTACTTGAATCATCCTGGTCACTTCATTTGACATCAAAAGTTCACTTTATTCGACAGCAGCGAAAATTTAATATTTTTTCTTTGAATATCAATTTTCATACTTTCCTGTTTTTTAGAATTTTTTTGGCTACTTTAGCTAAAAATTTATTTAATTGGTTTATTATTTTAATTATTATCTAATATTACATTGTGTTTATTTATTTCCGTGTTTGTATTTAGTTACTTAAACTTCTTTCACTTACCGAACAAATTTCACTTACAAAAATATTAAATACTCATTCGATATTGCAATAAATTAACAACTCGACCGCACAATCAATTGATTAAAAAAAAAATTTCACGATCCAATTCGTTAAAATTCCTAAAGGGTAATAATTCTCGAAGCATTAACCGCAGCGCACACCGTTTCACCCTTACAAAATCCACATAGATATATATTTAGATTCAGCAAAAGTGTCACCGACACGCTCGCGGATCCTTAAATTCAAGCCACGCATCCGTAATCAAAATACACTTCACACGAACCCATATATATATCTTGGAACTAGCAAAGTGTATATATATCTCTCTCTTTCTCCGCAACCACGTCCTCCCGATTATCATTATTAACCATTGAATTTCATATTTCCTTAGGGACAAAACGAGAGAAGGAGGAACTAGAAGTTAGAGAATTGTTGCACCTTCCTGGTCTCGTGTATAGTTGTGCAAATATGTACGTGGAAATAAAAGGTCTAGTTAACCTCGTTCTTCTTCTTCCTTTTTTCCATGGAAAGGAGAAGGAGGGGAGAAAATGAGGAGTACCGAGGTTTATCCGTGTTTGAAGTGGTCTTCTGATGAGATGGTAACTTTGTGAAGAATTTCAATATTTGTCACGCGAGAGGACGGTTTTTACTTGGAAGGTAGTTTCATCCTGGTTTATTTTCCTCGTTTCCTTTTTTTCTCTTTTCTCTTCTCTTGGAAGTAATTAAAGATAAATGTATAGTTTTCGATCGGGATTTCTCATCTTTTTTTTCTTTTTAAGAAGTTGGTTGTTTGATTTAAATGAATTGATCGGGGATGAATGAAAATTAATTTTGGTATATTCTTAGGAGGTTATGCTGATTTTAATGCTCGAATGGGCGTCCTTTTGGAGCTAATTGAATATTTTGTATTTTTTAAAATAAATCTTTAATATGTCAATCAAAAATTTGATAATTAATATGTCCAAAGATAATAGTTTTACCTAAACTCGAAATCATCCATTCTTACAAACACGCGAAAAACTTTTGGAACTTAAACATCTTGGATATTCGAAATGTCAAATTATCTACACGAATTTTTATAATCGATATATCGATACCTACCCAAATTTTTATCACCACCCGGTTCTTGATCATTTTTATATTTAAGTAATAAACAAAATATGATTAATAGTCAACAATGTAGAATCTTATCAGAATAATAAATTGAAAATCAGAAATGTATATATATAATCTTTGAAAAAGGTAATCAGCATGTGCTATTTTAAAAGTAAACTAGTGATCAGAAATTGGTCTTAAGAGAATCAGATACTCAAGTTGATGACCCTACTTAGAAAATCCTAAAGAAAAAAAACTGAAAAAAAATTACAGATAGTTTTCGAAACAAATAAAATATCGTGACAGAGATATTTACAAAATAATTAATTATACGTAAATAACCATTTTTGGTTGATAATGCGTAGCTATTTATCAATAAATACATTTGAAATAATTCACCGAATATCTTCAAAGGAAGTACAACATCGTTACACTCTTCTTTTTCGATAAATTAGATTCCTGGTTTAATGAAAAATAAATCATTTTTCTATCTTTTTGGGTTGACATCCCGTTAAGTGATCAAGAATTGGGTATAATAAGACGGTAATACCATTTTCAATCTTTCGAATCCTTTGTACTCGGATGACGCAAAAGCGAATCGTCTCTAAATAAAATTGCTCTCTATGTAACTGACCAAATTTTAATAACACAAACATTATCTTCTTCTTCCCACATCACGCATCTGGATATTGTGCAATCTTCCACAGATGCAACATTGTTACCATTTTTCGAGCACTTTGTCGAATTGTTTACGCTGATAACGTATTTTCGAAAAATAGCATCAAGTGAATGTATTTCGCAAAAAAGAAAAAGGAAATTTTGAGAGAAAGGAATATTTAAGACAATCAACGTTTTTTAATTATTAAGACTTAAATATGACCAAATTAATTATCTTTCATTACATTTCTAATTATCTAGAATGTTAATAGTTAAGAACAAATTGTTAATATCGAAGAAATATAATTTTATCAGAAGTCAATATCTATTTTTAATTATAAATCCTTGATTTCTTCATCAGAAATATTTTTTTCAATCCAAATATTTGTCTTTCATCACCTAATGATTACTAAACGTAAATTCGTAATTTTTTTTACGTAAAATTATAGTTTCCATCGAGAAATAGGATAATTGTCAACTAAGTGATATATACCTCTGTCGCGGGTAATAATGCACATGGTTGATTGCTCGTAAGTGTTAAGTTGGTGCACCTCCGTAAACCTCGTCGATAATCTTCAACAGTTCTGGGCCTCTCGTGTACTTACCATGAAGTGCATCATTTAATATTCCAGTAGCGTAACTTCCTCTATTATCGATAACAACAAATGAAAATTTGGTTTCCTATTAATTTATATTTTATTATACCCAGTTAATCTGGTCGAAATTGTTTTTCTATAGGCTGTTGTTTGGGATCGCTGTGTACATTTTATTTGTTGATGTTGTATTTGAATTTATCTGTAATAGGGGAAAGTTTGACGGGAAGTAATGTAACGAGAAAAAAATTTACGAAATTAATTTTTGGAGCTTTTTAGGATATTTTGAACGGAGAATACGTGGATTTACTTTTAATTAATCTAGGAATGGTGTTGACGACGTGGAATTGAGAATTCATAAAAAAGTAATTTTTATAATTAACATTAATTTTCGGTATTTTGAATGAAAGGCCTATCATTAGTTTTGTGAATCAAAATGAAACGGAATCATAAGATCTCAAAATATTAAACGGTTATATCCTGAATAAGTATGCAGATATTTCTAACCTCAAAACCTTTCTTAATATTTATTATCTAATAAAATCGAATTAGCATATATGAAAGTATACATCATACTTTTTAAAATTATTGCGTAAATTTCTTAATCAATATATTCTTTAAAAATGAAAAATCACTCCGTTGGATTATAAAATAACCCAGTCTTATCATAATATGATAATATTATAATATATCAATTTTTAGTCTCATTGTGCGTCTTTTCATTTTTTTTCACTTCATCAATTTTAGAAAGTATGCAATTTTTAACTTTATAAAAATGATAAATATATCAATGAATAATCATAATTCTTTTTTTCTTATTTAAAATGTTCCATATGTAATCAATCGATCTCATTATTTATTACTAAATTTATTTCTCTTTTCTCGTCGGAATTCCATTTTCTTGAATTAAAAAATTACCGTGTCAAGTTGATTGTAAGCTGATGGTTAATATCAATGTCAGTCAATTGTCATATTATTTTCACTCTCGCTCAATAGAATAAAATTAATATAACTAATTATAAATTGAAATTATTAAATAACATTATTAATTTTCAAAGTTTTTTCAAGATATTTTTCTATTACTGTTCAATATATTTCAAAATCAAAATCTATTTAAAATTTTGTTACTACCAACTGTGCACGGAGAGAAATTTTATATTAAAAATTACGCTAGTTTCTGGTAAAGAAAATACAGACTGACAAATATATTACTATATGGAAAATAAACAGAAATTTTTAAATGTTTTTGAAGATTTTATGTTGCATTACTGTTGAACCTACTAGGGTATTTCACGAAAAGGGATGCCGAATTGCCATACATAAATACGAAAATTACTGTCCTTCGTAGATATCTAATTGTATTCTTATTTAAAAATTATTATTATTTCCAGTAAAATTGACTATATAGTTTACATTAAAATTCACAAAGGTTACAGTAAATATTACAAGAGTTATAGTAAATTTTATTGAAAACTATAATTTTCTCTTTTTAACGGGATGTCAGACCTAAATTACAGGAATTCTGCACCTTTCAACCTAAATATTCTATCGAAAGTATTAAATTAAAATTCTAAAAAACTTCATACGGGTAGCTTGAAACATAAGAAAGGGCTTGAAGAATTGAGTTTCTAAGTCAAAATAATTTTTTTAATAATAAATGAGTAAAAATTTTTTGGTCGGTAGTAGTAAAAAAAAACCCATGAACTTTCTACCCAAAATTTGGATATATTATTTATAACATACCTAAGGGTCTGACGTTCAGAGTTTTTAAAAAAATGTATTCATTTGATTATGAAAAAAAACTTGAAAAATATAGGATAATTGGATTTTTCAAGGTTTTTCCGGCGACATATTGTTATAATAACTTGAAACTTTGTAAAATGATAGATAATTACATAACGAGGGGCAACTAACTCCTGGTTAATTGTTAGAAATAAATTATATGTTTTTCGTCTGCTATTTTTTGGCGCGAAATTTGAAGTTTTAATTGAGTAATACACCCCCTTAATGTAATTTTCGTCAGTTTATGAACCTGCAACTTTTTCACTATAGACACAATTACAATTTTTAATCTAAAACTTTCCACAGTGTGGTCCAAAAAGCACTCGGTAGTAGATATTACACAATTGGAGGTTAGTCGACACCATTCAATACCCATTAATTACAGACATTAAATAACCATTATCGATTAACGCCTACAGTTCCTAACTAAAAAAAATCCCCTTTAATTTCTAATAAGGTCATTAGAAAAAAAATGAATCGCGATCTATAAACGAATAATCAAACAAATATTAAATTCACATTTGCTATATAAATTAGCTCGACTAAACTGGGACGAGCAAATAATCTGTTTACTCAATACACACACACACACACACACACACACACACACACACACACTTCAATTTATCATAGATTTTAGAAAATTATTAACCTTAATACAATTTAATTTTAATACAATTTTAATACAATTATATAATTTCAAATTTAAATGTCATTCAATATATGTGTGTGCGTGTGTGTAAAATAAATAATTATTTTATCTACGCATCAAAGTATCGACAAATATACGTTGTTCCAACGTTTACTTTCTCGTTGTTGCGACTATAACTGCAGGTGAACGTTATAATTTCGGCTAACTGCAAATAATACCATTCCTCTCTTTTTTGTTCAAACAATATTCCATTTGTCGCAGTCGGGCAATACTCCCTTTTTTACTCATATACACACTCCTCCCCTGTTTTTTGAAAGTTCATAGATATATATGTTTCACAGAGGGAAAAGAAATATCGATTTATCGCGAAAGCGCAGTGGATCGATTGTTCTTTGTTTTGTTTATTTTAATACGTAAAAGACACGGAAAATAAGCGAGGAGTAACTGGAATGTAAGTTATAGATTACCGCAATAATAATTAAATTCTCATTGCCTCGATTGGCTTGCATAGGGTATTGATAAAGTACGAGATGTCGATGTATCTGATGCGCGATCTGCGTATTCTCTCGATTTTCTGTACGCGTGGGTGTGAGGGGTGCAGTGCGTAATGCAGTAAACCATTTGTGATGTAATACATTCGAAATACATTAGCAGCGTTTCGATAACGCAGGGGAGGTTATAAAGTATACCTTCGACGTATTATTTCATTAGAATACATTGATCTGTCGATGTGTATGATGCGGAATGAAAATGTTGATTCATGGTGGATCATTGGTATTTAATATTTTAGTGTATAAATCTGCTTGGTGCGATATTTTTTTGAGAAGGTAAAGAATAAAACTCTATTTTCAGTTTCGAACATTGTGATGACACCGTAACGTTTTTAGTTACTACATTTTCATTGAACGATGTCAGTTTTTATAATTGCAACAATTTTCTTTGCGTCGTAACAATTATTATAATTAATATTTGTTGTAATGATTTCGTTTATTTGTGCATCTTTAAAAAAAATGATCTGAAGCGACACCCGTTTGCACTAAGCTAACGGTATGTCTGCCGGACTATTTTTCACGTCAACTGGTCAGATTAAAATGTTTAAAACAACAAATTTTAGGTGGACACTGGAAAGGTTTTCCAGAAAATGGAAAAAGTTTTTAGGTTCTGAAAATAATTTGTTTAAAAGTCATTCTAACATCAAAATGAGAGTTCATTCAAGTTTTTTTTTCAATAGCAGCTGTGTTTACAGTTATTTATCTCAAAATCTATCAACTTTTAATATATAACGTTACATGGAACATTGGTTTCTAACTTTTTCTACAATTTTAACAAAAATTATTTTAACATTAAGAATTCCTAAAGAAATTTCAAAAAATTAATTGGAATTTATCTTGTTGAAAATTAAAATAAATATATGAAAAAATTTACGTTTTACTCTAGTAAACGCTTAGAAAATGTAAAAAAGTGGGTATCGAACTTTAGACTAGTGATTAGGAAGTTTAGAAAAAAATAGGCTAAAAATGTATAGTTTTCTTTGCCAAAAATCAGTTATTTTTTAATAAATTTAAAAATTTTGAAATCTTTGTAGTGCAACATTAATTCCATATTTTGACTAACTGCTTCTTAAGAAATTTGATTAGAAATATTTACTATATTTATCGATGAAAAATTCTGATAAACATAGTCACTACTTCTTTTTTTTTTAATTACAATTAACTTCACTGTATATTCGCAAAGTAAGAGTACAAAAAACAGAAAAAGAATACTATTTCCATATGGTAAAATAATTCGATTATTTTTAGTGTTTCTATAAATTTTTTGGTAAAGTCTACTAAAAGTATGTAGCTGTGACACTACCGTGCTAGAAAATATGACACTTACAGTAAAAATTTCTATTTTTTTTCTCAGTGTACACACACTCCTTTCATCCCCTCACTATTACAATTTTGTCTCCCCCTAGGCTGAAAAAAAGAAATATATAAAACGTAGAAATCAATCGTCTCTTTCGAAAAAGTTGTTATCTTTCGATAACAATCTCCATTCCCAAAGTTGGCCACAACACAACACTTACGATGATTCGATGATGAAGTCGCGCGGTACACCGCAACCAGAGTCCATTGTCCTATACTACCCAGGGGTATATAGAATAGAAAACGTATAGAGGTATCTATATGTATATAGTGGATAGTGGTAGTAAGCCTCCTATACCTCCCATTGGAAACCGGTTGGGCCTCGGAACGGCAATTGTTTTGGCTCACCGCCAATTTGTTTCTATCTCGAATCCACTGGGGGGCTTCGGTGTGTATATCTGACACCCGCACTCGCATAATTCGAACGTCCCCTAAGAGCATTGAATAGAAAAAAGAAATAGAATTTTTGGAATATAAAGGAACTTAGGTTATTTACTACGTTTTAGAGAGTTTATTCGATCAGTTTTTTTTTATGAAGTGAAATTGATTTTTTTATTGTGAAGTACCACATCTCGAAAATATTTTTTAATAATTTTTTTGTCCTTGGAAAATTGGCTTTGTGAATAAGATGACATTTATAATTAATACAGGAGTTGTTCCTTTTTTTCGATGGTATATCAGATTGATTAGTTATTTTGATAGTGAAAATGAATTGACATTTTTTTATTTTTATTTTGTTAGATCAAAATTTTTAATAAGTAAAAAGTGATATTTATAATTATTATGCAAAACAAGTTTTTCTTTATTGCAAATCAAATTGAGAAGTTATTGTGTCAGTTAAAAATTAATATAGAAATTGTTTTAATTTTTATTTTATTAATTTAAACATTTTATACGTAAAAGGTGAAATTTAAAATTAATATATTTGCAATGATTAATCTCGTTGATTTGCTCCGTTTGAAGTTATTTGAAATAAGATTCTAATTTTAAGGTAAATAAAGAAAATTAGAAATTAAAAAATCATTTAAGTTAATAAATTTGAAAGTAATTTAAAATTTTTCATAACTTTTTCAACGTAAATTGTTTAAAAAATTGGTTAAAATAGTTACATGTATACAGAATAAATTCTACAAATTTCAGTTTTTCTTTATCGAGATTTCAAATATTTTTGAATGGAAATTACCTATTACCCCGAGTTTTGTTCCATAGAACACAACTTCATCTTTTTCGAACTCCAATCATAAAAAAAAAGTATTATTCTAATTACCTACATTTTTACATTTATTTCCTTTCGTACGTCGATTAATATAAAATACCGAAAATAAAATCCCCACTAGAAGAGAAAAAGCGAAACAATTTTCGTCTACTTAGGTATGAAAAATTAAAACTTTACGAAATTCACGAAGCATACAGAAATTTCCCTTTGATTCTCTCCTCGGTATACATTAAATAAAATTTTCCTCAACTCACCTCGGTTCGGCTCGAAAACTTTCCTCTCGCATTCAAGTACATACTAAAACGATTGTTCGAGTTAACTGGGAAAACCACTTGTTCGAAAACTTTAAAATCCCCTCCCCGTATAGCGGGAGGGGATTATCAAATTTTCGTTAAATCTCGGGATTCGGATTAATTATCCAAGTAATAATTGTTCGCAAACAACAGTCGGAATATTTATTTATCTTTAATCCGACGATCAACTTAGGGAGGTCATCTCTCGGATGCTCGGCGCGTCGACGTTAATTGCTCACTCTCTCGATTCAAAATACCGCGCTAATTGTTCGCAATTATACCTTACCGTACGCTCGATGATCGTCCTCGTTCCGTCTATGTCTCCGAGATAAGCCGCAGATGTAACTTTTGTAGAAAGGAAGCGCGACCTTTTTAACGTTCGTGTATAATGAGACGATTTGTTCGGAAATATTGCCTCGACGTTAAGGCGTTTACCTCTCTTCATTCCGAATTCGAATATTTTTTCACGGATCGTTAAGAAAACAAAATTTAAAATGAAATAATGTATTCTTTAATTTTTTGTTGGTAAGTAGAATTTATACAAAACTGGGAAGAGTTTTTTATTTACATAAATTTATTGATCGCTACGAGCGAAATCGTTACAAAAACTAGCAAGATTTTAATTGTCAGTCCCGTAAAGTGTTTCTACACAGAGAAAAAATTTTTAGTAAAAATTACAATGTTGTTTACTAATGGAGAGGCAGACCTGACAAATGATAAAATTTACTATTTTTATACCAAAATTTACTACATATTTATTAATATTTACTATATGTCTCGTAAACAACATTGTAATTCTTATTAAAAATTTTTTCTCTGTGTATGGGTACCTCAAACTTGTCCTCGGAGTATATTATAAAGCTTTAAAAAAAATAAAAAGTACATAGAATTATTAAGTATAAAAAAATTTAAAGAGAACGGAAAAATTAACTGATATTTATACCATAAATGCAACGGATTTGCTAGAGGAATAAGTATGGTTCTCGAACAAGCGTTAGAAATTAGAAATTATTAAGAAACCAGAAAGGGTTTCATTTATTTCAATTCAATATTTTATTTAAGGACATGTCGGACTTTTCCAACTGAAGGTTCATCTTTAAAATATGTAATTAAAAGTCTGAAAAAATTTCATAATCATACTTTTTAACGAAGAGCCTGACGTTGCAACTTTTTTGTAAAAAAAATGATTTTCTCAATTAATTTTAAGCAAACAAGATTATGTTAGTAATTTAATAAGCACTATTTCTATATTATGTAAGAATTCACATTATCGTTTAAAGCAAATACAAGAACCTGACGTTCTCAGATTTTCCAAAATAATAACCCATTTTACATTCTTCAGGGTACGACATTTCCTAAAATCATTAAATTTATTAACTGATATTATATTATTTAACAAAAATGTATCACCATTGAAGAATTTATTGAAATGGTCATTTAATTAAAATAGATAATATCCCTAGTAGAAATTTACCATTTGAAGGTTAAATAAAATTCTAATTTTGCCATTAATTGGGCATTTATTGGGTATTTTATGACAACGTTACATTTATGGTCAAATTTCTATTAGGGTATATTAAATCGTATACAATGTGGATTTATCTAACATTATTTTAAAACAATTTAATATTTATTTATTTCAAATCAATATATTCTCTCAAACGTATATGTAAAGAAATATTATATTTGAATCAATGATTTTATTCTTCTGTGTATTATATATTTACAATTCAATTAAAAATATATTTAAAAGGATAATATTTTTTGTTAATTAATAATTGAATTTTTAATCGACATTAATTCATTAAACTTAAGTTACAATATTCATTTCAAACAAATAAAATTCAAGTTTATTATACTAATGAAATTATTCTTTTTTAATATAACGGAATATGTTTCATTTATTTCAATTGAACATTTAACAAAAATGTACATAAGTAAATATTGCATGTAAATCACTAATTTTTTTTCTGTTTATATTATCCTCTGTTTTTATGAAATTTGTTAAGATAAATTGAGTGACATCGATCACCCATTTTCCGTCGTTTAAATACAGTGATAAAAATTCGATGTATCCGCGTTCCCTCATCGAAGTAAAATTAATTTAATTCATTAATTAAGTTATTATAATACATAAATTATACCGTGCAAAATGAAACAAATTTTTAGTACATCATAAATATTTTAATGCGATTTAATCAGCTTTTTGATTAAAAGGAAGACTGTCCACTTAACGTAAATGAGTCGTAAAATACAAATGAATAGTGGCAATAAAGTATCGCTTAGCGTCGATATTCGTCAAAATTATAATTTAATTAAAAAAGAAATTGATGGATTTATTCATCAAAACATTTTTATTCAATCGTTTAAAAATACCAGTGTGTCATTATAAATTCATTGAGTGCACTCGTTTTAATTATAGACCTCCACAAAGAGAATTTCGTAATTTTTTTGTGAAAATTACAGTGATAATACGGTAAATCTAGGTCGTATCAGCTGTTCGATAAAAATTAACCTGCAAACTTCATAATATTGGTACTCAAATCGTCATAAATTTTATGGATAATTTTTAGGTCGCTGAGCTAACGTTTATCGTATTGTCACGGTTAAAAGATATTCACGGACATTGAAGAAAAAAATTTATTTGGATCAATATAACATTTTTTGAATACGCGTTAAAAAATATTTAATAAATTTTAAATATATTGATTACAATATTTTGATTGCAAATACTGCACTAAATCTTTTCTTCAATTTGCACATGACAAATTTACTAATAATAATTAACATAATGTAATAGTGTAAAGTAAACTTTATTACATTGAAATTCATTCACCTGTTGCTAAGAAATTTAATTTCAAGCTAGACGCCATTTCCGTCCGACCTGTTATCATTTGGTAACTCGCAAACGTTCACTTATTTACATAAAAATAAAAACGGTATAGTCGAGCTTTCGTTTTCGTTTCGCCGAGTGCATAGAAAAAAAAAACTTGCTCGGCCGAATTAGCTTAAGTAAAATGACGAAAAAAAAAGACCAAAAGCATCGAGTTTACCACCAACGCCATTTTATTGTTCCTTTGCGACTGGTGCAGACAGAAGACGAAGAAAGGAAATGGAATAACGTTTCATTAGATAGCTCCGTATATGCGTTAAATTAGTGTCTTACTCGTGTTTACGACTCGACGTTTTATACCTCGAGAATGTTGAAAAATTACTTTCGGAATTTAAATTATCGATTGTGTCACTGGTACACTATATTTTTTTTTTTGGTTTCTTTGCCATGGAAAATATTTACGTTCAACCGGTACTTTTGAGCAGGTGCGATAATTAATATTCTCTCTTTTAATTTTTGTCAAAAAATTTTTTTTTAGTTTTACAATGTACGCAGCGAATGAAATTAAGGGGATGTGGAAGTTATATTACAGGGAAGTACTTTAAATAAAAAAATTTAATTCAAATATATGAGAAAATTTGTATGTCGTGAAGCAACTTTTAAAGTAATTAGTAATAGTTATGAATTTTTTTATATTAGATTGAGCTTGTTGACTATCTAAAATTGATTAAATTATTAATTAAGTTATTATTTGATGAAGATAATAAAAAAAATTTGTAGTAGATATTAAAGACATGTTTTTATTATTTAATATTAGATATAAAATTAAACTTGAAGATATAAAATTGAAATTATAAATTATTAATTAAAATAATAAAACATTCAATTGATACACGGAAAACTTAAGTAAAAATTACTCAAGTGCTCCAATATATACATAATTTTGACTCATTGATATAATATTTATAAAGTAATATTTCGAAATAGCATCAATATATTCAATTCTTTTACACTGATATATGTGCAAATACACTATTTTCATGCTATATAAGTATTACTAAAATTTTAGTCCAAAAAATTTTACTATAGAGTTACTTCAGTAAAATTTACTGGAGCACTTGAGTAATTTTTACTTAAGTTTTTTTTCCATAAGTAATAAAGAAAATAGTAAACAATTGTACCAATTTTCAATCCTTAGATTAAATATTATTGTTTAAAATTTTGAAATAAAAATCTGATAAAGACATGAAACGACATTTTCAGTGTAAGTAATTTTTTTATTTAAAAAATACACAATAATTCGTCCATAATTTTCAACCTTAAAAAAGTAATAAATTCTTTTCAACTCATTTATAAACTAAAAATAAACTATAATACTAATAATTTCTACGATAATTTTTAAATTCATCATCTCCTTAGCCCATATCTATTTCGAAATTTAATCAATTTGTCTAATTTAATTAAAATTGATCTTAATTAAATTTTTCCTAACAGTAAAACATACAAAATTGTTAATCTCTTTGAGTTCCTGTCAGTATCGCTAAGTTAAAAGACATTCGTGTTTTTTATTACTTTGCTCTGGAATAGTTTGCTAGAATTTGCGTCACTGTCTGGTAGTCCAGTCAGACAAAATTAAATTGTACATAAGTAATTACATTCTTATTATTTTGTTCTACAATAGAATTGTTGTTAATAATTGAAAGTAATTATGATATTACATCTTAAATTTTTAATTGATCATAAATTATTTGAACAAATTTTCTTTATAAAATAAATAATAGAATCAAATTAAGATTGTTTCTTTTATTTTTTTAATTAAATATCGAATTTCGTAATCTCCATAATTTTTTATTTTCTCAAAATTAATGACACATTTATTTTTATTATTGTGTAATTTTTTTTATTGTTATTTATACTATACCCGGGAAACAGAAAGAACACCTATTACTTTAACTTTTACTCAGCGTAAATAATTTGTATTGATTCACTTTTGTCGTGAATATTTACTGAAAAAAAAACTATTTATTAAATACATAGTAATCGATTTTTTATTTCGTTCGGTAAACAATAAAACTAATTATACTATTGTAAATATTTTCTCTTTCGATATTATAATTTCTTATCAACGAAAGCTTTAGAGTTTTTATATATATAATTAAAAAAAGAGAGTGAAGAAGTTATTACAATTCTCTTAGCTTGGAATTTTCTTCCTTGGAAGCTCTTCTCGGATCGTATGTCTGCTTAAACTGAAATTCTTACCTCGCAAAGGAAAATATTTTCCCCTAAGAATTTTAGAAACAAAATAATGATAAGTTGAGTTTTTCATGTTCTCGCTTCGTTCTAAGTAAACAAAATGTGAAACATTTTTTATTTTTATTAACGTCAATAAATTTGTGATGTTCGAGGTAAATTTATCATTTAGTACAATATAATAATTTAATGACAAGTATTTTCTGAATATAAAATATTTTTAAAAATTGATTATATTTAGAATTAATTAGAGATTTTAATTTAGAAAATTATTGAAGGTTAATATATAAATGACAAATATCCTATAAGTATAAAATATGTTTAAAAGATATAATAAATAATTATAAAAAATAACAATCTGTATTAAAATAACTACTAATTAAAATATATTTCGAAAATTCTTTTAATATCTAATTGACTTGATAAATATACGGCGTTATTTTTTAATCCTATTGCACTAAAGAATATAAAAATGCGTAAGTGAGTATCCATTCAACAAAAGATAATAAATAAATCTTACTTATAAATCTGTTCTAATCTGCCAAAATTTGCTTTTTTATCAAACGAAAAAACGTTCATACCAATTTCAACATATAAAACAGTATAAAGTTTATCTAAATTAAATCACATAGAGATGAGTAAAGTAAAAAAAAATAACGAACAAAATCCATTAACTCGCATATCTTCTCTTCCATAAACTAAATTTGCTTATACATTTAACTTGCAATTATTAACAAATTTAAAAAATAACCACTCGATTGTTGACATTGTATATACGAAATATGGATTAAATAACAAATGAATGAATTCGAAAATTTGAATCGGTGACGTAAAAATAAAATATCGCTATCAAATAATTTTAAAATATTCGTATAAATGCTGTTTTGCAAATGTCAGTTATAAATATATTTTGCATACTGTAATGTCCATTAATATTTCATCAAACAACATTTTTTTAGCTTACGCAACATTAATTTACATATATCGACATTTTATTTATTGTTTTTTTTTCTTTTTTGCAGGTTACGATTTGATCATTCTATCGTTAGTGTTGGAACAAGGATTTAACGTAAGCAAATTTTTGAATTACGCATGTTATTCAAATTTATATTAGTAAAAAAATAATTATAATTACATACGTTTATCTGCATTTGTATAAAAATATTTTTTTTAAACGAATTAAACCCATCATGATTTTTAAAAATTGAAAAATCGTAAAAATATGCAAATGTAGTATTTTACTTTGTGAATCTCCTTTGTATTATTCTTTCTATTATTTCCTTTCTAAATTCTATTATTCAATTTTTTGTTTTATTTTGAATAATTTTACAGAAATAATTAATAATTTGACGAAAGCTAATTTTAAAAAATAGGGTTATTCAATTTTCTTTAATTTTTAAACAGTAAAACAGTAATTTTGATAAATAATTAAAAACTATAAAATTTTTTAAAAGAATAGATATTTCTAAATTATTTTATAAGTTGATTATGATTTTCGAGTTTTTTTATTAAAGCAAATTTAATCTCTAATGAGTAATTATTTTCCATTTTTAACTTATTAATAGTAGATTCTTCTAATTCATCTTTCAAATTTTCTTTTTTTGGATTTAACTTTACTTTTACTTTTTTACTAATAATTAAAAAACGGATGAACAATAATTAATGAACGATAATCGATACGACGCGTTCCCGTATCACAATGCACATACCGGATTGGATGTAGCTGTTGAGGTCGTGTTATCCACGTCGGTAATCTTCGACCGATCTTCCTTCGTGTTTACCTTGGAGAACGTCGTAGACAATATCGGTAACGTGGCTGCCGGTGTTGTCGAGGATGCCACTGTAATCATCTCCCGAATAATGTACCAATGTGAAATTGACTCCTAATTTTTTTAGCCACAGCGACATGCATATTTTACCTAAGCGAAATACTTCTAGTTGAATTGTTTTATGTTTGCGATTGGTACATCCTGATGTTGAACGTCAGATCGCAGGTAGCTATTTTTACTTGGTGATTCCTTAGGTATTCTGTTTTATCGTACCATATCTCATTGCATTTTAATGACTGTTGAAAAATTAGTTACAGAAACGGGAACGAGATTTCGAATATTAGATATTTAAAGTTTATTTTACTCATCTTTTTTTGCTCATGAAAGCGTCAGATGGAATAATTTATCTGTTTTATTTTATTTAAAATTTAATTTTCGGGGTACCGGTAGAGAGATCTTTTTATTTATAAATATAAATATTAAAAATTTTTTTTTTATTTAACTATGTCAGGTGTAACTTATTACGTGTATTAAACTTTCTTTGAGAATTTTCCGTGATATTTATTTCGATGTTTAAAATATTATTTTTGGATTAATAAATTTATGTTCCTCTGATAAATGTCATGAAAGTGAATTACCGATTGAAATATACAATTTTTCAGTATTTTAATTCTTAGATTAATTGTCGATGAAAATAACGAAAATTTGCTTCTGCATAGATCCCATGAGATCAGTTCATTAATTGTTGAGAAAAAAAATTTTTAAAATTCGATTCATAATTTCAAAACAGCTTTTCTTAAATCAATGAATAATAAATTACTTAAAACCGCTTTTTTTTTTGTTCTAAAAATCATTCACAAATTTTTTAAATAATTTTTATGTTTAAGGAATTCAAATTTTTGGGTAGCAGTAAACGACGATCTAATCGTTACCGACGAAAAGTTATTATTTAAATTATTTATTAAATTAAAATTTATTTATTTCAATATAAATCACTTTGTAAGCTTTTTCTATATCATTTAGGCATCGCATACAAATTTTTCAGATTTTTATTATTATATTTTAATTACAACTTTCACGTTATTGTAAGTAGATTCCTATAATTCGGCTAGTATAATGCTTTAATAAAAAGAAATACTATAATTTTTGTTATACTTTAATTTTACCGATCGCCTTAGTCGAGACAAAAAAAACTATTTTAATCAAGATAAATATAATAAATCAAGTAAAAAATAAAACGTTGTTAGCCGGCATTTGTATTTTATTATTGAGCGAAATTTTAAAAAATGCATTACAAAATGCGATTTTATCAACATATAGAAATGACAGCTTCTAATTTTCAACAATAACCAACAAAGATTTGTAAGATTTTTGACATCAGTCATATAACATTATGAGTAATATGTCAAATTTTTTATTTTTGTCAAATCTCGTATTTTTCTGTGAATAAAAAAAAGCATTAGAAAAGTTTTTTTAATAATTGATAAAACTATCGAATATATAATCTCGGTAATTACGCTTCAACGGTAATTCAACGGCCACTTCTAAGTATTATAGATTTATAGATTTTTTTTATATATTTTTTTTAATTGGGTTCAATGTCAGATATTTGAAGGGAAATGATGTCTGTCATATTTATCTAGCTAAAAATATTTAAGTTATAAAAAATGTTTTAAAATTTTATTCCCCATACTTTTAATGACTGCATTTCATTATTTTTAACGTCGTTTGAAAGTGTTACTTGTTACTTGTACTAAATACAATTCTTTTAAAAATTCTCTTGGAACTAAAAAGTGATCGCTAAAAGGTAAAAATTAAAAATACGTCCTTACCAATGTCCCGATTATAATTTACAAACAATGTCCACGAAGAATTATCTCCTTGTAAATAACTTTGAACCCTCGGCCAAAAACCCGTAGGGTACACGTCGTACGGATTAAAAGTGTATAAACGAATATTAAAATCATAATCTTGGCATATAAATATCATCGATAGAATATTAAATTCCCAAGCTGCTTCCGATACCGATTCAGCACATCAACAACTGTTCGCTATTGAATAATTCTTAATCACGTAATATCCACGATTATTCTACCATATCGAATTTTTCAGTTTGCGCAAACTCAATTTCAACGACGCGATGTTACGTGGGACGACGATAAAGATTTTTCTCGCATAAACATATATTAAAGTTATATCTAATTATGTGGTATTAAATGTATTATGTATTATGTAATTATTCCAATGGTGACATTGAAGGAATTATTCAATTGACAGAGCCACATATAAGCTTCAATGAGCCGATGTTTAGGATCATATGTCGCAAAGGAGAATGTTAAGTTATTTTTTAATGTATTATAACTTTAACGAATATATTTTTGTTATCGTTACCCTCAACCCTATACAGGGTTCAAACCTTAATAAATTAGTCTGGGTTAAATTCTATTTTTAACAGCACCATACTTTACTCCTCTCTTTCCTTATTTTAATCTTTATTTTGCGTTAATTAAATGGATAATTTATTTTCTTACCTTTGTTTTTGTTGGTTATACTTTCCCTTTTCAATCGATTAAATTTATTTAATTTAAAATCAAGAAGATAGCTGGAGTATATATGTATGTATTTATTAATTTTCCAATAGGCTTATTTTCCTTATAACTGATCTAAGTTATAATTAACTATATAACTGAATATATGTGTATTCTACAAGAGTAAATTCAAGAAAAATTACTATGCGACTAGCGCTGTTAAGATCTACAAACGTACTGACGCCACGCCGTGAAAATTTTAGTCAAGAGCGTGGGCAGGAATGCACCTCTCCCTAAATTAGTTTGACGTCATAAATGGGGGAGGGTGCATTGTTTGCACTTTTCGACGCTTGGCCTTGCTCTTCAATTCTATTCAAAATATTATTTCGAATGTTCGACTGAGTTTATAGATATTATATACGCGTAAATGGCCTAATCCAACTTCTATGGAGGCCTGCAAGACATGCCCATGGACAAGGCGACTACTGTCCACCTTTTTGACAATAAATACAGGATCAGTCTTCCTTCAAAAGAAGACTGGACATCTCAAAAGGCTCAACTTCCCGCATCTGGAGAGGTCTGGTATACAGACGGCTCAAAGAATGCGGGAGGCTCAGGAGCCGGTGTCTACAGAAGGAGGGATGGAAAAGGACAGACCATACCGCTCGGAGCGTACACGACTGTGCACCAAGCGGAGCTGCTGGCCATCATCTACTGTACACACTGGGCGGCCTTCTACAAATCCAGGGAGCATCTGTATATTTGCTCGGACAGTAGGAGTGCTTTAGAAGCCCTGGACGCACCTGTCAACAGATCCCAACTGATGACGGAGTGCCACCATGCTCTGAATGAACTGGCTGGCTTCCGCTCTGTGACCTTACTATGGGTGCCAAGTCATCAGGGGAAAGGAAGTGGCAGACAGACTTGCCAAGCAAGCAAGCAGGGAACGGTTCATTGGACCGGAGCCAATTGTTGGCATCTGCAACTCGGAATTCGTAAAGATAACCCGAGACTGGATAGCCAAGAAACACGAAGAGGCCTGGAAGAATGCGCCGGGCTGTCGTGTAGCAAAAAGTTTTATTAAACCCCAAACGCTAGGAGACTGGGCTTCCCAAATCTCCAAGTTAAGCAAGAGGAACGCAAGATTAGTGGCAGCTGTGATAACTGGCCACGGCGCGTTACTTAAATACAGACATATGATAGGACTAAGCGAAAGTCCAACATGTAGATTTTGTAAATTAGAGGATGAGACAACATTGCATATCATCTGTAAGTGCCCAGCCCTCATGGAGAGAAGGAGAACCCATCTTGGGGAATTCCTTCTGCAGTGTATAGACTTTACGGCAGAGGACATTCCAAGAATAATTTCCTTCTGGAATAATATCTTTGAATGAGCCCACCGTATCAGAGGGACGCTAAGGGACTACCCATGCGCCCGGAGGCCTTATAGGCCCGACTCAATCAATCAATAATAATAATAATAATGGCCTAATGTATAGTTAGTTTTGACAGTTAATTTATCAAATCTAAATTATATATATTATAATTTAGGACGTTTATTATATAAATTTATATGCGTATATAATATCTATACATATTTATATATATATATATATATATATATGGGGTATTCCACGTGAAGTGGTCCGATCAAAATTTTAAAATGCCCCAAATTTTGGGTACACATTGCAAATGTTTTTCAGAATACAGAAAAAAATTTTTAGGTACTGGAATTTATTAGTTCAAAAGTTATTCTAACCTCAAAAAGTGAACTTTTTCCAGTTTTTTTCAACACCAGCTGGGTTCATCGCTATTTAACTCAAAATCTATCAACTTTTACTATAGAACATTATATGTAACATTCGTTGCTAATTATGTCTAGAATTTATCCTTCTGGGTTAGAATTTCTAATTTCAAGGTAAATGTTAGATAAACTACATGTCAATATTCAACTTGAAAAAAAACTAACTTCGCCACAATTGATTTTTTTATCCAAAAGTCCAAAAGAAAGCTTAGAGCAATACCTTTCAAATGGTCTGTAGCATTTTTATGGCCTTCAATTCTGCAAAAAGTTATGATAATTTAAAGAAAGACAAAAAATTCACAAAAATTAACATAGTATTTCCCATTTAAATTTTTAAAAAAATTTCGTGTTTCTTTAAATTATCATAACTTTTTACAGAATTGAAGGCCATAAAAATGCTACAGATCATTTGAAAGGTATTGCTCCCAGCTTTCTTTTGGACTTTTGGATAAAAAAATCAATTGTGGCGAAGTTAGATTTTTTTCAAGTTGAATATTGACATGTAGTTTATCTAACATTTACCTTGAAATTAGAAATTCTAACCCAGAAGGATAAATTCTAGACATAATTAGCAACGAATGTTACATATAATGTTCTATAGTAAAAGTTGATAGATTTTGAGTTAAATAGCGGTGAACCCAGCTGGTGTTGAAAAAAACTGGAAAAAGTTCACTTTTTGAGGTTAGAATAACTTTTGAACTAATAAATTCCAGTACCTAAAAATTTTTTCTGTATTCTGAAAAACATTTGCAATGTGTACCCAAAATTTGGGGCATTTTAAAATTTTGATCGGACCACTTCACGTGGAATACCCCATATATATATATATTATAAATTAGATAAAGTATATATAATTAACATAATTTATTCAATTCACGCAATATAGTTACACTCATATATATAGTATGCTTGACAAGAAACTAAGCAGATAGGGATCTAGGGAAACTCCTAATAAAGGAAGACACAGTTACTTACTTCTATTCTATACCAATCTCCGTATAGTACTTCATATGACTTGTTTTTATACTCAATTATTATAGTAAAGCCTTTTTTTAATTATATGCAAACAAATGGTCCTTATCAGAGGGCGCCGCAGTCAGGTGGCAAATTCGATGTACTTAACGTATTATAAAATTACAGCTATTTAGAGTTGTTGAAATGTACTTTGCACCCTAGATATAACTAAAATTAAGGTAATTGTACTAATGTTCTTGGCAGTAAATGTGTATTTTTTTTTAAATAACTCTGGCAAATTTTGGGTACACATTGCAAATGTTTTTCAGAATACAGAAAAAAATTTTTAGGTACTGGAATTTATTAGTTCAAAAGTTATTCTAACCTCAAAAAGTGAACTTTTTCCAGTTTTTTTCAACACCAGCTGGGTTCATCGCTATTTAACTCAAAATCTATCAACTTTTACTATAGAACATTATATGTAACATTCGTTGCTAATTATGTCTAGAATTTATCCTTCTGGGTTAGAATTTCTAATTTCAAGGTAAATGTTAGATAAACTACATGTCAATATTCAACTTGAAAAAAAACTAACTTCGCCACAATTGATTTTTTTATCCAAAAGTCCAAAAGAAAGCTTAGAGCAATACCTTTCAAATGGTCTGTAGCATTTTTATGGCCTTCAATTCTGCAAAAAGTTATGATAATTTAAAGAAAGACAAAAAATTCACAAAAATTAACATAGTATTTCCCATTTAAATTTTTAAAAAAATTTCGTGTTTCTTTAAATTATCATAACTTTTTACAGAATTGAAGGCCATAAAAATGCTACAGATCATTTGAAAGGTATTGCTCCCAGCTTTCTTTTGGACTTTTGGATAAAAAATCAATTGTGGCGAAGTTAGATTTTTTTCAAGTTGAATATTGACATGTAGTTTATCTAACATTTACCTTGAAATTAGAAATTCTAACCCAGAAGGATAAATTCTAGACATAATTAGCAACGAATGTTACATATAATGTTCTATAGTAAAAGTTGATAGATTTTGAGTTAAATAGCGGTGAACCCAGCTGGTGTTGAAAAAAACTGGAAAAAGTTCACTTTTTGAGGTTAGAATAACTTTTGAACTAATAAATTCCAGTACCTAAAAATTTTTTTCTGTATTCTGAAAAACATTTGCAATGTGTACCCAAAATTTGGGGCATTTTAAAATTTTGATCGGACCACTTCACGTGGAATACCCCATATATATATATATATATATATATATATATATATATATATATATAAATTAACATAATTTATCAATTCACGCATATATATAGTTACACGCATATATATAAGTATGCATGTAACAAGAAACTAAGCAGAGAGGGGATCATAGGGAATAAAACTCCTAATAAAAAAGGAAGACACAAGTTACTTACAGGTTCTATTCTATTCCAATCTCCGTAGTAGGTACATTCATATTGTACTTGTTTTATTAATCAATGGATTAATAGTTTGATTGAAACATTTTGTTGCTAATTTATAATCCTAGTTCCTTTATCTTACAATATGGATACCTTACTTACAAATGAAGGGCAATGAACTCTTAGAATTTTCTGAGTCAAAGCCTTTCTTTTAATTATTTGCAAACAAGGGGTCGATCGATCAGAGTGGCGCCGCAGTCAGGTGGCAAATTCGATGATATACGTACTTATAAAAATTACAGCTATTTAGAGTTGTTGAAATGTACTTTGCACCCTAGATATAACTAAAATTAAGGTAATTGTACTAATGTTCTTGGCAGTAAATGTGTATTTTTTTTTAAATAACTCTGGCACACTTTGCGCATAGCATCCCGGCAGGAATAGACTCGTTGAATACAAGACTTATTTCACATTTCTTTAAAAAAATACACATTTGCTGCGAAGAATAATAGTACAATTACCTCAATTTAGTTATAGCTGGAGGGCAGAGCTTTCAACAGCTCTGAGTATAAAGTAGATGTAACTTTTATAACTTATATTTAAAGTATGTTTATCGTTGAAGTTGTCACCTGATCGCAGTGCCATTCAAACACTCGAAATCGAGCGCCTATCGACGGAGGCTATAGCTCCGACATCCCCGATTGAGATGTGATATCCAAATTGCAGAGACTTAGTTAAAAAATCCCAAAAATTTTAAAACCTGATTATAGGAAAAACCTGAAACATATCAGAGATACTGTTCAAAACAATTGGAATACCGTTACGGAACGAGTTTTACGAAATAATTAATTATTAATAAATTATATGTAAATAACCATTTTTGGACGGTAATATATAGCTATAAAACAATGATTCACACCTACTCAAGAATGTCGTTTATTTATTAATAAAAAAATTATTACTATTACAGATTATTTTTGAGTGAAATACAACATCGTTACAGAACGGTTTTTGATAAATTGAATTCCTAGTTTAATAAAAAATATATCATTTTTATATTTTTTGGGGTTCACACCTCGTTAAGAAAAGGTAAATTATGTTAAGAAAATATAAAAAGAAAATCTTTAGTAATAAACAAAAACTGTTTAAATAAAATAAAGCTTATGCTTATTTATTATGAAATAAATCCAAGATTGGATGTAACGCATATGTTACTAATTTTAAGAGTTAAAACGATTTTACCTTGTTGAAATTTTCCAAAAATGTTTATATTTGCACTATACAAATATCCCACAAAAATGGTAGATTATCAAGTAAATTAACAACAAAAATTTTTTTACAACCTAACTCTACCTTTAACGTTATATTTACCGTCGATAAAGTAGAAAATATGAAAGTTGAATGAAGAAAATCTAAAATTGAAATTCCTACCAGGATTAAATTTAACCCCATAAAATACTTCCTGAGAACAAACAAGCTGGATCTATAATTTTCCAAATATATACATACACCTTCTACGATGTAATAAAATATATAGATCTATAGCAACTATGTGTATACGCGTGCACGTGTATGTATATGTTTGTCTTCCATTAGCATTGGTTATTAACGATTCAATATCGCATTTCCTTGGGGAGGAAAAGGAGAATGGACATTGGATTTGCGGAATACGTCGATTGTTACACTTGGATATATTGGGCATGAAGAAGATAATGTTCAAACCGTTCTCTTTAGGGAAATGACCGTGTGTGCCATTAATTTAGGTGATTTGCGAGGGATGTTATGTATACGTATATACATATACATATGGTGTTTAAGATTTTTAACGAATGAATGAGTTTATTTGCGTATGTGAATTTATTGTTTAATGAATTTTTAAAGTACTTTTTATCGGCAATTTGTGTAGAGGATTTTGAGGTTAATCAGAATGACCTCTTGATTTATTTATCCATTTATTGATTAATTTATTTATTATTTTATTAAATGTTTTATTGATTTTTTTTATTGATTTATTCATTATTAATTTTACAGACATTATTATTATTATTGTCCATTTCAATCAAATAATAACTTTTTGGTTAAAAAGAATTGTTATCAATGTTGTTATCAAAAATTATAATATAAACAGCATATACCACGATTACCATAACTTATTACAATAAACAACTTCTCTTCTCTCCACTCGCACCATTTTAAAAAATAACATTGACAAGTAAACTTGTGATTTCTAATTTTTCTTTTTTTATATTTTTCGCTTTTATCATCGTCTCAAACGAATCGTGCGTATATACACGTTCCACCGGATTTTTCTCCAACTCGTCCAGTAATCCGACGAGCTGTAAAAAAATACGTACGGAAAAAAAAGAATCCCTCTTCCCCATTTCCGTATAGAAAAGCCAATTAATTTTCGCGCTATCAACTTCAATTTCGATACAAAGGGAATTTTCATTAAACAAGTCGCTACACTCCGACGTATATAACCAATAAACGAAATCAGCGAATTTTATTCCATTGGATTACACAGATACACAGGCACATGCACAATGGGCCCGAGCATCAAGATACCAATTTGAATGTAAAAGTGAGGAGATTTCGTTTCTGTTAACCGTACTTCCTGCAACCTCTATACGCGGGTGTAACGAATAATAAAGGAGCATCAATTTTTTGCAAGATTGGTAAGATGTCCAGTTTTCTTCAAAATTAACCATAGTTTGTCAGAAAATGGTTTTTGGGACATAAATTTTTTTGTTTCCAAGATACTTATACATTATTAAGGGGATAGCGGACTTAGAAAATGGTCACTTTTTAGTCTTTTTATAAACAAATGAATTCATTTTTTAAAAAACTGAAGGTCAGGCCCTTATCTATAATTTGATTACGATATTTGGGTTGAAAGTTTATACTTTCTTTGACTAATAATTACCGACCAAAAATTGTTTACTTAATATTATTAAAAAATGATTTTTTCTTTAAAAAATTAACATGTTAAGCTCTACTTTATGTTTTTTTTAGTTATCCGTATGAATTTTTACAAATATTTAATTGAATATTTTAGATATAATTTTTGAGTCGGAAGGTACAGATTCCTGCAATGTAGGTCCGACATCCCGTTAAGGGGATCAGATACTATTTCACCTGTAAAAATGTAATTTATTATAATAGAGAATATGTTAATGAATATAAATTTAGGTATTATTTTTCGTAAACATTTTCAAATTTTGGTTAGGAAAATTGACAACGTGGGACCATCAGAATTCTTGGTTCAGCGAAGGACCTAAAATCCACTTACCATAAGGTTTATTTTTGAGTTTTGCTGAAATTTTGAGGCAACCTTCTCTAAATTCATTGTTAGGAAGTAAATGGAACAAAATTATAAAAACATAAATTTAATATTACTAACAAAAAGTTTTAAATTATTTTTTTTAATAATTTTAATCTAAAATATTTTTTATGATTTCTGTTCCACTTACTTTCTAACAATCAATTCAGAGAAGAGTGCTTCAACCTAATGAAAAGTCAAAAACATACCTTACGGTAAGTGAATACAAATGCTAATTTTAGGTCCTTCGCTGAAACAAGGATTTTGATGGTTCCATGTTGTCAATTTTTCTAACCCAAATGTTCACAAAAACAATACTTGAATTTACGTTTATTAACATATTCTATATTACAATGAATTAAACTTTTAATCGAAATTTTTAGTTTTAATGAATTTTACAAGTAAAACATTGCCTGGTCCCATTGAGATAGACTGAAATAGACGACCTTTCGTGTGTGCGTAGAAAATAAAATTTGCGATGGCATAAAAAATCTGATAATGTAAGCCATTATTTATTCTTTCCTTTTTATTCTTTTTTTTAATACTGGGTGAGTTAAATTTATTTTTAGAAGTATAAGGTATATTATCCCTTTTCTCTTACGGTTGTCATCGATGATGTGAAAATCCGAAATGTAACGTCCGTTGTATGTTTCTTATTCGAGACATTGAGAACGCGGTATGTATGGGTAATCCAATGGGGTTGTCCAATAAAGATGCAAATTCGCTTGGCTATATATATATAGAGACGGTCGCTACGAAAATCGAATGAATTCTCAGTACCGAGGAATTATTGGTCACTTTATAGATCGTTTTTTTTTTATTTGAAAATGAAATATATTTATGTATTTGATTGTTTTATATAAAACTCTGTGTTTAATCGTGGTATTTCAATTTTTCTGAAGTTTTGTTTTTTTTATAGGCGGTATTAACGATGCGAATGAAGAACTTTGTATTCGAGTATTGTCAGTTTTGATTTGCATTAAACATGGTTAATTATTATCGGAAAAGTGTTTTATTTGTCGAATAAAAATGATGAATGTCAGGAAAGTAGAGTTCGGCTTGAATTTCGTTAGGTATTACCATGTAGAATTTAGTTTTACAACTTCTACTTGTATTTCAGTTTACAATTTGTTTCCATTTTTCGCACAATCGAGTTATCAAACTGTAAACTCGTATATATTTGATTTTCACTTCGAGGAATCGTCTTTTTTTCCTTTTCTTTCGAGTTTAATCGACGATTCGCGAGGTTTTTTCTTCCTTTAGATACTCTTTTGCGGTTGAAAATATTACTTGTTGTTGTGTATTGTATATAAGAAATAAATGTGTGTTTGTATCGCGTTTTTGGAAAATGTAATTTAACGAATAATATAAAATTTGGAATATATTTTCTTTGTTTGACTTAATGTGCTATCTTGAAATGAGTCGTTAATCTTATTTTTTCCGCAAATAAGTAATAGTTTCATTAAAAAATCGTTTCGATTCGGTTAATACACATAATTTTTTCAACGTTTTTAAATTCATAAATTCTGTAGATTTTAGAAATGATAATATTACCGATGAAAATTTGTTTATTTTTTTTAATAATATAGGATAAATTTTTTGTCAATATGCGAATCAATCAGGTGTTCTAAACTTATTTTACGGTTTTTTTCCGATTTTTGATCTGTCATTCTGAGCGCATGAAGAGAAAAAAATTGAATGAAAATTATTTAATTATTATGGGTATTTAATGACTAGGTTCGTTTTTTGGTATAATTTTTTTTCTAGAATTGTATATAAAAATTGAAAACCAGATTGATCATTTTTATCATACTGAATAAGAATGTTTTCTAGTCAGGGGGGCTTCGAACCTGTGTTTTGTCTTAGAATTTTTAGGTGTCATTATGGCACTACAATATTTAACCAAAAGATTTAGATTCATTTATGTACAATATTTCTTTCTGTTCTTTTATTCGGATCAGAAAAAGTATAATTTCAGTTACACTCTAACCGATTTGTATGGTATTTGTCAGATTTTAAAATTAATTTTGGATGAAATTTAATGTGAATTTTAGATTGCAAAGAACAATTGAATTTAGAAAATTTTTAATCATCGCCTCAATTTATTATTTAATTTTGATTTAAAAGTTAATTTTGTAACATTTGACATATGCTTATTGCACATATAATATGTGCAATATTATATACACATATATATGTGCACGGATGGTTTTTAAATTTAAATTTAATTAATATTAATAATAATATTAATATTAATTTAAATAAAAATTAAAAAAAAACATCATCCTTTTATGGTTTTTTAATTTTACTCCTCTTCTAGACATTGTATTTCAAACGTACCAAAATTTCGCAAGACAATTTTTCAACTCTCTCGAAACAATATTAAAGTAAAACTTTGCCAAGTGAACGTGTTTACCGTAATATGTGTAAATATAACACGATATATACATATTGTATGTATTAATATTCCATGAATCACATTGTTATGACAACTCAAACCAAGTCTCCAACTTCTACTACATACAAGAGGTTGAATTGACAAAGTTACTATTCCATTATATTCTATCGGTATACTTGAAATAACAAAAATCTTTATTTCACGTCTCCCTAGTAGAACATTGACTGTTTTTTATGATTCGATGTTAAAAATAGCTGTTACTTACAATTAGGTGCTTACTAGCCATTTTCTGGCTATTTAAAAAAAGGCTAGTTTCTACTCTAAAAAACGTTTTATTTTCTAAATATAAGCTTATACGCATTTGAAAAATAGTAATTATTTACTTGTGAGTTTTCTAAGGATCTTACATAAAAAAACGAAGATGAAATTTATATTTTTGAAAAAGTTACACTGTTTCGCTCACAGTCGATGGCTTTTTGATGTCCGTCACGACTACTCTGTAGCAACGAGGCAATTTTTTATTTGTTTTTTTTTGTTTCACATATGTGTACACCACATTGTACCTTACACATAACCTCTATAATGGATACCTATAATAGGTGTTTCCCCCCTGATGTTTCTACACGCAATATGCATTTACAGGAAATACTTTTTCTACAGTTAAATTTTTTAAGAGAGCGTTTAGTTTTTATCAATTTCTTTATTTTACTTATCAGTGCGAACAAATTTTGTAGTAATAATCGGAGATATTCGTATGATATATAAGAAATAATAAAATTGGAGAAATTCGTATGATATATAAGAAATAATAAAATTGGAGAAAGAATAAAAAGAAATAATGATGTATATGTTCGCATAAAAGTCCATTGGATCGTTTGTTACATTTTTTAAAGAAATTCTCTAAAAAAGTGAGATATTGTTCATAAATTAAAGTTCTAAATGACTTTTTTCGAAACGTATTTTAACTATTAATTATTAATTGTACGTTAGTTATATAATTTATTAATATTCAACCATTTTTTCTTAATTAAATTTTTGCAATTCTTAAATCTGCCACTCGAAACTTTTAAAACATGGATCGAATGAAGCTTCAGTTTACCGTATTAAATATTTATATCTCAATTTTTTTATTAACATCATTTTTACATTAATTTTATAAATATTTTTACTAATTATATCTTCTTTCAATTTGGTTTGAAACGAGGTGGTCGATTTAAAATCATTATTATGATGCGAACCTAATATGAATAATTCAGTTTTCCCACGCTCAAATTATCGACTTTATATTAAAAGTTGAAGAAAACATTGCTCTTCGTTTAAGATGCGACGTATAATTTTCTATGTATTAGTTTACGAAAATAATTATTTTTAAATATCAGTAAAAAAGTGTAATAATTATATATTGATGTAATGATTGTAATAAATATATATTGTAACAGATAATCGTAAAAACAGTACTGCTCAGTCGATAATTTTACGTTATAGATTTTATAGATTGAAAAGAAAGATTTTAAAAAAGATGATAATTAATTTGTATTCAGTTTGACTTTTCGTTAACAGAGAAAAATGTATGAAAAAGATCATGAATACAATCTTAAAAGAATCACACAAGTATCCTAGAAATTAATCTTTTCTAAAATAAATTTTTTTAAAAATTCGTGTCAAAGATCTAGTTTACATTTTTGCGCGGATGTATTCATTAAAATAGTCAGAAAAATAAAACCCACCACTCGTACCTACATCGTTCCTCGTAACCTTCAATTACCATTTTAACATTTTTTACACATTTTTATTCTCTACTACGCATACAATTTCATCAAAATTATAATTAATTAATTCAGTAAATACCTAATGCACCGCCAAGAAAACGCGAAGAACCTCGAGATCGAATAAATTATTTCGTTCATGGTTAAACATGAAGGAATTTTCATTTCCTCGAAATTCAAAATATCTCCGGAGGTTATTATTCAAATCAATTAGCAAGCCGAAGATTCGAGTGTGTGTGTGTATGAAGTACGAAACAAACAAAGGAAAGGTATAACAAGTAGATTCCAAGGGAATACCTGGTGTGGTGTACATAACATTTTGTGGTCGACCTTGCATTACCACCCCACAGGCAATTTAAATCTCTCTCTCTCTCTCTCTCTCTTTCGCGATGCCTTTAATGCATCAGAAATTTCACGCGAATTGGAATTCTTAATCGTATATAGCGTATGTATGTTTACGTATCAAGTGCTGCGCACTCCAAAAGAAATCTTAGGAAATCTTTAGGAGTTTTGGGAAATCTTGAGATGTTTTAAGAAATCGTTAGAAATATTAAGAAATCCTTAGAAGTCTTCAGAAATCTTTGGAAGTTTTATAAGAAATCTTTAGTCTTAAGAAATCTTTAGTCTTAAGAAATCTTTAGGTATCTTATTGAAAGCTCTCTAACATAAAAATTTTTCTGCTCTCCGGCTGGGCACGGCAACTTTCCGGCCGCTGCGCGAATTGAAGTTGCCGCTTTCCGCCAACATCGGGCAGAAAAATAGTATACACACCTTGGCCAGTAAAAAAGAAAGCCTCGGATCACATGTTCGTCCACCCGATCAACGACGGAGGTCATACGATGTCTTTGTTAAGAAAGCACTTGTTGGAAATACATTCCCCAGTGGTGCTTGTATCAATCGACCGGAGTTGGGAAACAAACCTGGGACCTCCAGATTAAGATCCCATCGCCCTACCGACCGAACCATAGCAGACCTCTGCGAAGTCTTTAGAAAAATTTCTTGCGATTTAGCAATGCGTAGCCCCTCGGTATTTATGGAAGAAATTTGCATGTCTTAGGTGAAATTTGTGTTTTTTTTAGGTTGAAGGAAGAAAGTTGGGTACATATACGTGTTTATTAAGAAAAAGTCTGTTATTAAAGTACACCCGCGTTGTTGGTGGAAACTTTGCGAATATGACGGGGAAAAGTTTTGAATGTGTGTGGAGCGAAAATTTGTTGGATCAACGTTATCGTCCTTGGTTGGTATATATATATATATATATATATAAACTTTGATGAACGGAAATTGGTTTGTAATTGCGGTGGTTTAAGGCTCCTATGTTGTTGTTGTTGTTTACTGTAGTTGATAAGAATAAAGTGGTAGTACGAAAAAAATTTTACGTGATTTTGCAATTTAAAGCGTTTTTCAGATATATTTTCGATTTTCGATCAAAGACATGTCTGTACAAAAGTTTTGGAAATTTCTAAAAATCGAAAACATGTCTGAATATTTTAAAACCTTGATTTTTCAGCTTACCAAATGGGGGTATTATCACTTCTGAAATGATTCCTCATACTGAGATTGATTTCTTACTAGGGATGTTGAAGCAGCGTTCCGATTGAAAAGTCACATGAGATTGTAGCATGAGATTTCACGTGATATATTTTACTAGGGATGACTATATGTATAAATGTATAGGGTAAATTTTAAGAATGAGAATTTGGTAGAAAAACTGATTTTTTTTTATACGGAATAGACGTTTTGAATGTAAGTGAATTTTTATTTATTATTTTAACGTCGCTAAACAGCGACGAATATCATACAATGGCTTTGTTAAGAAACATTGAATTTCGTTAGGTAATACTCTTCAGTGTGTAGATTTAAAAATCTAAAAAATTCTGATATATCTGTTAAATGCGATTACCTAAGGTAAACATTTTTTCAGCACGACACTGAAATAAATTTTTTTTTTAAATTACAAAGTATTTTGCAAAAATCATAATAGTTTCTAGTAAATAAATCATTGACTGATAAACTAAAGAAATTGAGAATATAGTTTATATTAAAATTTAAAAAAATATAGTAAATATCACAAGAATTATAGCAAATTTTATTACAAGTCTAAACTTTTTCTCAGTGTATTCTCTCGATCCTACCTCAAAAAAAGTGAAATCAAATATAACAATAACGTCTACTTGATAATTTGTCGAATCGAAAATCTCTACAATATTTCCGATCTCAAAACTCGAATTTGATCATCGACTATATATTTTAGAAATTTAAAAATGATTAATCAAAGATGTTAAAAAATCGCAGTAAGCGTATTCGAATCCGTTCTACAAACCTGAAACAATTCCTACGCATACACCCACCAAGCTACTATACATATCATAATAAAAATTTTCGTTTCTCACGTAAAATTTTCCCCGGCATATAATTTAAAATCCAAATGTCAATACACGGTGCTCGAGGAAAGCGCGTCGCGGTCATAAAAATCGAAATCGAACATTTACATCCCCCCAGTGGAATAAAGGTTAGACCTTCCTCGTATACGTAGGCGTATTTACCTCTTTCTCTTTCTTTCTCTCGCACATTTTCAAATGAAAAATGCTTGCGTCAACCATCGTATATATCTCTTTCTCACTCGTACGTGCGTGTATGTATATATATCCAGTACACGTGTGCGCGAGATTTTTCTCTCATTTTTTTCTCTCTTACTCGACCTTTTACAGGTCAACAGCTGCACTGGCTATTTGCTTGGTTTCGAGGGTATACTCTTTACGTGTGTGCGTGTATGTATATATCTCGACACCGAAGGAAACTGGGGGATGAGCTTTCAGTAATAGAGGAGTGGAAATAGAGCATATATATAAAAACTGAAACTGTATATGTATAGAGAGAGACCTGTAAGTCGAGAGTGTTTTTTTTATTCGTTACACAGATTCGAAGATTTTCCTTTTTTTTTTTTTTTTTGAACGCGTAACTACTATTTTTTTCATTTTCGATGTATTTTTTCTTTACGCCGTGAATAAATACTGATGAAAGCAATCGTACCGATAATGATATAAATAATTATATGAAATTCACGGGGTGTGCTATTCAGAACCAGGAATAAGTATTGCGTCGATAAATTTAATATGACTTAACCTCGTTTTTCGAACGATTTACAAAATGCATTTCGAATTTTCGTATTGTTTCGAAATTTGTATCAATTTTCAAATGGTGGTTTAATACAAAATTGATATTGAAAATAAATTATATTGCATAATTAATTTTAATGTTTAAATTATAGTAAAATTGATTTATTCGAATGAATTACAACACTAGCTTACGTTTTGTGATAATCTTTATGCTACATTACGTATTGTGATACCCTATTACATATTTGTTGTGATTTATACCAAAATCAACTAATTTTACAATTCATATTAAAATTAATGTTAAGTTACACGATTGATTTAAATTTCATGTGATATCACAATTTATTTTTAAATTGTTTACAAATTTCAGATGATTTGTAAAGTACAATCAGATGTAATATTAAGACAAAAAAGATTTCATATTTTAAATGATTTCCAAATCTATGTATTGTAATAATTTTAAACGATTTCAAAATTAATCATAAATTTAATATGATTTTAAAATACATTTCAATTTTAATGTGGTTTCAAAGTAGATTTCAAATTTCAAATAATATAATAATTAAACTTATATTGATTTCTAATTTTCAATCAAGTTGAAGATGATTTCGTGATTGATAACAATTTATATCGCAAATAATATCGAATTTAAAATAATTCCACAATATATTTCAAATTATATTAAAATTCTAGCCTCATGCGACATCTATACACAAATCAATAATTATCAAAACCAGTATATATTTTGTGATGATATCTGACGATTTGAAATAAATATTCTACGATTTCAATTAAATTTATTTCAAAACGTAAATATAGTGTTTTTTTCGATTATTCTAAAGTGGTTTTAATTCCTATCAATTTAATTGCTTAATCATTATTTCGTACAATTGCAATCTTAATTTCGTACGAAGATGTTCAATGATTTCACAGTGTAAAATATACCCCCTCGGGAATTGAAAACGTCTTGGTATTTAAATGAGATTCAGATTTATTTTTTCTTTTTATAATCGAAAGAAAATTGGAAAGCTTTTCGGTGATCGTTATTTCTTAAGACGGAATTGATTTCACTAACTTTCACCATTGATAGTTTTAATGGCGCGTGATTTAAAAAAAAATAATAGCTTCGACCGAGTAAAATACCTTTGACCTCGCTTCTAAACGATTATTCTTTCAAAAATTTGTGTATTTTATATAAATTTAAATTTTTCTATCTCTACAGATTTCATATTTCGTATTCACCGTTAACCATATATACTTCTTTCATTTTTTTTCGTCGCACATCGAGCATAAAACTATATATCTTTTGAAATCTAGGTTATATAGATACAAATCAAAACCGTATTGTAAATTTTTTGTTACCATCCTACATTTCCATTTATATTTTTATACATGCGCATAATCACGTACTCATTTAAATTTAAATAAAAGAAAAGGTAGTAATAATAATAAAATTTTCAATCATGACAAACAATTTCCAATCAGCGGACAAAAGTTGTGCAAAGGTACAAATGTGAGAAAAAGGAAACAAATCAGTACGGGATGTATATGTTTATACAGGTATACAGAATATATATATATGTATGTGTGTCGAGGGAAATATATCGATCGTATACCGGAATATTAATATTCATCGGTCGCGATTTATTCCGAGAGGGTGCGCGGAACGGCAATCCGAGGCGACGGTGCAAAGCTGCTGCTTCGCGAACTTGGCTCGCGAGAATTATAAGTAATTTCGTGGTTGGCCTCCCCGCGGAATTCCAATGCGAAGGAAATTGCTACGGAGGATCTTTCTTCCTTAACCCAATGACGTAGTCAGAAAATGGACATTTGTTATATTTTTTTTTATAAACAAAAGAATGAGTTTTTGAAAAAATTTTCCCAGATTTTGAAATCGATAATTTAATTATGATGTTTGGGTTGAAAAAATATGCCTTTTTTGAGTAAGAATTATCGACCATAAAATGTTTATTCAATAATTAGTAACAAAAGTTATTTTGACCTAAAAAAATAATTATTCAGGCCCTCCCTTATGTTTTAAGATATCTTTATGAATTTTGCTCATATTTTTAATTCAATATTTTCGATTGAATTTTTGAGTTGAAAAGTGTAATATAAGCAACATATCATTTAACATAATCATCTACAACATATGTAAAATATTGAATTGAAAAATTCAAAAAATTCTAATGGATAGTATAAAACTTAAAAGAAGACCGTAATGGTTTGGCTTTTATGAGGAAAAAACCATTTTTTTAATACTAATTAAAGAAACAATTTTTGTCCAGTAATTCTGTATAAAACAAAACGTAATCAACCCAATAAAATTTTTTTTAAATAAGTAATGAACTAACCAAAAATTGTACATTTTTGTTTATCATTGTGTTATATTTAATGACAGAATTTTATTTATTAATTTACGTGAACCATGAGATTTAATTTCAGATTTCCTTATCCCATACGGGATCTAGATTTAAATTAGTTTTAAATTAATTTATTATAATAAATTTTAGACCTCTTACATTAGAAGTGTGGTTGTAAATTTCCAATATATGATAATTTCGTTTTTACTATTGGTTCTATTGTTCCAATCTTAGTCGAATGGATGTTTATTTGGCCAAATTTCCTATAGTTTTTGATATTAGCGAATAACCCAAACTATTAGGTAAAAAGAAATTTTCTTCTCCTTTTATTTTTCTCTTTAAATAATTGGTTTTTATTTTTATTATTATCTATATTCAACAATTTACAATAAACACAACGGATAGTAAGATAATTATTTTAATTTTATGTATAAGCGTTGGCTACAAGATTTATAACTATTTAAATGAAGTATAGGTTTACGCGTGATATTTCCGATACTGTCCCAAAACGGAGTGAACCCAACCACGCCGAAAAACCTCTCTATACGTGCAAGAATGCACCTCTCCCCCGATTAGATTGACGTCACCAATTGGGGGAAACTGCAATGTTTGCACCCAGACCTACGGCCTTGGGCTTTACTCGACTTTTTGTAATTGCATTATATTATACGCAGGATATAACATAATAATATTACATATATTCGGATATAACACATTGTAGTGCGAAATCTCAGAGGACACTGTACAATTTATAATAATGTTATTAATTTTAATATTGACGTGGCAGTAAATAAAGAAACTTAAAAAGTTATATGTACAAAAAATGTTTGTTTTAAAATTAGTAAAAAAAAAATTTTATCTTCCTAATAAATAGGTGTACAGCCTTAAAATATTATTACGCAAGCGAAGAAATAAAGTTTTTAATAATATTCACTATAGTTAGAGAACTTCCTTATTTTTGCCCAGTTTGGAGTTATGTTCAATGTTACGAGTGGCGACATATTGATTATTATATTAGTAGATAATTAGTTTTATAACTGCGCAAAATGTAAGTCACATCTCAAAACTAACACATGTAAAGGGTCGATCCATGGGCATGGCCCGTATAGGGGCCATCCCGTCCTCTAAAGGTTAACAACTAAGTTTCGGGGACAAGCTACTGATGGTTATATGAGTTAAAGGTTATTCGTCAAAGTCCGGGAGAAGGAGTAGGAGATTATGGGCTTCGTGTACAAACGGTGCACAACCATTTGTTAAAGTAGCTTGCACGATTTTGTAAAATTTACGTATAAGACACAAGCTGATCGGGAAGCGTAGACCAATTTTTGTTCGGTCTTATCGGAGAAATACATCACCAAGTACGCTCACGAAACCCGGCCGATTTACGTAATGCAACACCTAAAGCCGTAAATTTTGAACAAAAAACGGGACCACGTCGCGCCGAATACAAAAATCAAACAGTTAATAGTGTTGCTCAATTTGAAAATATCCTTAAAAATCTAGTGTCTCACGTGGCCTCGTTAAATGTTTCTAATCAAGTCCAAGATTCCGCGAAAATCCGCAGAGCACCTGCAGAAGAAATTTGCAGCGAATGTAGAGTTAGTGGACATACCGCCCAAAATTGTCATAGGAAAATTTACGAAAATAAATCATGTGAATATTGCCACATCGTCGGTCACAGTTTCGAGCAATATTATTCTTTACAAAACGCGGTAAAAAGCGTCCGAATTCAGCAAAAATGGTGAAAATCGTTGGCGCATGGTTACCGATTTTAGACAACTGAATGAGATAACAATAGGCAATAGCTATCCACTTCCAATAATGACTGATATAATAGAATGGGTTGCATTAGCAAATTACATAATGGCAGTAGATTTGAAGACGGGTTTCTATTAGGTTCCTATGGACCCAGACGATGCAAAAAAACGGCATTCGCAGGGCCGTATGGTCATTATGAATATACAAGAATGGGAATGGGTTTGAAAAATGTCCCGGTTACATTTCAATCACTTATGGATTTAATCCTAGTTGGATTGCAAGGACAAGAATTGTATGTATACGATTGAACCTGGTAAATGTCAGTTCTTGCAAAAAGAAGCTAAAGTATTAGGACATATTGTCGGCAAAAGGAAAATTCGTCCCGATCCCAAGAAATTAGAAGCTGTAGCAAAATATCAGGTGCCTACAACAAAGAAAAAAGGAAAACAATTCCTTGGTTTTGCTAGCTATTATAGAGGGTTCATAGAGGATTTCGCAAAAATTACGTATTCCTTGTCGCAGCTGACAAGAAAATCAGCAGATACAGAAATAAGATGGGGAGAAGAACAACAACAGGCATTTCATAAAATACGCAAGATTTTAATCACAGCACCGGTAGTAGTAGCGATTTATCGAAGGAGTTTATAGTGACGACCGACGCGAGCAATTACGCCATAGGTGCAATATTAGGGCAAGGAGAGCTTGGCCAAGAACATGCTTGCGCGTATGCCTATCGTTGCTTGAAAGGTCCGGAGCTTTGTTATTCTACATACGATCGAGAACTACTAGCGGTGGTATTCGCCAAAGATCAATTTCAGCCATATTTATACTACGATTCGTCCCTTGAGATTGCGCTCAAACAATCATAATCAGCTCGGCAACTATTAAAAAATGTGTCAACAAATACTAAGCAATCATGATATAATTAACAAGAAAAATTATTCGGAGAAGAAATAGGTGATAAAATAAATCTATTCATTGAATTGCAAAAGCAAAGTAGTCAAGGTAAAACAGATCTACGTATTGATATTTGAGAAAATGAGGAGAATAAGGGCGATGATCAAAATGGTGACCCGAAAAACTTCGACAATTCTAGGTCTGGAAGTATCAATGTTCCAGATACGCAGGCAGTATCAAAGCAATCACCCGGCGATAATATTGAAGTTGCGCCACGAACGGAGTATAATCATATACTACCCATGGATGAAGACGAAGAAATAAGTATGGAAAGCGATAATCCGAGTTACAATAAAATTATGACACCTGAGATCTTAGAAACGCATATTCACGAGGAAGACATGCATTCCTTAAACGTAAGCAGAACGAACGAAGATGCGTTAGATACTCTAGCAGAGAGATTTTATGTATATTTGCAGCACACTAAATGTGCTCAACCTGAATTACCCAAGGAACACGACACCGACATTCCAGGTGACGGTAATTGTTTTTTCCACTCAATAATTAAAATATTAAATTTTAATTAAAATATTAAATTTTAATTATACTCCTCGTCAGTCGCGCGATTGCTATGGCCGGGATTTGGGATGGCATATCCTCCATTGAAAAGTGGTAAAAAAGGTATCTTATATCATGGATTGGTCATTGACAAAGTGCCCATCATGGTGCATAAAAGCTTTGAAGGTATTGGTTGCAAAGTTTGATATAAAATCCGTAGGAATTATTAGGGACCTTGCAGTTTTGTCGCTTACAGAATGGAATTATTTTATTCATCTGTGCAATAAACAGTTTTGGAGTAGAGACATTGTAATAGTATTTTTCAAAAATAATTTACCTATTCCTAAAGTAGAGGATCGTTATCGTTTAATTCAAGAATATCATGAGTCAGCAATGGGCGGTCATAAAGGTATGACCAAGACCTACACAAGACTCTCGAATAAATACTACTGGAGAAATATGCAGGCAGACGTACGTCAATACGTTCGTGGTTGTCCAAATTCTCAAACTCAAAAATTAGTGCGCGTAAAAACTAGATTACCAATGTTAATTACGGTCACAGCCTCTAAACCATTTACCAAATGGTCAATAGATTTTGTTGGCCCAAAGGCACAAATTCCAATTCCTCCGGTGGACAAGACGCGGGACGCGAGCATTTTCACTTAACACACAACTAGTCTTCCTTCAACAAGTAACAACTTAATAAACTCTAATAAGGACACTTGAGTTTACTTCCGATCCTTCACTAGTGCTTGTGCAAAAGCAGAGAATCAATATATTCTGGCTATGCAGGATAATTTAAGTAACTTTTGTGTACTAGTACCGGTTAAGCACGCTACAGCGCGTGAAGTAGCACGCGCGATTACTGAAAAATTAATATGCTGATTCAGCTTCCAGGAATCATCCGGGTGAACGACCATCCACAGTTTATAGGCCCCTGGACGGCCCCAATGAACCAGGCTGCAGGAGTCCAAATAGTCATCCTCCAGATGGATTTCAGAAAAGGACCCATCCCCAGCGAGGTAAAAACTCGGGACATTAATACCTGGGTATGGCAAGACGTATCTATTTTCGTCGCAACTTACATTCCACGACACCCCTGAAAGGACCGAGGTTAGGTTTACCGAACGACCACAAAAATTCATAGCGTATATGCTGGTATGCCCATTGGCAGCCGCCCAGAGCACACTGGTAATAATGGCATCTAAATCACTATGACTCACAGGAGGCCTGTGAGGACGAACAACCTATAAAGAGCGCGGGTAAGGTAGCCCTTTGACAACCACAATATCATCAAAAAAAAGAGCATCAAAATGGAATTATACATACAGATAAGGTAGCGCAAACCCTTGGCTTCCACCTGGAAGATCAGGCAATGCTTTATCATTAATAAAGAAACCCACTACCGGAGTGGTGCGCAGGGCCAATTGTGTGAAAGGAATCCGCTTGCTGCGTGTAATATTGTCAAAAATTCGACCCTACTGAGTCGAATTAAGAGGTTCAGTAGCATTTGCAAAATAAAAAAAAGGGGGAGAAAGAGGAAATAAATAAATAAAATAATAATTGTAAAAAATTGACTGCCAGGGGCATATTCTGTAACACTAACCACGTGTACGAAGTGCCGAGCCGCAGGCCCCCGAAGCTCCCTGATAAGCTTCAGAGCTGCACTCAAGGGAGTTGTGGCCAAATAATATACAAACTCCAGCCGCTCTCCACCAAGAAATATTTCAGCTTCACTCTTTTTTTTGTAGTTTCCCGTTAAACAAACGAGCGGCCAAAATATTGTGGAAAAACCTAGAAAGAAAAGATAAAAATGCTACCGTTCAAGACCTGTTGAAACAATTTGGTCAAAGATAGAAATGTTTACGTCTTTATTTATATAGAAGATATAAAAAAAAATATTCTCTTCAGTCAATATTGGTTCAAAATTAGCCAAGTATTCAATTAACTTAATTACATATATATATATACATACGTACTTTCTCAAAAACACTAAAAATTGACTTATTTATAGTGTCACATTTTTTCGCAATGGTAAAAATATAAGGCACTCACGTGCAACGATTATGCCTGATAATATGAATATATGAATCACAATAACTATGAAATCATCCTACAAATGTATTTTTAAATAGATGCAAAATTTATAAAAAAAAAAGAAAAGAAAAATAATAAGTAACAATTCTAATTAGCATTAATGGTAATAATAAAAGTAAATATTAATAAAGAAATTAACACAAATTCAATTCGAATAATAGTTAATGTAATAAAATACAAAAGGATAAGAAAAAAATAACGTAAAAGTGCTTTGCATAACGAAATAAATCAGCCTCATAAACATTATAAATATTACAAATACTTACCAATATACTTATAAGTCAGAAACCATCAATTTCCCGTATCTTTATAAGCCGTAATATTAACTAAAAAACCAAAAAAACTGATATTACAAAACAGGGAACGATATAAGAAAATATTTTGATTAAAGTATAATTAAAATAGACGTGGATTACAGCACAGCGAATAGCGCAATACTGACGACTAACCAGCGTTAAAATGTCATTATCAAAAATGTATACTTAAAACTATACCGTCGCGCGAAATGATTCTCAAGAGCACACATACGCGAAACATGATACCCAAGAGCTGCTCCGCTCCGAGATCACTCACACGAATCAACTAAAACGACGTATATATATATATACATAAAATAACAGGGGAGTAACTGCACTATACTTAAATAGAAAAAAAACCTAAGACAAATTCTATTAGTAAATAAATTTCGTTCGTTAGAACAAAAAATATGATAACAATAAAATTATTAAAGATTATTAATAGTGGCTAAATCTATCTTGTTACGTTATTTGTTATAATTTTTTTTATACCCTCAACCCAAATACAGGGTTTCAAACTTTAATCAATTTGTTTATTAAACTTAATCTCCCACAGTCAATTTCTTATGTTCGTACTTAAGATTCATTAAATTTAAATAGGTAAATAAGTTTGATCTCTTACCTTTTTTTTCTTATTTACTTCCTTCAATTATATATATCTTAAATTATATATATATATATATATATATATATATATATATATATATATATATATCTATTTTTCAAAATATAGTAAATTCCAAAATAGTTTATTTGTGCTTCTGAATAATGACAAATAATGGATGTATAATTCTTTTCGAGTAATTTGTGTATATATATATCTTTATATTTCCTTTTTATAAGTGGACAAAATTGTGCGTATGTATAAACTATGCAGAACAGTACTATATAGTATCGAAATTTATTAACTGATATTTTTTTTTCTGAATAAGACCAACGCTGTTAGAGGCTAGATGTAGACTGAACCCACGCCGTGAAAATTTTTGTCAAGAGCGTGGGCAGGAATGCACCTCTCCCCCAATTAGTTTGACGTCACTAATGGGGGAGAGTGCATTGTTTGCAGTTTTCGACGCTTGGCCCTACTCTTGAACGTATTGCAGGCTCTATAGTGATTTTCCGTTACATGCGTTTAGCCGATTTTAAATAAATGGTCATTTATCGTATCATACTCAAATTCTGATAAGTCTGATAATTTTTTAGATAACTATTATTCAAATTATTGAGTATTTATTATTAATAAACGAACAAAAAAAACTGGATTTAACCGATCAGAAATTGAGTAATAAAAAGTAAAAGAAAATGATTTTTCGTTACATGCATATACATATATACCCACACATATGTATAAGCATGCATGTAACAATCTTCATAAACAATAAACAAAATTAAGGAAGCTTTTACATCCTTTTAATAATTTTTTAAAATGATTAAAAGAATTTCGTAACTTTTGAAATATTATTATTAACTTTATTTTAAAGATGTTTAGTTTAATTATTTTGCATCGTAATTACTTATCTAGCTATGGGACATCAGTCACATGGGTTCCCTTTTATTTTAAATAATAGACTTATCATAGGATGTTTCAGGATCACGTATCTGACCAAATATATAAGCCGCGAAATTAACAGTCACGACAATATGTATTTTAAAACCAAGACTAATTTAAATATCGTAAAAAAAAGAGAATTTAATATGTAACAATTACTAAATAACAAGGGTAGCCTTTGAAATTTTTTTTAAATATAAAAGAGAGACTGCATTAATGCAGTTGAAATTCCCACATATATATATATATTATATATATATATATAATATATATATATATATATATGTATTAATATTTCTATATGTGCGTCATTATGCAAACAGAACAAAATTAATAGAACTACATTACTACTACTACTACTACTACAATATTAGAATGCTACACATATATCGAAATGCACACAGGGATTATATACCAAATTTTATGACTGGACAATGCTTAGTGTAAATCATACTCAGATTTTAATTTAAAAAATATGCATATAGTTCCCCCACACAAAGCGAACACAAACATTCAAGAGATGTTGGAGTCTCAGATTCTTGGTCGCATCTAAGTCATGAAAGACTGTGCACGCATAATCAAAGTGTGGGAGAACAAGCGCCTCGACTAGATGTTTCCGGTTTTGGCGCGAGAGTGCTCGTCTGAAAAATCTCAAGGAGTGAAGGACTCCATGAAAGAGAGAGACAGAGAGACAGAGAGTCACAGAGAGTGAGAGAGAGATTGATTGATTGATTGAATAATTTTATTCGGTTTTTGGGATTTAAACCCCGTAGGCACTCACTATGATAAATACAATTAGCAAAATACAAATTTTTTAACAATAAATAGTATAACAATAATAACAATAATAAAATAAACTACAAAAAGTCGTTTAAAATATAACAAAATAAGTTAACAATATTAGTAATAGGATAAAAATAATAAAATAATAAAACATTAGCAATGTATTCTATTCTATTTCATTTGATTTTATTCGAGGCGAGGGATCAGCGGTGGGGTTATCCCCTCATATTGCATCCTGGTGGCCCAGGCAGTTTGGTCGAGTTCAAACAAATAGTGAAATAATGAATTTTTAAATTTGGCGATGGGTGATTTCTCAAATGCATGTGGAGGGAGTTCATTTATGATCTTGGATGAGGTGATGATGAATGATTTATTTAAAGGCTCCGTACGAAGAGGGAGGTAGTTTAATGATATTGATGGTTGACGAGTGGAAGTGCGGTGATTATGTTGTGAGGTATTTAATTTGATGAAATGATTTGCCAGATAACTAGAAGAGTTATGAGAGATGATGCTAAAAGCAAGTGAGCCGATGATGTATGAGCGCCTGAACGGGACTGAACCACCTGAGACCTAACCTATACGGAGTGACGTGCTCTCTTCTCGGTAGGTCCCCCCTCGGCAGACCGCACACGCATAATAAAATGAGGAAAGACAAGTGTTTCTACCAGTCTCTTTCTAAGACCACGTGACAAAGTTTTTCTATAATATCGCAATGAGTGTAAAACACCATGCACACGACTCGAAATAGATGACACTTGTCTTGCCCAATCAAGAGATGGAGTAATCATGACCCCGAGCGACTTAACCTCACATTCATATTCCAAGAAGTCCGTTTCCAGCCTTACCTTAGGGACAGTGTTAAAGTCGATGCGCGATAAAAAAGCCTGACTACCCAGAATCATAACCTTCGTTTTTTTAACATTTAACTTAAGTCCGTTTTTGTGAGCCCATAGGGCTATTGCATTTGCATCCTGTGTAATACGCTGCACTCCCATTTCAAATTCCGCAGGAAAAAACGAATGGTAGACCTGGGCATCATTAGTAAATAGCATATAGTTGCTATGTGTAAGTACTTTCGGCAGGTCATTTATAAAGATAGAAAAAAGAATCGGGCTAAGAACACTGCCCTGAGGCACACCAGCATTAATTTTCAGCCAATCCGAAAACTCGCCAGATTCATTCTTCACAGCATGCATGCGACCCACAAGATACCGATAAAACCATGTTAGCACGTTATCAGAGCAACCAATATCACTTAATTTTTAATTAATTTATCATGGGGTACTGTGTCAAAAGCCTTGGAGAAATCAAACAGGACAAGAATCGTGATCTTTCTGGCGTCAATGGCTCTCCTAACATCATCAAGAACACCCAGGAGTGCCGTCTGGGTACTATGTCCCTTACGAAAACCTGCCTGTCTCTCAATGAGAATATTATTCTTCTCTAGGTATTCAGATAATTGATTATGCACAAGTCTTTCTAAGATTTTCGAAAGTTCACAAAGCTTTGCAATCGGCCTTGTGTCAGAGCACGATTCCACCCTGCCCGACTTCGCCAAAGGACACAGTAGCACTCTCTTCCAGTATTCAGGATAATATCCAGCTAAAAGCATATCGTTAAAAACATCCACGAGGTGCAGAGTTAATTGAGGCTCTAACAACTTTAGCATTTCCACGGATATGCCATCAATCCCCACTGCCCTCGAGGATGCTCCCCGAATTGCGTTTTGAATTTCTTTTGCAGTGATATTGGAGAAATGAAAAGAGGAGGAGGAGGGTGACAAGGGACATGAATTACATAAAAAGGTTGAGAGAGAGAGAGAGAGAGAGAGAGAGAGAGAGAGAGAGAGAGTGAGAGAGTGAGATAGAGGGTTACTAATAGATACAGAAATAAACACCAAACAAATAAAATTTATTTTACATTATTTATTATTCAACATACTTTATTTTTAATAGAATTACATTTTTTTATAAAATTATCTATTTTTTCTTCAGTTCTTCCGATTCTTGTAAAAGTGTATTTGAATCGCTTAACATGTAGTGGATCTTTTCCACTATCCCAATGTTTCTTGAAGCTGTAATTAGAAGTTACTACTCACAGTCTAAACTACACCGCCAAAAAAAGTGTCATCTGTATTAGCCATCTTAGTGCAAGTTAGGCTATAAATTAATACCTTTCATCATTACAAAACACAAATATATATATATATATATCCACAATCCACAGTTAATTATCTAGTCAACTTAATATTTTACTTAAGCAGATGGAAGCGCATATTTTAAGGTACGAATGCTTGAGGAAATGCATAGCAAATTAAGATACAAAGGCAAAACACAAGTCAAGCTAATTAATAGAACACTCCTTAGTATAAAACAAATAAATATCTGTTAAACATAATATAAAGACAGTGGAATAACACACACACACACACCACACACACACATATACCCTTATGCAATTTACAACAAAGTAAAATTTATATAATTTTATCTAAAAATTTTGTTAATTATGTAAAAGATGGGGGAATATGTAACATGTAAATAAGTAATCAAAATTAAAAGTTAGGAAAAGAACGATAATTTCTAAAAAGTTAAATATTATAATTCCATTATTTTTTTGTATATAACTTGAATCTATAGGAAAAACAGGAAGATGATAGAATTAGGAAATTGAATCGACAGAAAATTGACTGGTGCTTGTAGACTAAATTTATTTGAATAATAAAAAGAAAAAACAATTATATACGAAAATAATGTTTAATCATTGTCGTCATTAAGCAATCGGAACCAACACACTTCTGTATGCCGAAGCCAATCAGACCCTTCTATCAGTTCTCGACAGTCTTGATCAGAATACCGACAAGGAAATACGTGGATGTTCGCTAAGCGCTGCAAGTGCGGGATCGGACGATCCGGGCGCGGAGCCCTGCAGAGCGCGCAAACCTCCACACGCTGGAGACATGGGGACTCACATGCTATGCCCATTTTCACACACTAAATAGCGACCAGCGATGTAATCGTCGCAACTGGGCACTCAAAAAGCGCGCGGATTGCCATGGCATTCCGTACGCGGGCGTCCTCAGAGAAACTCCACACCCCACGATAGTGGTCGCCGTTAGCGGCAAAGAAAGGCTACCTTGGAGCAGTGTACTAGACCATTCAGGGGGTCATCCTCATCATCGAAATTCCCATTGACCATGTCTAAATCACCGGCGGTACTGCGAGGCGATCTACCTCCTCGAATTGGTCCTCGAGCGCACTGTATATAGAAAATAGAATATCATATAAATGCCAATATAAATACGAACAAAATAGGAAAGTAACAGTATAAGGTCGCCCATGTCCGTATCTAGGGTAAGATGCCGACGGCTGAGGGGTTCGAGTGACCTCGACTAGGCCAGTAGGTAGAGGCAAGAGTATCCACCCTGCAGCCAGCTCGGGAAGAGACAGGTTTAGTGGGAGCCGAGCACCCTGACAGTTCGCCATACCAAAATAGAAAAAGATTTCTAAATAGATGAATTTTTCTTTTTTTCTTCTTTCCTCCACTACCCTTCTTCTTAGAGAAAAACTCAGTATTGCAATAAGGCACTTTGCAAAAAGGAGAGAAAAGATAAAAAAAAAAGGAGAACGAATCACAACGTATAAAACACGCTCCGGAGGAGTCAAACAGTAACTGAGTGCCAGAAACATAGTTACGAACTCGACGTATCCGAAAAGTGCAAATTCAGCGATTTAGGATATAGGATCCGAACACAAGGGGCACCTTGCTTATCTCTAAGTATGAGACAAGTTGCAAGGTCCGACAGAAATTATGAGTATATATCCCCCCAGTAATTGAAGTCTACTGCTCATTTTTTCTTTAGTCATATTTCTGCTCAAAATCATAAAATCATTACACATGAATACGAAAAATCTTCTTGCTATTAGGTACAAATTGCAAATATTGCCATAATAAATAGTTTTCTTTTTCTGATTTATTCTGGTGTTACACCGCTAATTTAAAAAAGATAATAATAATAATAAACATCTGATTGCTACTTATCGAAATGATTGTTATTTAATGGATAATCAATAGCGCATATGATCAATAAACTCTCATATTAAAAGAAAAACAATACTAACTATGGAGGGATCCAAATATGAAAAAACTATACGCTTTTACATTGCAGGCACGATTGATAAATATTTAAAATATAAACGATAGTAATATTTAGAAGTTACTAAAAAAAATATAAATTTTATTTAAACCAGTAGGTATTGATTTTTCGATTGGCTTGTTTTCTTATATATTACTTACAAGCATACTTACATTCGTAAAAACGTTTAAATTGACTCATTTTACTAATTATTTACAGTATTACATTTTCCACAATGGTCATATATTTATGTGTGTGGAATATATGATTCCAAAAAGAGTAAACATGTAGTATAATTTAGTTATATATAAGAATGATACATTTTATTTTATAATGAAAATATGGCTCAAATCAGAAAATATTGCGTAAAAAAAATTTATGTTATATAAAATATACAATATGCTTTATTAAGCGAGACTTATAATATAATATTATGCTATAATTATTAGACTTATAATTAATTTTCTATTTGCTTAAAGAAATAAAACTTAGCGAAACAACAAATTGATTTGTCATAAAGGAAATATATTGTAAACGCAAATTGCATTTCAAGGAATGAAATTAGAAACCCTTTTCTTTTCTTATTATTTAAAACTCTTTCTCATTTTGTAATTATACGTATAAGTATATAAGAGACATTCGCTATAAAAGTTACAATAGCAGAAGGCTAGATTTAAAGTTCCCGGACAATAAGAAGATAATTATTATAATTATCTCGTTAATGTACACCTCTATAAATCAACAATAGCTGCGCTGATGAGTTTTTTCCACCTATTCCTCTTAATTCAATAAATGATTGTGACAAACAAAAAAGCAATACTACGATGGACAAAATTACAGATTACATGTACGGATGTGTATAAATGTATATATATATATATTTTAAGGTACGAATGCTTGAGGAAATGCATAGCAAATTAAGATACAAAGGCAAAACACAAGTCAATCTAATTAATAGAACACTCTTTAGTATAAAACAAATAAATATCTGTTAAACATAATATAAATACAGTGGAATAACACACACACACACACACACACACACACACACACACACACACACACACACACACACACACACACACACACACACACACACACACACACACACACACACACACACACACACACACACACACACACACACACACACACACACACACACACACACACACACACACACATATATATATATATATATATATATATATATATATATATATATATATATATATATTTTAAGGTACGAATGCTTGAGGAAATGCATAGCAAATTAAGATACAAAGGCAAAACACAAGTCAAGCTAATTAATAGAACACTCCTTAGTATAAAACAAATAAATATCTGTTAAACATAATATAAAGACAGTGGAATAACACACACACACACACACACACACACATATATATATATATATATATATATATATATATATATTTTAAGGTACGAATGCTTGAGGAAAATCCATAGCAAATTAAGATACAAAGGCAAAACACAAGTCAATCTAATTAATAGAACACTCTTTAGTATAAAACAAAATAAATCTCTGATAAACATAATATAAAGACAGTGGAATAACACACACACACACACACACACACACACACACACATATACCCTTATGCAATTTACAACAAAGTAAAAGTTATATATTCTTATCTAAAAATTTTGTTAATTACGTAAAAGAAAGGGGGAATATGTAACATGTAATTACGTAATCAAAATTAAAAGTTAGGAAAAGATCGATAATTTCTCAAAAAGTTAAACATTATATTTCCATTATTTTTTTTGGATATAACTTGAATCTATAGGAAAACAAGGAAGATGATAGAATTAGGAAATTGAATCGACAGAAAATTGACTGCTGTTTGTAGACTAAATTTATTTGAATAATAAAAACAAAAAAAAGTGAGAAACAATTATATACAATAAAAATGTTTAATCATTGTCGTCATTAAGCGATCAGAACCGACAGACTTCTGTATGCCGAAGCCAATCAGACCCTTCTATCAGTACTCGACAGCCTTGATCAGAATACCGACAAGGGAATGCGTGGGTGTTCGCTAAGCGCTGCATGTGCGGGATCGGATGATCCGGGCGCGGAGCCCTGCAGAGCGCGCAAACCTCCACACGCTGGAGACATGGGACGCACATGCTATGCCCATTTTCACACACTAAATAGCGACCAGCGATGTAATCGTCGCAAACTGGGCACTCAAAAATCGCGCGGATTGCCATGGCATTCCGTACGCGGGCGTCCTCAGAGAAATCTTCCACACCCCACGGATAGTGGTCCGCCGTATTAGCGGGCAAAGAAAGGCTACCTTGGAGCAGTGTAGCTAGACCATTCAGGGGGTCATCCTCATCATCGAAATTCCCATTGACCATGTCTAAATCACCGGCGGTACTGCGAGGCGATCTACCTCCTCGAATTGGTCCTCGAGCGCACTGTTATATAGAAAATAGAATATCATATAACTGCCAAATATAAATACGAACAAAATAGGAAAGTAACAGTATAAGGTCGCCCATGTCCGTATCTAGGGTAAGATGCCGACGGCTGAGGGGTTCGAGTGACCTCGACTAGGCCAGTAGGTAGAGGCAAGAGTATCCACCCTGCAGCCAGCTCGGGAAGAGACAGGTTTAGTGGGAGCCGAGCACCCTGACAGTTCGCCATACCAAAATAGAAAAAGATTTCTAAATAGATGAATTTTTCTTTTTTTTCTTCTTTCCTCCACTACCCTTCTTCTTAGAGAAAAACTCAGTATTTGCAATAAGGCACTTTGCAAAAAGGAGAGAAAAGATAAAAAAAAAAGGAGAACGAATCACAACGTATAAAACACGCTCCGGAGGAGTCAAACAGTAACTGAGTGCCAGAAACATAGTTACGAACTCGACGTATCCGAAAAGTGCAAATTCAGCGATTTAGGATATAGGATCCGAACACAAGGGGCACCTTGCTTATCTCTAAGTATGAGACAAGTTGCAAGGTCCGACAGAAATTATGAGTATATATCCCCCCAGTAATTGAAGTCTACTGCTCATTTTTTCTTTAGTCATATTTCTGCTCAAAATCATAAAATCATTACACATGAATACGAAAAATCTTCTTGCTATTAGGTACAAATTGCAAATATTGCCATAATAAATAGTTTTCTTTTTCTGATTTATTCTGGTGTTACACCGCTAATTTAAAAAAGATAATAATAATAATAAACATCTGATTGCTACTTATCGAAATGATTGTTATTTAATGGATAATCAATAGCGCATATGATCAATAAACTCTCATATTAAAAGAAAAACAATACGATCGATAAATATTTAAAATATAAACGATAGTAATATTTAGAACTCACTAAAAAAAAAGAATATAAATTTTATTTAAACCAGTAGGTATTGATTTTTCGATTGGCTTGTTTTCTTATATATTACTTACAAGCATACTTACATTCGTAAAAACGTTTAAATTGACTCATTTTACTAATTATTTACAGTATTACATTTTCCACAATGGTCATATATTTATGTGTGTAGAATATATGATTCCAAAAAGAGTAAACATGTAGTATAATTTAGTTATATATAAGAATGATACATTTTAATTTATAATGAAAATATGGCTCAAATCAGAAAATGTTGCGTAGAAAAAATTTATGTTATAAAATATACAATATGCTTTATTAAGCGAGACTTATAATATATAATATTATGCTATAATTATTAGACTTATAATTAATTTTCTATTTGCTTAAAGAAATAAAACTTAGCGAAACAACAAATAGATTTAGTCATAAAGGAAATATATTGTAAACGCAAATTGCATTTCAAGGAATGAAATTAGAAACCCTTTTCTTTTCTTATTATTTAAAACTCTTTCTCATTTTGTAATTATACGTATAAGTATATAAGAGACATTCGCTATAAAAGTTACAATAGCAAGAGGGCTAGATTTAAAGTTCCCGGACAATAAGAAGATAATTATTATAATTATCTCGTTAATGTACACCTCTATAAATCAACAATAGCTGCGCTGATGAGTTTTTTCCACCTATTCCTCTTAATTCAATAAATGATTGTGACAAACAAAAAAGCAATACTACGATGGACAAAATTACAGATTACATGTACGGATGTGTATAAATGTATATATATATATATATATACATACACGTGTACATGTATATTCGTCAGGATATTCGCACAGATGTGAAAGTATGCTTACGTATGAACAACTTCTGCAAGCACCGCTGAATGGTTAATTAAAATAAACCATTATTAGTTAGCTTAAGGAAAATGAATAAATCATGCGTGTATCTGTGCGAACTACTGTAAATATTATTAAATCATCCAATCACCATAGGACTTGGTCAAAAACAAATAAACAAAAAATACGCATTCTCGCACCTAGAAAATACAGCATTGCTAAATAACACACATGGTTTACAGAGGATGAATATTAATATAATGTTATTTTTATTTTGTTTACAAAACTTATATAATACTATTAAAATTTACTTTTATGAATTAAAATCATTTAATCTCTAAATGGATCATTTGTCTTGTAAATCGTAATCATAAGTAATTGCAAAAAGGTTTTTTTTCCACCATTAGTATAGTATTCCTTTAAAAGCAATTAGCGTGATATCATTTGAAATAGAAAAATAGTAGTTTTCGTGCCAAGGCTGTAAAGTAGAACTAGAACTGCGGCCGAGGCGCGAACATTATTTTTCGACATTTAGTATTCGTAAAGTACGCAATAAATAATAAATAAATAATAAAGGTGTAATTATTTGCCTGTATAAAGAAACTGATAAAGAAGCGTAGATAAATAAAGAGTTAAAGATAAGGAACGGGCGTGGAGTAGGGACGGGGTCCCGGGGCGGAGCTCCTGATGGGAGACCAGGGGGCGAGGCCCCTGGCGGAGGGCTCGGGGGGCGGAGTCCCCCGCCTGTAAAACAATTAACGTTCGTTTATTATCGCTGTTAAATACAATATATTTTCATTTTAACATTATTTTAAAGAAACAAATATTTTATATTATTATTTACGAAACAGCATATTTACTAATGAATTGTTCTTAAAATGAAAATTAAAATTTAAGTTTATACGTACACGTGTTCGTAAAGTCGCACTTTACGGCCGCAAAACAGTACGTAAAGTCATACTTTACGGATACTATGTCGAAAAAATATATATAAAATAAATAACGCTCATTATTATTATAGTATTAATTTTCTTTACGAATACCTATATTAGGAGAATAGCAATAACATATTGTACCTAAGCATTTCCTATCACTAAGATGATCGCAAAAAAAAAGAAAAATAGAGAGAAAAAAACAAACAAAAAAAAATATAAAAGAGACAGAAAAAAAATAGGAGAAAAACTCTAAATTAAAATTAGTAAAGTAGCAAAAAAAAATATATACATACAAATAAAAATACATATAAACGAATGCCCTTGCTAGAACAGAATAGGGAAGACATATATACAAAAAAAAAAGAAAATTATGGAAATACAAAAAATATGCATATATATCTAGAAAACAAATATATAAGTAGAATTAAGTTAACATAAGCGTATTTGTGAAGGAAGTACTCAGATGTATGAAGAGAATTGTAGCTACACTTGTACCTAAAAGCAAGAACTCACGTATAAATTAACAAAAGTTTAGTAATTAGTTAATTGATTAATGTATTAAGTTCAAATCGGTGAATGGTACATCAAAATGGGGGTGATACGAAATCGTAATTATACGACTACCAACAAAAAATGTACATCAAGTCGAAACATAAAGTTAAACTAGCAGAATACCATATAAGGAAATTACGCCTCGTCCTAAAATGGCACAAATCATTGATTACAGGTGTGCCTTATCGCAAGCTGTAACAGAAGGAGCAATGGTCCATAAGATAGAGAAAAGCCCTGGCCTTATATTGGAAAAATTAGGTCCGGTAGCTAGAAGTAGCATCACATAGAAACTCATACAAGTGAACTTAGAACCATTCTTCTCACGCCCAAGCAACCTGTTCGCGACATTGAAGCTGCTACAAGGAAGTTGTGTAAAAACCAATACCGTTTGTCAACATCATCAAGAGCTGAAACAACTCTATCACAAGATAGAAGATACAGCTAAAGATGTCGAAAGGGTTATTGAACTACTCCAAGATAAAAATGCAGTAAAATCCAGCAGAGTTCGTCGAGCCTGGTTTTCAATAATTGGGAAACTAAGCCTATACCTATTCGGAACTCTTGACGAAACAGCAGAAATGGAATTAAAGGATCTTATCGAGGGTTCAAATAATAAAACCCGGGAACTAGCCAAATTACTTGCAAATCAAACAGAGTTAATATACACTGAATTTGGAACAACGCATGAAAAAGCTAAAGAACTCGAGGGAGTTTTTCATGACAGCAATTCAATTATTCATAGAAAACGTTTTGCAGTATGAAATTGATACTCAGATCGTAACAGACAACGGCCTCTATAGCCGAAATAATTAAAATATCCAAGCTAACGGTTTTACTAGTCGAGGGACACTTGATCTACCATTTAGGTATACCCTTGTTAGATTGCGGTAGATACATGTTACTCAAAGCAACGCCATTACCCGTATGGCAAGAATCTATTAATCTTACGATGCTTATATTTGGCCAGATATCCCACACTTCGCGTTAAGCGAAAATCAAGACACCTATATCCCAGTACTCTTATATACTTTAGATAATTGTAAGACCCTACGAAAACTGCGAATCTGTAAAGAGATGGAACCGTCGAGAATTATTGACGATTCTACACCTTGCGAAGTAAAATTAAGTATCGGTAGTGGTCTCCATGACCTTTCAAAATGTAAAATAAAAATAATTAGGTTACAAAATACTTATTGGCACGTACCAATGCTCCTAATACTTAGCTCTTCTCCACGAATAAAGTTGAGCGCATATCTGAAAATCGCAATCAGCTGATTGGTCCTTTTCTATTACAGGTATGGGACTGTTATATCTGCCGTCGGGTTGCACCGCGCAAACAGATAATACTCGCTTGGTCGCGACGCGAGAAGTAATATCAAATTACACAAAGCAATTATTTTCGGCAGCGCAACTAAACATAACATGCATATTAAATAAAACGTACGAAATTTACATACCATTCGTTAATAATATTTTAAATAATAATGAATTCCTCCATATTAGGTCAACAAAATCAATGTCAGCTATGCCATTGAAAGCGAGAAATGATTTTCGCGAAATCATTGATAAAGCGCGAAACATAGGAGAATACCATGCAGTTCGTAAACAATTTTCAAATCTAAAGGACTCAGTTACTTATTCTAGCTCGGACATAATTACAATTATAGTTATAATTATTTTAATTTGGAAGGCTCCAGCCATAGGAGGGCTCCCTATTTTTAAAAAGAATAGATTGATTTCAGATCACCAGCAAGCAACGTTTCAAGTAGCTCCGGCGGGATTTAATCAACCTATAACATATCTTGCACAGCAATCCAACCTGTCTTGCAGTCTATCAAATTACTGGACGCGCCGCACCATGAGTCTTTTACGACCCGCTACATCAAGTTTTTTCAAAATCAAGGGAATAACCCTCAATTGAATGAAGAACAGATAATATTTCAAGAAATATCATAAATCATAATTATAGAATTTAAATGCACATAATCAATTAACATATATTCATACAATTAATTGTTCTTTATTATATTTTAATCAAGAGCGACTAATATGTTTATTCTACTAATTAGTTTTATAACCGCGCAAAATATAAAATAGAATAAAAAAGCATTCTGGAGTTAAGACACGACGCGTAATATGATCTGTTACATCCGTTCACGCCAGTTCTCGAGCGTTCTCGCGAAGAAGCGCTGACTCTGAGCGTTAGCACCGGCGAAAAATCATATCTACACATTCACACAATTCACATGGACATTAGGTGCAACACGTGGGAATTAAGCTCCCACCAATAACTATCGAAAGAGGGGATGTCACACAACGAGGCTATAAGAAGGGGTGATTCGCCCACGGAGGGCCTTTTGCCACTCTCAGTCAGACGACCAACGAAGGAACGATTCCTCCCTAGTTTTGGGACATAGTCCCACTCCCATTAACATTACACGGAGATTCCAGCGTGACCGGCGATCCACAACAATCGTTATCCAATCAACCCATCGAGAAACGACAGGACTCGTCGTTTATCTAGTAATTTAGCATCTTTTTTTTCGTGCCTAAAGTACTGAATAAACCTAGCATTCAAATTACATCCGAGTCCTACAGTTCATTCATCCCAATCCTGCTTCGCCTAAACTCACTAGGTTACGTCCGAGTGAGCCAACGGTTACCCTCTAGAATTCGGAAACACTAACCCCTCACTCGTAACATCAATGACTTAAAATTTATTATAAACTTTTTGATAATGCGTTTCTTAAAAACATTAAATATTTTTACGGTAATAAATTTGGCTTTCACCCTTCAAAGATATGTAGAATTATATAATTTTCGTCCGACATAAAATTACCAACATATGATCGGTTTTTTTTTCAGAAAAAAAAAAATTTTTTCGATAAAGTCCTTCTATTAGTCTCCTTAATACGTTTTAAATTATAATGTTATTTAGAAAAAACTGACATTATCAATAAAATTTTCAAACTGAGAAATCATACATTTTTTACATACAATTTAAAACTCAAAAGAGTTCTAATTTTCATCGAAAAAAGAAAATAAAATTTTTCTCATTATATTCTTTACTATACATTGTTAAAATCAAATAACACTATATGAGTAATTTGACTTTAAGAAATAAAATATTTTTTCCCTTACAACTCAAGTGGATTATGCATAATATAAAAGGTAGCACTTTAAATTCGAATAAATCAAGGTAGATATTTTAAAAATGATTTTCAGTTGTATAATTTTCGTATTAAAATGTATAAAATTGTAAAGAAAAGAAAAATAGAAAAAATTTGTAAAATAAAAATACGTACGTTGAAGGGAAAAGATTTAAGAGAGGATCCTTTAGATTATTACACTTACTTTACAACCTCTAAACCACCCGAGTAGAAAATGAAGTTAAATGCAAACTTTTAGGCTTGGAAAGCTTATTAGGGTATACGATCTTCTCATAAGGCAGTTCGGAAAAGTAATTAATTAAAACAAATTCACCTCGTATTTTGTTAATATTTGAACGATAAAATTTAACCGAATATATTTATATCTTCCCGAAAAACTTTATTAATTTTTTTTACGCTCGAAATTATATTTCATAATTCAGGAGGATTTTTCTTGATACACTCCGAACTGAAAGATTTGCGGTTGTTTTTTGTAGACAATCGATAGGAAATGATGTGATATTTGATGTTTAATAATTAAAATTTGTTTGATTTTCATATACATGATATATTTTGGTCCAAAAAAAATATAGTAATATAAAATTTGTACCGAAAAATTGTCATAGGACAATATTAGGTTATGGGGTTAATTAAAAATTATTATTATTGGATTATTTGAAAATATTGGATTTCTTATTATTGTACGATTTGTTTAATTTATAATTATTATTATTATTAGTGGGTCATTGGGTTAGTTTAAAATTATCATCATTGGATTATTCGGTAAGTTATAAATTATTATTATTGATTGATTGGATTATTTTGAAATGATTACTATTGAAAAAGTACTATTCCGGATTTCAAATAACTCAATTTGTTAGTTTTATTTGCATATATTAATTTTATTAGTATTTACTACATTTCACGGTATTTACATTTTTTGTACGCGAATACGTAACCTAATTTTTACACATTAAATCTATTTAATTCTCTAACAACGTTAAAGAGGAAATCTCATTAACAACAGTCCAATATAATGTTAATAATTGACCTATTCAACTTGAAAAAAATATAAAAACCATTTTCAATTAAACTTCTGTATATCTTTTGTAAATACATCTTATTAAATTTTCCGTCCATTACCAGAAATGCTAATAGTATTATATTACCGAAATCCATGAGTAGGTGTATATATATGTGGTATATACATATACATACATGATATTGATCGACGTCTGTTCGCGACAGACTGCGTTTGTTTAATTTTCCACACACAAGGTTTCAATTTGCGTTATACTTACCAAACGCTTTGTAAACATTTATTCATTATAAGCCAGCGTGGATTATGCTTATACCCGAACCGAGACCTCCTGTAATTGTTATACCTGATTATAAATTATAATAAATTTTTTATTAATTTTTAAAATCTTTATATACACTTCTTATACGCGTGAATCGTTAATAATATCGATAGTCGTTTACGTATAAGCGTAAAGTTTATGAAATTTGAATTTTATGCGTTTTTTTTCTTTGTGGTTGTTTATTGTTGCTACGAGTTGTATGTATTTAAAATATATTTTTGTATAGTTCGAGGATTTTTAAGATATATAAATTATAGAGGTTTTTGAAGGGTGGGTGGAAGATGGATTGTTTTTTAAGCTGGACAAATTAATAATGGTTGAATTTTTTTTATAAGGAAGGGATTTGGGTTAACAGTAAGAAAGAAATATATGACTAATGATATTATTAATCTTTGACGAATTTGGACGAATTGAATATTAATTAACGGTTGATGGAACCGATTGTTCAGCTTTAATTTTAATAAAGCATCTTTTTTTTATAAATGGTAAAATTTATACTAAAGATATTTTTATCATTTTGATTTCCACGCAGCTACTTCTTGGGTAACAGTTAACGGAATACGGCATATTTCACCGGAAATCAGTGAAGAAGAAAGAAGATTTTATTATTTTAACCTTTGGAAAATTTTATTTTTGTCCTAACTATATTGTTTTGGGTGATATTTATTTTATTAGCTAAAATTTGATGTTTGTCACTATGGTAAAAATTTGATGTTTCTCACCTAAAAATATAATTTCTACGAGGTAATTTTTATTTTAGTTACTTGAATTATAAACTTGCAGAAATTGTACTATTTGGGAAATCATAATGCTTTCACTAAAAATTTAGTTAAATTATGATGGAATTTCTACTAAGGATATTTTTTGGTGAACATTTTGTTTATGGTTAAAATTTGATGTTTCTCAGCAGAAATGTTGCTAAATTATCATGAATTTTTCTTTAGATATATAAAGATATGTAAATATATTTATTTTTCAACGTTGTGAATGTCAACATAACGAAAAAATTTATTTTGTCATGCTACACACTACCCAAGTTAATTTCACTAAGAAAAATTGTATTATTATGCAAAATTTTATTATTTCTTTAAAACCATAAATCTCACCGAATTATGATTGAAGAAAACGAGTCGTGAATTAATCACAAAATGTTTAAAAAATTCGATTATAATAACAGATGATTCTTCTCAATGTAAAGATCATCTCGTACGAAAATTTTATTATTTCTTTAAAACCATAAATCTCGCCGAATTATGATTGAAGAAAACGAGTCGTGAAATAATCACAAAATGTTTAAAAAATTCGATTATAATAACAGATAATTCTTCTCAATGTAAAGATCATCTCGTACGACGACGAATTGGAAACAGTCTAATATTCTATGACGAAGTTTCGTCTTTGAACTCCTTCGGAACTTGAATCGATATAACTGTGTCAATAGGATCCGAGTAGTAACACGACCGAAATCTGACTAGACCATAGCGCCACTTCGATAGTTTCGAAGGAGCCAATCACATTTTATAGTATAAATTTCGATGTAAATTTAAGGCGATATCCGACAGATTGTCTACGTAGTAATAAACAGTTAGGGTCTTAGAATTTCAGTCTAGGACATTATATAAATTTATTAAAAATTACCGTGTTACAACAGTAAATCTACGATATACAATTAATATATTTTCTTAAAATTCCCATGACAGCGGAATCAATTTAGGACATTATATAAATTTATTAAAAATTACCGTGACACCACAGTTAAATTTATGTCGTATACATACCACGTAATTATTGTAATATTTTAAGTAAACACCCGATACAAATCCCAGGTTTTACCGTACCGTCGCGGTAATTTTTATTAAAAAAATCCTCGTGATTTATTTTATCGTCATTCGAATACGCTACAGACTCTCCCAACGATAGAAAAAAAGGTAATAAAGTCGTATCACGCAAAAGGTGTGTATATATACAGTCAATTTCACCAGTAAATCGAAATTGTAACTGTTGTATGTCCGTCGATCAAAACGTTCTACTTACGTAAACTCTGATTCCTCGTCAAACGTAGGTAAAGTAAGTTTATTCCGCGAGTGTTTCGGAGATAAGGAGCGATCTTACCATTTGGATCTATCAGCGTCCAAAGCATTCCCATATCCTGAATGTTTTATCGTTCGAAATATTTCCATCGAAGCTTTAACCAAAGCACATTTCCTGCGTGAGGATATTTTTTTTCTTCTTAGGATTCTCTCTCTTTTTTATCGAATATAACTTCGTACTATACATTCACAATTCTACATATATATAGTTTCCTTTTCCTTTCCCTCCTCCTCTCTTCTTCATTGCGAAAGCTCCGCTTTTTTCTTATTTCAACCGACGTCTTTTCTTTTTTTTTATTCTCTGTGTCTCGTGCGACGAGGGTATCGTAAAACGCGCGCGTTTTTGGTGATTTCTTTTTTCTTTTATTAGGATGTATATGTGTAGGAGGAGAGGAAATTTATCGGTTGTAGTCTTTTGTCAAAATTTTTGGATGTTTAGCCGCGACGGCTACGATTCCTTATATGGAATTGCAAGGATGTGTGATATGACAAAAAGTGCTTTTATAATTATTAAATTATAGACAAAAAATGGTTTTTGTGAAAATGATTAATTTTGGATATGGATTGATATTTCGATTTCTCTTACATTGGCAAGATATACTTGATTTTGGCAAAATTCGTCCGATATTGTTTTAGAAAAGAAACGAACATAAATTATTTTGTAATTATACGCACAATACTTTGTCAATAAACCCTAGTAGAATTTGAACATTTTGAGGTTAGTTTTAAATCAAGTTTTGTCCATTAATTCTTGATTAATTATAGCCATATTTTTTGTTAAACGTCTATTTCTTGACCAAAAAACCGTATTATAAATATTTTGATTTCAATTAGGGAAAGATAACTATCAATCATACGAAATTTTAAAAACCAGCGAAAAAAATCTCGTTAATTTAAATAAAATTGTATGTGTGCTCTACAAAATTCTGAATATCGATGTAAAAGATTTACGTAAGTTTATTGTAATAGAAAATTATATTTTGTATAAAAGAAAATATTATCAACCTTTCAATTACGTACTTTATTTTCCTTTCCATGATCAAATAAGAATTATTAATTGCTAATTTAATACTAAATATAAAGTACAATACATATTACTAAAATTATTTACTATATTTTTATAAATCCTTTTTACAGTATCATATACCATATTCTTCATAATCGTAGATTTGAGTTTTCAAATAATAAATTTCTTTTATTTATTTATTTCTTCATTTTATTTTTTTATTTTATTTATTTATTTATTTATTTATTTATTTATTTTATTACTGTATTTCTTTTTCCATCATTTTATTTTTTATTACTTTATTTAGTAGTTTATTTAAACTTGTTTTTTGAAGTTGTAAATTCTAAAGAGACAAGTACAAATTCATGCATGTAGATTCGACCATATGAATATACAATGCACAAAATATAATATACAGCTTCCTTAGTAAAAATTGAGGATTTTGAGAATTTAGATGTAATTATTGTGTGATAATTTACTACGGACGTATATTAGAACGCATTGGTCAATTATTTATTTTCTATTCAAAAAACGTTTTATTAATATTTTGAATTCTATTGTGGTTCAAACTATTTATAAATATTATTAAATTTAAGCATAATTTACAAATATTACTCTTTCATCAAAGATAAACAATTAACTAATAACAATTTTTGCTTATAGAATCAATCTGTATCCGTTTGTAGCTTATTATGCACGAAGGGAATCCAACATAGTGAGTGAGTAAAACAAAATAAATTAAAGTATTAATATATTTTGATCACATTTAACACTATGAATACGTATTTTCAACAAAACTTGCTAACAAAAAGCTCGTAGTCTAATCTGGCATCCAGGCGACGATTTGATCCTGACAAATGTCGCACTGACTAACCCGGGGATCAGCCATTGACGAAAAAAAAAAAAATTTAGGGTATCGCGTAAATAAGGATTTGAAGACGAATCTTTTTTACATCGATCTATTTTGACTATTAAAATGTTAAATATTAGTTTTTACTATCACGTGATTTGTTGTAAGTAAGAAAATTTTTAACAACATACACTTTTGCTTCTAAAATAAAAAAAATCTTTTATTATTCGTCATCGAATTTTAAGAATATAACTTTTTTTTATTAATTAATTTTCATTCGTTTAGTGATTTTTCAAATGATTTTTTTTTGTATATATATATTTTTTAAAATACTGAGTAAGAAAAATTACGACGCATCGAATTTAATTTTACTAATTTAAATGTATCGTATTTAATAAAATACACGACATTGTAAAATATTTCATTTTGCATTGACGCTCGGTTTCGCATTCTGTTTGAACGCTCGTCGATATATACCGAGGGACACGCTCTTATCGCTTGTACATAATTCGCTGAGCAACAACATTAATATTGGCCTGGTGACGCGATGACCGGCGACGTGCAAAATAGATAAAGTATTGCCCTTTTTAAAAAGAGGAAAAAAAGAAAAAGTGTATGCGAAAATTGTCGAACATGACGTTGATAACGTGAGATATTGATTTACGAAATTAGCTCGAATTTACGTAGTCAATGGCTATTGATAGAGGCGTGTTCTTATTGTTAGAATAATTTAGACGTGAATATTTTTCGTTCGTGAAAGGAAGAACACAATTTTGGGATTTTTAGTAATAATAGTTCCTTTTGAGTTTCTTTTTTATTATTTTGTTAGGTATTATTTATTATTTTATTAATTTTGGAAAAAAAAGTTTTAAAAACGATTTAGCGGTGATAAAGGAAAAAAACATCTCGAAAAAACAGATTTTTAAGCAAAATTTCTTGACGTGATCTGTTTATTATTGTATTATTTTATTAACTATTATTTATTACTTTATTATTTATTATTTATAACTTTTTCGTCGTCAATAAGTTCGTTTATTTTTTCTTTATTTTCACGCGTTCGATATTTTAGTGTATTTAATAAAATTTTGATTTCTTTTTTTTATTTTTCCTAATCGGTTTTTTTATAATTTCTAATCTTATACTTCTGTGATTGTAAAGTCTGATTTTGAGTGTTAAAATATTGTTTTGGATGACGGTTAATTAATATAGGGTAGTGGTCACTATCATAAAGGTGATCTAGTACTTGCCAGTCTAGGTTATCGGTTATTGAAGTAGAAGATACGTATAAGTCAATCAAGCTTTCATTTTCATTTTTCCAATTAAAATGAGTAGCTATTTGGTTATTGATCAGTGTATGTCTTCAAAAATCGACTCCACTATTGTACCTCTATGGTCAGTTTTTTTTATCCCTGTTATATTCCTATATATAATATATATATATATTATATAATTTATTAATTAATAATCACTTTTTGTCGGTAATGATTTTCTTTTTATGCTCCCAAATCGGTAGGTTGTTATAATAATATATATATTTCATTGTGCGCATTAAAATCTCATAATAAAATAAATGGTTTAGGAAATAGCAGTTTCCTATACCATTTATTTTATTATGAGATTTTAATGTGCACAATGAAATATGGGGATTTTTATATGCCTATATATAATATAATATATACTTATATATATAGTACATATAATAGAAAAGCTACCTGCGAGTAGCAAGGCCGAGTACCGTTAGTGCAAGCCAAGCACTCTCTCCCCCTGTGACGTCAATGTCATTAACAGGGGAGGTGCATTCCAGAGCGGCCACTTTCGTTTTTTAAAAGCGTGGGTGTGTCACTCTGATATCTGTACTCGAATAAGTAACACCTATTATAGTATATTATGACACTGTTGTGGGAGATGGTTTTCTACCTGTCTCGAAGTTGTTCGCACGAGCGAAGCGAGTGAGAACATCGAGAAAGGTAAAAAAACATCTTTCACAATAGTCTCATACCATATTTTATAACATTAGAACCTCAAAATCTGAAATGAAAGTGGGATTTTGAGGTTAAAATGTTATAAAGTATTTTTTTCTTCTGCTTCTCGTTCTCAAAACATTATAATTTTTTTTCTACTAACTTAACACCTCTTCATATATATAATTAATAAATAATCTATCTACACTACCCATTTAACAATTAGAATTTTGAATTTTCAAGAAATCTTAATTAGAAACCATCCAAAAAGGTAAAATATAAAATCCATATACATAGATATAGAAATACATGCAAGAGTCGTTCTCTATTTTTCGGGAGCTTCTCCTGGGTATTCTTTTGATTTCAATAAGTCAATAATTATAATATATTTAAAAGATAAGATATTTAGCTAGATTATTTATTTAAAGATATAAAGCTAGATAAACCACTCTAGCGACATAAATCTTATTTTGCGTAAGATCACTTAACTCAGGTAATAGGAAACAAATTGCAACTCATTATAATAAAATAATAGTTTTAAAAGGAATAATCTTAAATAAAATAGTGCGGGAAGAAGAATAACAAATACATATATAGTAACAATCAATATAAATAATTTTAAAAATCTTTATTTCAAGCAAATTTCAATGTAAAATTTTATATACAAATTTAAGCAAGTCCAAATACGAATAACAATTAAGAATAAATTCTTTTAATTTAAATTAATTGAAGTACACGTTCTTGACTACACACAAATGTCTCTTCCATAGTTAATAAAAGTTAATTTATCACAACATTTAAAATAATAGATAGTATAATTAGCTTAAATAAAAATTCACCAGCGTTGTTTTGTATATGTATATTTGAATTGGTTTAACTTGGATTTTGAAATTCTTTTTTTATTGTTATTGGAATCAAGCAAGTATATGTATGTGTGTATGCATATACATTTATAATTATTTTAATTTATTTATTTATAAATATAATATATTTAGTTTGTTTTTATTATTTAATTTTTATGATATGTCATACAAATTTATTATTATAACCGTTATATGAACTGTAATTATAATAATTACTTGAACTAATATACATTTAATTAAATACGTTTTATATAACACCAAAAACTGTTTATATAACATCAAAAATTTTTGGAGGTCCCACCGAGATCTGGAATGCACCTTCCCTGTTAATGACATTGACGTCACAAGGGGAGAGAGTGCTTGGCTTGCACTAACGGTACTCGGCCTTGCTACTCGCAGGTAGCTTTTCTATTATATGTAGTTATGTACCGTTAGTACATTTATTTAATTTTGCCTCTCCAATATTTCGAATGGTTATATGAACTATATATATATAAGTATATATTATATTATATATAGGGATATAACAATCCCCATATTTCCTTGTTGCACATTTAAAATCTCATAATCAAAATAATGGTATAGGAAAACTGCTAATTTCCTAAACCATTTATTTTTATTATGAAGATTTTAATGCGCACATGAATATATATTATATTTGTTTACATAAGTAACACCTACCGATTTGGGGCATAAAAGAAAATCATTACCGACAAAAAGTTATTTATAATTATAAATTATTAAAAAAAAACTTTATGTCTGTCAGCTTCTTCTTGTTATGCTTAAACGTTATGTATATGTACGATTTTTTTCAATTTTTAGTCGATTTACAGAAAATTTTTAGGGCTTTTAAAAGTAGATCCTTACCTTGATATCAATCTCCTGAATTTTTTTATGTATATATAATATAATATATACTTATATATATAGTACATATAATAGAAAAGCTACCTGCGAGTAGCAAGGCCGAGTACCGTTAGTGCAAGCCAAGCACTCTCTCCCCCTGTGACGTCAATGTCATTAACAGGGGAGGTGCATTCCAGAGCGGCCACTTTCGTTTTTTAAAAGCGTGGGTGTGTCACTCTGATATCTGTACTCGAATAAGTAACACCTATTATAGTATATTATGACACTGTTGTGGGAGATGGTTTTCTACCTGTCTCGAAGTTGTTCGCACGAGCGAAGCGAGTGAGAACATCGAGAAAGGTAAAAAAACATCTTTCACAATAGTCTCATACCATATTTTATAACATTAGAACCTCAAAATCTGAAATGAAAGTGGGATTTTGAGGTTAAAATGTTATAAAGTATTTTTTTCTTCTGCTTCTCGTTCTCAAAACATTATAATTTTTTTTCTACTAACTTAACACCTCTTCATATATATAATTAATAAATAATCTATCTACACTACCCATTTAACAATTAGAATTTTGAATTTTCAAGAAATCTTAATTAGAAACCATCCAAAAAGGTAAAATATAAAATCCATATACATAGATATAGAAATACATGCAAGAGTCGTTCTCTATTTTTCGGGAGCTTCTCCTGGGTATTCTTTTGATTTTCAATAAGTCAATAATTATAATATATTTAAAAGATATTTAGCTAGATTATTTATTTAAAGATATAAAGCTAGATAAACCACTCTAGCGACATAAATCTTATTTTGCGTAAGATCACTTAACTCAGGTAATAGGAAACAAATTGCAACTCATTATAATAAAATAATAGTTTTAAAAGGAATAATCTTAAATAAAATAGTGCGGGAAGAAGAATAACAAATACATATATAGTAACAATCAATATAAATAATTTTAAAAATCTTTATTTCAAGCAAATTTCAATGTAAAATTTTATATACAAATTTAAGCAAGTCCAAATACGAATAACAATTAAGAATAAATTCTTTTAATTTAAATTAATTGAAGTACACGTTCTTGACTACACACAAATGTCTCTTCCATAGTTAATAAAAGTTAATTTATCACAACATTTAAAATAATAGATAGTATAATTAGCTTAAATAAAAATTCACCAGCGTTGTTTTGTATATGTATATTTGAATTGGTTTAACTTGGATTTTGAAATTCTTTTTTTTATTGTTATTGGAATCAAGCAAGTATATGTATGTGTGTATGCATATACATTTATAATTATTTTAATTTATTTATTTATAAATATAATATATTTAGTTTGTTTTTATTATTTAATTTTTATGATATGTCATACAAATTTATTATTATAACCGTTATATGAACTGTAATTATAATAATTACTTGAACTAATATACATTTAATTAAATACGTTTTATATAACACCAAAAACTGTTTATATAACATCAAAAATTTTTGGAGGTCCCACCGAGATCTGGAATGCACCTTCCCTGTTAATGACATTGACGTCACAAGGGGAGAGAGTGCTTGGCTTGCACTAACGGTACTCGGCCTTGCTACTCGCAGGTAGCTTTTCTATTATATGTAGTTATGTACCGTTAGTACATTTATTTAATTTTGCCTCTCCAATATTTCGAATGGTTATATGAACTATATATATAAGTATATATTATATTATATATAGGGATATAACAATCCCCATATTTCATTGTGCACATTAAAATCTCATAATAAAATAAATGGTATAGGAAACTGCTATTTCCTAAACCATTTATTTTATTATGAGATTTTAATGCGCACAATGAAATATATATATATTTGTTTACATAAGTAACAACCTACCGATTTGGGAGCATAAAAAGAAAATCATTACCGACAAAAAGTGATTATTAATTAATAAATTATTTAAAAAAAATATGCTCTGTCAGCTTCTTCTATGTTACTTAAACGTTATGTACGATTTTTCTCAGATTTTTAGTTCCGTATTTACAGAAAATTTTTAGGCTTTTAAAAGTAGATCCCTGTAACTTGGATATCACATCTCCTGAATGTTTTTGTATAAGTATTATAATATGAAAGAAAGCAAAAATTATATTTGACTTACGTCGGGATAAAAATTGTTAATTTGACTTATCTTTATCCCTTACTTCTATCTCCTTCTAGTCTTACTTAAAAAAAACAAAGTTTTTTGCAAATAAACATCCGTCGCAATTTTTAATCTCATCGCGAACTACGTAATTTTTAAAATTAATTTAACAAAACGCTTCTACCAGCAACTTTAATCTAAATAAATATACCCAACAACTTCATTATTCAGCGTCTCGAATGAAGTAAAAAAAAATTGAATTACAAACTTTTCTAAGGGTCGAAGTTTCTTTATATACATATATATATTTTTTTCTTACACACCTTCAACGTAAAATTGCTTATTTAAACCAAGACGTCGGAGGCTTCCTACCAAAATTTTCATCCACCAACGTGGAAAAGTTTGAAAAAGTGAGTTTTCTTCATCTTTTTGTCAAGAGGTAAAACTAGTCGAGCAATTCAAATGAATTTGCCCTTTAATACATAAGGGTCGTAGATAGGTTGCATGTCGTCGCTCTCGAAAACCGGTAGGAACTTTGCTAATTGCTCGCGAATCAGTTCGTTCGAAAGCTTCAGGTTGGGTCTATGCAGTAGTAGTAGTGGTGGTTTTTAAGTTTTTTTAGTATATTTAATTTTTCGCAATCAATAACTAATAAAAAAAAATCGAAATTACCGATTTTTTCTTCCACCAAGAAAAATAACTCAAATTAAAAACTTAAGGATAAAATTGTGGAGAGTGAGGTACCTGACCCGGTTATACACTCAATTATTTTCTTATTACTATAAATTAACTTTCCTTTATTCAATTATTATTTCTGAATAGACTTACCGTTTTTCGACAGGCAGGTAGATGTAGGTATATTGGAATAATTAACGAGATTAGTTATAGTTACAAACTAGTACAAGATATGTTTTTATTTCATTTATACAAACACGGTACTTCTTTAATATGCAATTAATAACGGTTAATTGATTTACTGGTCAAAATATAGAATACAAAAAGAAAGGAGCTGACTATCTATTGGAGCGGTCAATTAGTTGAATACAAAAAAAAGGCTGACAATCTAGTGGAGCGGTCAACTATGTACTGATCGTGGTCAAGAGCAAAGGGAGGAACCAGGGGAAAATGCTTCCCTCTCCTTATTACTTCCTCCTTCCTTTGGTCTTAACTATGAATACAAGAGGAGAATTGTTCTCTTCTCCTGCCGAAATGCTGATGTTATGCATTCCTTTCTGCAGTATTATGTCTTAGCTTTACTAAGCTTCTAATGCACTTAATTTTACACAACTATATTTTTTCTAAATCACGCTACGTTTTTAATTCTTAATTGCCAAATAAATGAAAAAAGGATATTACTTTACAGTGGTATTAGTCCAAGTGTTCGAAATCCTCTCCTTTTCCACGATCGTGCACAAGTACCCATCTTTTCCCTGTGATACAATCCCGAAAATTTCGTTTTCACCAATTATTCGTATATAAACTTTGTGAGGTAGTAAATACCTCACATAATAAAATAATATTTTACACTTTGTCGTCGTACAGTACCTGAAACAAATATATATAAAATTAATGTAGGTAACGAACCAAAGATATTATTGGAACAACTTACCTACACAGGTAATGCCCGTGCATTACCTGTGTATAACTGTTATTGCTACCTCCTCCTGGGTCAAGGGAAAACTCCTGCTGGGCTACTTAGCGACTCCTTGGCACTGGCTCCTGCTAGTCCTGGGCATCGTTACCTGTAGGGAAAATTAGAAAATAGAATGATAGTAAATGACGTAATTGTTTAAACTAAATAAGGAAGTGTTTCCTCGCTTCGCTCGAGCGGCAAATCCGACTCGTGTGGGAATCACCTATTTTGCGCACTTGTATCGTAATGTACTATTTCCTATGTTAGTTAAAAATTCGCGACTTCGTCTGTAAAATTTGAATTTGTAAAGATTATATTATGGATAAAAGTGAAGTAAATAAATAGTTAATTACTCCCTTACACGGATTATTGAATTTATTCCTTTTTTTGTGTGATTTCAATTATTCCCCCTGTGGTTGTGATTAATTATTAGGAAAGGATTTAGTTAGTCCCGCCATTTTCCCGTCGGCGAGACAAGGATCCACGGCACAGGTAAGAAGTTCGTGCACGTGCTGAGTCGGCCATTTTAATAGGACGAATTCTTTAAACAAATATACACATATATATATTTCGAGATTACTATTATTATTATCTGTTGTGCGTAGTGTACAGGATTCCCCACATTTATGTAGGAAACACTGCGTCACAACTTTTTACTTCGCAAAATGTCATTATTTATCGAAATGACGATTTTATCCAAAAGGTGGGATCAAATTGATAAGAGCATTCGCGTAAACAAAGAAGAAAAAACATTGGCAAATCTCGCTCATTCGAAAGTTCTTGCTTCGTACCTCTTTTTCGCTCGCTCTTTTTCCGTCCGGGTTCTCGTCTCTATTTGCTCAGCGAGTGTCATTAAGCAGTTTGGTACATCAAAGCGAAAACCATTCAATGAGCAACCGCTCGTCACTCTCAGAACCGATCGTGGAAAATTCACGCGACCGGAAGAAAAGAAAAGGGCCTACAACCTTTGAGATTCAACGGTCTCTTAATTAACGAAAGACGCGTTTTTTCTCTTCATGCTATAAAAAAGTTCTCTTTAGACATTTTCAAAGTAATTTTTTTTAAAAAGTTCTTGGTAGATTAGACACGAATTTTTTTTAATGTGCAATATATATCGGTGTTTATGTTAAATCTCTCGGTAAAAAAATTATTAATTAATTAATTAAATATATCATTAATCCAAACGAATATATTTATACTATTTTTAATATTTTTACTGATTTATTCCTCAACGTTGGCTTCAGTTTATCCAACAAATATGTTAGAAAGAAAAAGACATTGAAAAAACACTTCATCCACATAAAATTTCCCATTCTTTTCGAATTCACAGTAACAATTTGAAAATACTGTGGGAATCAACATTAAAATAAAATAAATATTTTTTCCAGTTTTAACGTTTAAAGACCCAAACTTGCTATAACATAAAAATCTATTTGACTCTAAAATTAAAATGGAATCAGAAAGTTCACTTCTAAAAAAGCTTTTACGATATTAAATTGAAAATTTTCGTCAGTAATTTGCTAATTAAAAGGATGGAACAAAAAAATAACGAAAGTTGCGGAAGTAATTTTCTGGAGACAAATCGAATATGTTAATTTCAATATTTTTGAGGTCACGTTACTGCTAGTTTGAAAATACTTTTTGACAACTCCACGTGAAATTAGGTCATAAAATTAATCTCATTTAAATAGCGTTTTAGTTTCTCTGGAAGTATTTTAATTTTAGTAATTTCTAAGTTGAAGGTTAGTAATTGAAATTTAAATTAATCACCATCGATGATGGTGAATTGAACAGAATTGAAAAAAAGAAAACGAGTAGTAGAGCGCGACTTTAGTCAGCCAAAAGAATGATATATTTCACTTTATATAATACAATGCTGATATTATGTTTTTCAAATGCACAAAATCATTATCAAATTATTTCTTAATTCTTAATTAAAAAAAGACAAACTTATAATTTAAAGTATCATTATTATCCTCCTGAGAATATTTTAAATTAATGATACTAATATGAAATAAAGAACTCAGTAGCATAACTCGATTTTAGTCAGCCACAAATATAATTTTCTTTTTTAGTACATAATACACAGACTATATTTTTTAAATGCACCGAATAATTCAACATTACTGTTAATTCTAAGTATCCTCGTCATTGTTAAGATTAAATAAAAAATGATTATATTTTTCAATAAGTAGTACAACGTGATTTTAGTCAGCAAAAAGTATTATCTTTCAATTCTTACAATAAAACATAATTTATAGACTATACTCCACAAATACATAAATAATAATTTAAGATATCTTAAATTTTACTTTAAAAATGAAAAATGTGATAATTCAAAGCATTGTCTTAGTCGTCTTCGTATGTATTTTATATCAAAGATGATGATAAATAACCAAGTAGTATAGTTCGATTTTTGTCAAGTATAAACACAATTTTCTTTTTATAGAACTGTGCTTTTCAAATGCACAAAATCTAAGTTATTCTTTAATGTGATTATGAAAAAGTAAAACTGATAATTCAAAGTATTGTCGACACAGCTATTTCAAGAAAATGTTAAAAGCACGAACGATTCGACTTGGGTTGAAAATATTTATGAACTTCATTTTCATTGAGGAGAAGTATAACTTTATAAGTTGTTTCAGTAAACGTCGTACTACCCAACGAAAATAACGTGTGCGAACGTCCCATTGTTCTAAGGACGCGAAACGACTTCTAAAAGTCAAGCGTAACTTTAGCGAAAATCCACTTAAGTAGTTTCGTCGTTGTCACGATTATATATATATATATATATATATGTACACACCTATATTTCCAAAAGTTTATATATATATATATGTATAGATAAACTTTTGAAAACATCTTCCGTCCTTATTAACCTGAATATTTTTTTAGTCCCAAACGGGATTTATAGAGATCGAGGAAATGTAAATCATTCGAGTGGGAGTAATAAATCAACGATATTTCTACTGATAACTCGTGAAAGCCGCACTATGATTTGTCGACTAGTATGGAATCTACTATTTTGCTTTTTTTTATCCTTTTGGTTCCTCTTTTGTTTAGCTCTACTATTCGAATTTTCCCCATTGTCGGATTTCTGGTCGTTCTCTAATGCGTAATTTGTTATACGCTCCGACTCTGTTTTTGTCACGAGCGCAAAACAAAAATATCCCTGCTTTTTGTTTTTGTACGTACGTTTTCACTTTCTAATTAAAGAATCTCTAATTTAAATGCCTTTTGTGCTTTACCCCGGGCACTAAATTAAAACCCGTTTAATCTAGATGATAAATCATTGTTTAACCCAAAAAATTCTACTAACGCGAATTTATATTGTTTTTCTTTATCCTCCGTACTTCGTGAATTTCGGGTTGAAAAGATATTTATATAATCATGGTATTGCAGTATATGTTAATTAAAAATTGTGAAAAAATTTAATATTAATTTATTTGAAAATTTTTCAATTAATTATAAATCAAATGAATAAATCCTTTGGCTCTCTAGTATACATTTGTAGATTAGTTGAAATCATTTTTTGTTTTATTTAAACAATTTTATTCTTACAAAAATTATTTTGCATGAAACCATTTCTTTATATTTATTACGGACTTATTTGACAATTTGTTACTTTAAAATATGTATTGATGCTGTGTTTATTATTAGGACTAAAAAAATAATTCTAATCGTATAATTATTGAAAAAGAAGTATTAATCGACGAAAATTTTATTTCTGAAATGTTATTAAAATAAAAAATTGTATTGTAATAAGTATTGAATGAAAAATTTTTATAATATTTTTATTTAAAGCCATTAAACAATTATTTATATGATTATTATTAAAATAATTAATCTCTAGGCTAAAAAATAATTATAACAAATAAAATGTACGTATATTGATTCAAATAGAAAGATTAAATCGCTAGCAAATTTTTTACATCATCATTATCAAAATAATACATTATTATTAAAAATTATTCAAATAATAATGAATAATGAAATCTTTTACATTAAAATATATTTTCCAAGATAACCGAATGAACGCATAATTCCCGATGAAAAAGATTTGATCAAATCATTAAAATAATAAATTTTTGTTAAATTTTATTAAAACAATAATGAAATCTTTTATACTAAAATATATTTTTCAATATAACCGAATGAACGTATAATTATTGAAAAAAAAAATATTTAAATACGAAATGCAATTGACAGAATTTCAAAAATATTCTTTATTCAAGGATGAATTTCGTTCCTTTTCATAATATTTTAATGAGACACTTACACACGGTAAATTTCACATTGGAATAAAAACAAATTTTCCTTCTTTTTTTCCAACGTTTGTTAAAATTGAAATGCGCCACGAAGCCGTAGATGTCTTTGAAACGTTATTTTACATAAACAATAGCGTGGAAAAATAAACAAATAATAAAAAAATGTCATCGTTATACAATTTCCAACGCATTGCGAAATTATTGAGTGCCGTCCAACTATAACAGAAGTAATTTTGAATTTGAATAGTAGTTTCGTTACAAGTGACAAAATTTATTTTCCAGTTCGAAGTAACAATTATCCTTATTCTTTACACGGATTTTGCATAAAATAAATTTTTTTTTTCATCCGAAAAGAATATAATAATACCCAGAAAAAAATTATTCCCTTGCACGTTAAAAAATAATATACAATAATAATTCAATATCGATCGTAAGAATATTTGCGTTTATAAATTATTAAAAAATACATCTCACCTCGTTTCGCGCGCATCTATCGTTGAAATATTAAATGCGAGCTCTCTCGTATAATCGACTTATCGGACAACCGCGAAAAGCAAATTCATATTCCCACGACGATTTCCCGTAATGACGGCTTGGGTTCGACTATTATACATAATTTTCGACTAGATTCCCATCAACTTTTTTATACTCGCATTTTCTCTTTTTTTTTAATATACCCAAAACCGATCAAATTCATTTTCCGCGAGCCACGTATATACGTGATTCGATTATAAACCTTTTATCAGTTTACGAAAATTTAGATTGCACGTCAAAGACACGTTCGTTAACATTATTAATTGAAAATGTAATTTTAATCGATATTTTCGAAGAGAATTTCTTCTTTTTTATATTTGTAAGAAAAAAGGGTGCCAGGAGGTAAAAATTAATAATGGTAAGAAAATTAAAGCATAATTATTTATTTAAAAAGTTGATGATTATTTATTTATTTAAAAAAATATCAATTAATTTTTCGCATTTTATAAGAAATATATTTTTTTATTAGTTAAATTAAGGAATTTTAATAATTTTAATCGATAGAGAATTTTCTTGTTATTTGTTAGAAAAGAGTGTGAAAAGGTTCTAAAAAATGATTGAAGATTAAAAAATCGATAATTAATTATATACTAAAAAAATTGATTATTAACTAATACTAAAGTTTATAAGAAATGTATACTTTCATCCTATAAACTCGATCTCGAAATTTTGTGAAAATATCTCGATCTTGATGGGCGAAATAGAAATGAGAGTATGTTGTTGTATTTGTTATAAAGTCAGGCAGTGAAAAAAAAGGAAACATCGGCGCGCGTAGCGCGCCTTGATCATCTAGTCGTCTAATATTTTCAAATGTGATTTTGTTAATTGTAAGAAAAAAAAATATTACATCACTGGTAGAAATTTGTACATAGTTAATTTCAAGAGGAAAACCTTTTATATTGTAATTAATATTTTTTAAACGTACAATTGTTAAAATTATTTTAACATTGTTTTTATACAAAAATATTAATTAAAAATATTATCATTTGATTAACATGTTGACTAGTTAAACTTTTTTTAATAAAAATTTTAATATCATAATGATTGATTACGTATTATTAAAATAATAAAATTTAAATAATACACCGAATCTTATAAGAAACGCATATTAAAATTAGACAATTGCTTCTTTATTCAAGTATGTACAAAAATGTGTCAGTAGCGTAGTCTACGTATAGTCAGACGAAGTTTCTAAAAAAAAGAAATATTTCGGTTATAACTGCATTATATCGAAAACAATGTTAAAAATTTCGAATCTGACATATGATCTTATTACTATTCCATTTTCAAACAATAGACCGAGAGTGTGTAGATATACACTCATACCACGTTCTCCTACCGAGCCGTATACATGATTATTACGCGCGGTCCGAGAATAAGCGAGTGACCATCATATATACCTCCTCCTCTTAAAACATAAATCACACGTGTATATTTTCCACTCGAAAATTATACTCTATATATATTATACTATTTTCATTATAATTCCGTTGAAGCGAATGAAACATAGTATTATAATGATTAAATTTCACTTCGAATTTATTGACTTTTTTTTCAATAGCATTTTCCATATGTGCTCGAAATCGTTTCTGTATAGAAGCGAAAAAGTAAGTTATACCACTGCGACCTCGTTATTTCGCGATAAAAGGAAAGAGAGAGAGAGAGAGAGAGAGAGAGAAAGAGGCGAAATCGAAGTTATTTGGTTCGCGTGAGTTTTATTTAAATTGATAATGAATATATACGTATATATAGGTGTGAGCGCGTTTCCTTTTGTATTTATATCCTTATTTCATATTCATACTATTTATTTGCTACGTATATCGTGTCGCTTACTTTCTACCTTTTTTTTTGTTCTTTTACTATTATTATTTAAATCGAGTTCGTGGATTTTTTTATTGACGATGTATGTTAACGTCGAGAGATAATTGAAAATTTAAATTTCCCGCGGTTACGGTATTTTTCATATTCATTTGGGTGACCGTATTGTCTTTGTGAAATTAGGGGAATAATAAAATAATTTAACATTATATCTGTATTTCCGTAAGATGTGAATTAATCGTGTTAATTCGATAATTGGTTTAAAATATTTTCTATTTTTTGTGTGTTATTCGTGTAATTATTAAAATTCTATAAAATACATCTCAAAGTTAATTACAAACCTACAATTTTTATTAATTTTAATAATAAACGTTATATCGAGCTTTTCAAAAATAAATCGATCACTCTGTGGTATATTCGAATCATTTCCATACATTAACTTATTAAACTAATAATTTTAAAAATTAGATGTTATATATATTTCATATATTACAACATTTCAAAATATAAAGATAATTTAATTAAACATTTATTTTCTTATGAAACATAAAAATTACAAGCGCGGGAAACTAGTAATTTTTACTCACGCCAACAATTCATACAAGAAAACAAGTATCGCCGTCGTTCGTAACATTACTTTCACTATTTTCGTAGGATTATTGAGAACAGCAGTTCACAAACGGTTGGACTATAAACAACAAACTTTTTCATATTTCCTTTACTTTTTACATCTTTCGAAAATACATTTTCGAGAAGTTTTAAAGCAATTTTGAAAAGAACACAGTATAACACTGTATCACTTTTAGTAAACGGGGCACTTATAACTTACGTTAAATGGACACACACACATACACACACACACACACACAACACACATGTGAAAGTTTAAGCGGTATATATTTTCTTAAAAATTGCAGGATTCAATATACGACTCTTATAACCGCGATCTAACCTATATATAAAATATATTGAATTAAAAATGAATTTAACGTTCGATTATGTGTATGAAAGTGTGTAACAAATATTTATCGGTTTATAAAATATATTAGTTACTCAATTTAGTTAAACACAAAAGAAAAAGAATTTTTTTTATATATGTATATAATCTTATTTTCGGTACTAAGGTAAAATTTAATTTGTATTTGAAAAATTCATAATTATTGTAAAAAATATATTAATACTGATTTTGTCAAATGAATTCAATACCTGAAGAGGTCTGCTAACTAAACATCGTGAACTTAAATAAATAAATTGGATCTATTTATTATTGACCCTCAACTATATGGACAATTAACTAATTCAACAACGGAGGGTAAAAATTACAAGCGCGGGAAACTAGTAATTTTTACTCACGCCAACAATTCATACAAGAAAACAAGTATCGCCGTCGTTCGTAACATTACTTTCACTATTTTCGTAGGATTATTGAGAACAGCAGTTCACAAACGGTTGGACTATAAACAACAAACTTTTTCATATTTCCTTTACTTTTTACATCTTTCGAAAATACATTTTCGAGAAGTTTTAAAGCAATTTTGAAAAGAACACAGTATAACACTGTATCACTTTTAGTAAACGGGGCACTTATAACTTACGTTAAATGGACACACACACATACATGTGAAAAAAAATGTTGAAAGTAAGCGGTATATATGTTCTTAAAAATTGCAGGATTCAATATACGACTCTTATAACCGCGATCTAACCTATATATAAAATATATTGAATTAAAAATGAATTTAACGTTCGATTATGTGTATGAAAGTGTGTAACAATATTTATCGGTTTATAAAATATATTAGTTACTCAATTTAGTTAAACACAAAAGAAAAAGAATTTTTTTATATATGTATATAATCTTATTTTCGGTACTAAGGTAAAATTTAATTTGTATTTGAAAAATTCATATTATTGTAAAAAAATATATTAATACTGATTTTGTCAAATGATTCAATACCTGAAGAGGTCTGCTAACTAAACATCGTGAACTTAAATAAATAATTGGATCTATTTATTATTGACCCTCAACTATATGGACAATTAACTAATTCAACAACGGAGGGTAAAAATTACAAATTAGAAAAAAAATTTTTATTCATAATAAAAATACGTCTAAGAATCAGAAATGTACGTGATGTGTATCCGTAGAGAGGGAGAGAAAATATCGTAACGCGATAAACGAAAAGTTATTAAAACCGTAATATATCGACTATACCTTGGAATCCCAGTACTGTCAAGCTTGATGAAATTATATTTTCGGAATAGGAGTTTTAATTAGATTAGCTTCCTCAATTAAAAAGTCTGATTAAAATTTCATTTCCGGGGACGATTAAAAGACACAAGCCGAGAAAATAACTCTCGTGAAAGAGCTCTCTCCTCTGTTGTGACGAAAATTAACGAATTTTCGTGCGATAATTACGGTAATATTGGGTTTAAAGTGTATGGTCAGACCGTTTCCGAAGGATGGATATGAAGTTTCCATTGTTGAACTTTGATTTTTTGTAAAAGAAATATAGAGTATAATCATTTTGCAAACGATCTTTTTGCTTTAATGATAGTGTATTTAATTAAGCTCCTCAATTCTCGATCAACTTTTTCGTTAAAAAACCAGAATTTTAGAATACAATGATGGAAACTTCAGATCTCTTTCAAAAGACGATTGTGTTCGGAAATTAACGTAAATATCCATATATATACCATTTATTTTATTTTTCGACGATACATAAGTACACTTTTCTTTACGGTTTAAGATTTGACATTGTTTTTTTATCTTTTTTGTGGAATATTTTTTTGTCTTTATGTATATAAATTTGGATCAATGATAATGGATAGACATTTTTATTGATAATCAATTTTTAATTTTAGGTTTGGCTTTTACAGTCAATTGTTAATAAATTAACAGTTACGCTTATTTTCTCGATTTTAGCTTACATAAATCATATACTCAAATAGAACTTTAGCACGTGCTGCATTTTGCTTAACAAGAAATATAATTTATTAAATATATGGGGAGGGGATTAAATTGAGAACGATAAGTTCTTCATAAAGTTTAATTCATTACCGTAAAGGAAAAAAATATTAATTGAATTTGAATAAGTGCACTTACTACATTTAATTATAAATAAATATTTATTTTATTAAAGAGATGTTATTGTTATATACATCAAAGTTTATTTTAAATTAATAATAATTTAATTAGCAATAGAATTTTTATTTTATCTAAATCCTATACAGGATTTCCAGCAGAACTCGCTGGCAATGGAAGTTAAAAGAAAATTATCTCTATTATTTCTCTCTCTCTCTCTCTCTATCCGATATTTAAAATTGGGTTTGATTTTCTTTAATTATCTAATAAGTATTTAAATATTCCTTACCTTGAATTGATTGTGAGTTATACTCTTCTATATAATTGATTATACTTATTTAATTAAATTGTCTGAGTTATTTATATATATGTATATATGTATGCTTTTATTTTCTCCAAATGGCTGGTTTTGTATATAATTTATTTAATTTAAAATCAACAACTGTATTATATATATATATATATATTTATTAGCTTCCCAATAGATTTGATTTCTTTCTTATTTATCTAATTTATAATTAGCTATATAACTGAGTAAATTCAAGAAAATAGCTATACGTCTAGCGCAGTTAAGGCCTACAAGCGTACTGACGCCACGCCGTGAAAATTTTAGCCAAGAGCGTGGGCAGGAATGCACCTCTCCCCAAATTAGTTTGACGTCACTAATGGGGGAGGATGCATTGTTTGCACTTTTCGACGCTTGGCTTTGCTCATTCAATTCTATTCGAAATATTATTTCGAATGTTCGAGTGAGTTTATAGATATTATATGCGCGTAAATGGCCTAATGTAGTTAGTTTTTTATTTATCAAATCTAAATTATATATATTATAATTTAGGCATTTATTATGCAAATTTACATGCGTATATAATATCTACACACTATTCACATATACATATAAATTAACCTAATTTTTCAATTTACGCATGTATATATAGTTACACGCATATATATATAAAAGTATGCATGTAACATCATCCCCCGCTTAGAATGATTATCGTCCTCTATAATCCTAAGCTAACTATGATTGTGATAGACCATTGAAAATTTAGAATTTTAGCAAGTTTATTAATTTTTGGTATGTCAAATCAATTATTCCGATTGTAAGGTTTTGTGTTTTGTTAATGGAATATTGTTATACTCTTTCGGTCTTTTTGTCTTATCTTACCCAACATCCTCAATCTATTCAATTGTGCATGCATTGGTTTTATATATATGAGTATGTATATATATATATATATATATATATATATATATATATATATATATATATATATTTGTACTTTTTATAACATATAGTAAATTTATACGTTATAATATGTTATTTGTTTAACTATAGGGTAGCCTTGTTTGTTTGTTGTTGAGTTATGATGCTTTTATGGGTATAATCTTAATGTTTGACCTCAGTATATACTTAAATATTAGTAGGAACAATCAATTTAGGGATTTCAGAATAATAAATTTGACATCTTTGATATAAATAAGAAGGAAATAGAAGAACCCAATTAAAATTTGATTGAGAATCATCGATGGTCCATCCCTGGAGTTTTAAGTCCTAATTAAGTTCTACATATGAATTACGAAATAATACTATATGATAATATTAAGATTAGGTTATACGGTAATTAAGAATCGCATTAATGTTGCTTGTTGAAGGTGTTGATTCTGCGGACTGTGGCGTTGAAATGGCATTGTTGATGATGTTGGGGAAGAAGATATAAAATATATTTTGGCATATGCAAAGATTGTAAATATTTATATTTTTATATATTATTTTACCAAGTCCTTAAGATAGTGATTATATTAATATAATATGGCCAAGGTTGTCCTAATCCTTTTTGGATAGGTCTAAGCCTTCAAGTTCTTGGATGTAGGATGGGGTTTCAAGGCCATTAGTTCCAAGGTTTCCACTGGGGTCATTTTTAGGAAATTTAAAAGGGCCATAGTTTCATCTTCTTCCTTTTCTTCGATTTGTTTAGGTGTATAGTAGTCAAGTTTCTTATATTACAATTGGCCAAATGTTCAAGCCAATCCTTGCCATCGATGTATTTTCCACAAAACCAATGTACTCTAGTCTTATGTGACTGTTGCTTTTCGCATATGGCCACGTGTGTTTGAAAGTGTGTTGAATTTATCCATGATTTGCAGGGTATGTGGTAGGTTTTCAGATTGTATTCTGGAATGTGAGTGGGGACGGGCCTCTTATAAGCGTTGTATTTTGGCGATTTTTGCACGGCTACTTTTGCATCCTCTTCGTTAACGAAGGTTACAAATCCATGGTAAGACGGATGCTGGTTCGGATTTGGTGCCTCTTTATGAAGTATGGTATATAACATTCAATTGGGCCATATTTATGAATTCCTCCTCGAATTCTTGTTCGGAAGTGCCCCATGGTAGTAAAACATGAAGCCTTCGCTTATGGGGTTCCCTTATTTCTTCTGATTCCTCTTCACTCCTGTCAATCTTTTGCTCTGGGCTGGGTGGTTCTGGTTGACTAGCGGTTTCAGATGTTTGACCCAGAAGTTCCAAGTAGTTTCAATTCGTGAGTTTCTGTCTGGGATTCCGTGCTTTATTGTTAAAAAAATAAAATTGTTTTCTTTTAATTTTGTTATTTTGAGTCATATAAGAATTTAAGGTATGTTTGGTCTTTTAGAATGAAAGATTAGCTGTCCGATATACATTGTTGGTTGGGAAACGATAGTCTTTGGGTTAGGGTAGGACGTGTAGTGTGGGAGTCATTCGTTATTGTCCCCAGTTCTACGTCATTAATGTTGTCTTCGAATTTTTCCGCTGATTTTTCTACTACTTTCTATATATATATATATATATATATATATATATATATATATATATATATATATATATATATATATATATATATATATATATATATATATATATATATATATATATATATATATATATATATATATATATATATATATATATATATATATATATATATATATATATATATATATATATATATATATATATATATATATATATATATATATATATATATATATATATATATATATATATATATATATATATATATATATATATATATATATATATATATATATATATATATATATATATATATATATATATATATATATATATATATATATATATATATATATATATATATATATATATATATATATATATATATATATATATATATATATATATATATATATATATATATATATATATATATATATATATATATTGTACTTTTTATAACATATAGTAAATTTATACGTTATAATATGTTATTTGTTTAACTATAGGGTAGCCTTGTTTGTTTGTTGTTGAGTTATGATGCTTTTATGGGTATAATCTTAATGTTTGACCTCAGTATATACTTAAATATTAGTAGGAACAATCAATTTAGGGATTTCAGAATAATAAATTTGACATCTTTGATATAAATAAGAAGGAAATAGAAGAACCCAATTAAAATTTGATTGAGAATCATCGATGGTCCATCCCTGGAGTTTTAAGTCCTAATTAAGTTCTACATATGAATTACGAAATAATACTATATGATAATATTAAGATTAGGTTATACGGTAATTAAGAATCGCATTAATGTTGCTTGTTGAAGGTGTTGATTCTGCGGACTGTGGCGTTGAAATGGCATTGTTGATGATGTTGGGGAAGAAGATATAAAATATATTTTGGCATATGCAAAGATTGTAAATATTTATATTTTTATATTATTTTACCAAGTCCTTAAGATAGTGATTATATTAATATAATATGGCCAAGGTTGTCCTAATCCTTTTTGGATAGGTCTAAGCCTTCAAGTTCTTGGATGTAGGATGGGGTTTCAAAGGCCATTAGTTCCAAGGTTTCCACTGGGGTCATTTTTAGGAAATTTAAAAGGGCCATAGTTTCATCTTCTTCCTTTTCTTCGATTTGTTTAGGTGTATAGTAGTCAAAGTTTCTTATATTACAATTGGCCAAATGTTCAAGCCAATCCTTGCCATCGATGTATTTTCCACAAAACCAATGTACTCTAGTCTTATGTGACTGTTGCTTTTCGCATATGGCCACGTGTGTTTGAAAGTGTGTTGAATTTATCCATGATTTGCAGGGTATGTGGTAGGTTTTCAGATTGTATTCTGGAATGTGAGTGGGGACGGGCCTCTTATAAGCGAATTTTGGCTTGTATTTTGGCGATTTTTGCACGGCTACTTTTGCATCCTCTTCGTTAACGAAGGTTACAAATCCATGGTAAGACGGATGCTGGTTCGGATTTGGTGCCTCTTTATGAAGTATGGTATATAAACATTCAATTGGGCCATATTTTATGAATTCCTCCTCGAATTCTTGTTCGGAAGTGCCCCATGGTAGTAAAACATGAAGCCTTCGCTTATGGGGTTCCCTTATTTCTTCTGATTCCTCTTCACTCCTGTCAATCTTTTGCTCTGGGCTGGGTGGTTCTGGTTGACTAGCGGTTTCAGATGTTTGACCCAGAAGTTCCAAGTAGTTTCAATTCGTGAGTTTCTGTCTGGGATTCCGTGCTTTATTGTTAAAAAAATAAAATTGTTTTCTTTTAATTTTGTTATTTTGAGTCATATAAGAATTTAAGGTATGTTTGGTCTTTTAGAATGAAAGATTAGCTGTCCGATATACATTGTTGGTTGGGAAACGATAGTCTTTGGGTTAGGGTAGGACGTGTAGTGTGGGAGTCATTCGTTATTGTCCCCAGTTCTACGTCATTAATGTTGTCTTCGAATTTTTCCGCTGATTTTTCTACTACTTTCTGTAGCATCACTGTTGTGTTTTCCTTAATAATTTTCGTTTTCTTCCTTCTACGTATAATGGCTTTTCTGCAGAGAATTATAACAATTATGATTATAATGATTTGAAATCCTAGACTTCCATATAACAGGGTATGAGTGTTTACTATTTCTCTTTTGTGCTGTCCTATTTCCTTTATTTTAAGCACTATTTGGTGTATTGATTTGCCCTTAGTTTTCCAGTCATTGCCTGTTTCTGACACCATGTGTAAGTTAATGTATTCTGATTCTTTAAATGCTGGATATACCTCTGAAATGTTTAGTTTTATTTCAGGTTTATATATATACTGTTGTGTATTTATGTGGATTGTTTCATGTGTTAATTCATCTGTCTTTGTTCGGGCAAGGCAGGTAGGAGCTAATCTTAGAATCCCTACTCCTTCTGTAGTTGTTAGTTGGTCGGGTTGATTTTGGCATATTATATGTAGTGTCTCGTGACTGGGGGCAGAAAAGATCCATGTTCCATCGGTCTGGAGATAATTCCATTGTGTGTCGGTGTTGCGTTTAAGTATTATGTCACAACGTTTCAAGTTATCTGGAGCTGGTGTTAGCAACATTGACAATTCACAGTCATCTTGTATAGATGTATCTTTCAATGATTCCTTAATAGGACAAATGTGTGAATAATGTGTGATCAAGCATTCATTAAGTAACTCGTTTTGCAGTTTTAGGTATTGCTTCTGGTCTGCTCCCAGTATAAGGTATCTATGTGATGGTACTACTTGCGCTATATCGATGATATGATTTAGTCTGTCATATTGCGGTACTCCTAATGGATGCAATCTATAAAGGTGATAAGTCATTCTATCTACCAAGGGTAGATATATTACAGCAATTATCCTACCGTTATCTAGAATAGCATCAACTTTCGCGATCTTCGCTATTTAAATGTTCAAATAAATTACTTATTAGTCAAAAAAAAAATGTTCTTCAATTAATTAAATTAAGAGAGTTTATCAATTATTATTTATTCTTAGTTGAAATATATTTATAAATATCCACATCTTAAGCTTACTTAAAATTGAACATTCATGTGTTTTATTGTATTTAAGATATAAGATTTTATATTGGAACTTACTTTCAATAAAAGTTTTAAAGTTATTAATATTGATTATTAATATAAATAATCGTTGTTTTTCTTCCCGCACTATTTTACTTTTTAAGTTTATCCTTTTAAAATAATTATTATATTATATTAACTTGCAATTTGTTCCTTATTATTACCTGATTAAAGTGATCTTACGCAAAATAAGATCTACTACGCTAGAGTGATTTACCTAGCTTTGATATTAAATTTTGGGTCTTATAGTTAAACAGTGAAATATATTTTAAGTATATTAAATCTTGACAATTAATTATGATAAATTGAATTTATTTATGATTTATGTGAAATTTTTAGGTTTAGGGTTAGGATTTCACCTTTATTTCTGAATTTGTTACAAACAATAAATTATTTATGTATATATATGTGCTAGATGTTTTCCTTGAGACGTATTTTAACTAGTCTTCTTATTTTGATTTGATGAAAATGAAAAATACACCCAGGAGAAGCTCCCGAAAAATAGAGAACGACTCTTGCATGCAATGTATATCTATATATATAAATTTCATAATTTTACCTTTTTAGATAGGTTCTAAATAAAATATTTCAAAAATTCAAAATTCTACTTATTAATTGGGTAGAATAGATAGGTTATTTATTGTTTATATGAATTTAGGGTGATTAAGGTGGTTGAAAAAAAATTACAAAGTTTTGAGAACGAGTCAGGATTTTCTCGACTTGAGCATCTGACTATGCCTTACCGTCAACTAAGATTTAAATTGATTGTTATATATATAATATTATTTATTATTGATTAAATAATTTAAATTTGTTTTAAATTTGTATTTATGGCTAAGGTATATAGTTTGTATCTGTAATTTAAATTTTACTCATCCAATTTATTTTAATTAAAGTTATTTTGAAAAAGGTTAAGGTTTGGTTTATTTTCAGTTATTATGATTAATTAGTTTAATCTATTAAAGTAAATACTAAGTAGAACTCTTGCTTATAAGGTAATTTAATAACTTAAATATGTTAAATTAAGAAATTTCCAAAATTACGTCCTGTAGAAGCTCCCGAGCATTTAGAGAACGCTTCTAGCATGTATTCGTATATCTATATAAAACCATTAGATTAGGAAAAATTTTTAATTTATGTTTTTCTGGGAAGAGAACTTGGCTGGCGCAAAAAGGCTGCCTGGCCTCTATGACAAAGGGATTTTCAAAAATATAATTTAATTTTTAAAAATAGGAAAAATATAATTATAATTTAGACATAGATGTATATAGATGTATATAATTTAATAAAATTTATACGTAAATAAACGTATATAAATTAAATACAAAATTAAAATATCAAAATATATAAATCAGACATAGTATATATATATATAAATTTCATAATTTTACCTTTTTAGATAGGTTCTAAATAAAATATTTCAAAAATTCAAAATTCTACTTATTAATTGGGTAGAATAGATAGCTTATTTATTGTTTATATGAATTTAGGGTGATTAAGGTGGTTGAAAAAAAATTACAAAGTTTTGAGAACGAGTCAGGATTTTCTCGACTTGAGCATCTGACTATGCCTTACCGTCAACTAAGATTTAAATTGATTGTTATATATATAATATTATTTATTATTGATTAAATAATTTAAATTTGTTTTAAATTTGTATTTATGGCTAAGGTATATAGTTTGTATCTGTAATTTAAATTTTACTCATCCAATTTATTTTAATTAAAGTTATTTTGAAAAAGGTTAAGGTTTGGTTTATTTTCAGTTATTATGATTAATTAGTTTAATCTATTAAAGTAAATACTAAGTAGAACTCTTGCTTATAAGGTAATTTAATAACTTAAATATGTTAAATTAAGAAATTTCCAAAATTACGTCCTGTAGAAGCTCCCGAGCATTTAGAGAACGCTTCTAGCATGTATTCGTATATCTATATAAAACCATTAGATTAGGAAAAATTTTTAATTTATGTTTTTCTGGGAAGAGAACTTGGCTGGCGCAAAAAGGCTGCCTGGCCTCTATGACAAAGGGATTTTCAAAAATATAATTTAATTTTTAAAAATAGGAAAAATATAATTATAATTTAGACATAGATGTATATAGATGTATATAATTTAATAAAATTTATACGTAAATAAACGTATATAAATTAAATATAAAATTAAAATATCAAAATATATAAATCAGACATAGTATATATAAAAAAAATGTGCGTTTAATAAGGTAATCTGATATGGTTTAACATATCACCACCTTAACAAATTGCTACTTGTTTTATGTGAAATAATTTTATACCTATATATATGTGTATATGTGCTTATATTTAGTTTGAAATTTAAAATTTGTCAAATAGATAAAATTAATTATTTACTTTATCAAGCACTTATTATTGAACAATTTATATCTTGTGACGCTGCACTGGGGATCAGGGTGCAGGTCAATTAGGGTCTACTATTTAATATAAACAAAACAAGTATTTATTATACTAAACAACTAAGTGAAAGGTGGGCGCCAGCCGCGTTAACTCGCGACGAATCTCGATAACACGCGGGTTATCGGTAAACACTTGGAGCCGTGCTCCACTGCTCGGATTCCGGTTCGCTGTAGGGGAGGGGAAGGGAAGGATGGGACGGACGGGATGCTCGCACGCACCTCCTACGATACCTGGCGGTACCGTCAGCAGGGAAGTAACAATTCACCAACCTTTTCGTCGTCTCCGGAACACCAGGTTAGGACGCTAATGCACTCTCTCTGTTTCTCTCTCGCTTTGCTCACTCGTACTTAGTCTCGTAGCTTCGAGACACCAGACACTATCGCGCTATCGGCAAGGAACTTGTCCGTTCAGGACGGCGGACCGTAGAGCTCTGACTCTCGGCGTGCTCGAGAGTCCCGTGTTCGTACCGCGCGCCTGCGCAGTACGTACCCGTGCGCGGCACCTCGATCTCGCGTCGTGCGAGCGTGTCGAGTGCCGCAGTGTTCAGGCTGTATCGGTACGAATCGGCTGTATGGTGTTTGTTGACCTGGTGCAGTGTACCTCTCGGCGATGCTGTAGGACTTCCTCCTGGGTAATTATTACGTCGTTCCGTCTTGCTTATCTCAACTAATTGGTACGGCGTGAGTTTCAGGTACGAAGCTCACCCGCCGCTGCATTGCTGCCCGACGCCGCCTCGATCATCTCTCCACGACGACGACGTACCAGAACGACCGGTCCCAGGTCTTCAACTACTCCAGGTAATTCCTTCAGTGTTGGGGTCACGCTAGTGTGCGTGTTCAGGTGTTTAGTATTTTGCAAGGTCTGCTGTACACGTTGTTTGTGTACAGCAACCTAACCTCTTTGTCCTATACTGTTCCTTGTACAGCTGTAGTAATTATATACAGCTGTACATATCTTCCCTTGTCTTGTATCTTCTTGGCTATGGCAATTTATCCTCTTCCTTGCTCCTTACCCTATTGCTGTGTTTTTGTTCTTATAAACATCTCTTTTACAGCTGTATCTTGCTTGGCGTTGGAGGTTCTTCGGCTTCCTGCCTGGGTATCATCTCATCGCCCTGACTGCTGCACTGTAGAGCTGAGGAGTGTCCTCTAGGCTCATTCCTCGACAGCCTCCCTTGATCCATCTATGCTGTTGAGTTAGAAATGCGAGAATTGGCACTAATTTATATTTTCAATGAATTACTATTTATTAACATATATGTAAGATTAAATAATTATTATGTATATTAAAATTTTAGAAATTATTGTAGTATAAATGCACATTAAAATGTTTGTCAAAATATCGGATTTCGATTGAGAGTGAATAAAAGGAAATAATTCAACGAAACTCTCAACTAGACAAAATCTCGGTGGGACCTCCAGATTTTTGATGTTATATACATCAAAGTTTATTTTAAATTAATAATAATTTAATTAGCAATAGAATTTTTATTTTATCTAAATCCTATACAGGATTTCCAGCAAAACTCGCTGGCATGGAAGTTAAAAGAAAATTATCTCTATTATTTCTCTCTCTCTCTCTCTATCCGATATTTAAAATTGGGTTTGATTTTCTTTAATTATCTAATAAGTATTTAAATATTCCTTACCTTGAATTGATTGTGAGTTATATAAATATATAATTGATTCTCTCTTATAATATAAATATATAATTGATTCTCTTCTATATAATTGATTATACTTATTTAATTAAATTGTCTGAGTTATTTATATATATGTATATATGTATGCTTTTATTTTCTCCAAATGGCTGGTTTTGTATATAATTTATTTAATTTAAAATCAACAACTGTATTATATATATATATATGTATTTATTAGCTTCCCAATAGATTTAATTTTATTCTTATTTATCTAATTTATAATTAGCTATTATTATTATTATTAAGTTACTCAGTTGGCACCCTCCTATTTGACTAGGTTATGCCAGGCACTTGGGTATTCCCTTTGCGCCCTGTTTTCCATTTCCCATCTTTAGCCCCCCGAAGTGTATAGCAATATTGCCACACCTGGGTGAGCCTTCTTATGGGTCCTTGGTTTTTTCAATCGGGCACCGCCCAGAGACCCTGCCAAACAGCAAGTATTCTCTGGACATCCCAACTGGGTATATCTCCTGAATCAATTAGAAATTCACCTGTGAGGCGCCATCTTCTTGTCATGATTCTGGGGCATTCACATAAGATGTGTAGAGGTGTTTCGTTTGCCTCCTTGCACATTCGGCATAATGGATCTGTTTCCAGTCCCATTTTATACCTATGGTATCGCAAATCTCCATGTCCAGTAAGTATGTCCATTAGCTTGCGAGCTGTCTTTCTGCTAAGTTTCCTAAGCCCTTCTTCTCAGTGTCCGCTTATTGCGTTTCCGAGTGCGGCTTTAGCTTGTCTGCATCCTGCAGTTTTTACCCAAGCCCTTTGGTGTTCCTTCACCAGCCATTCCTTTAATAATTCTATGAGGTGGCTATGTGGCATCTTCACCATCATGCTTGGTTCCGCATGTTTCCATTTGTACCTATCTTTGCTAGGTCATCGGCTATCTCGTTACCACGTATACCTACATGACTTGGTATCCATGTTAGCGTTAGCCGCTTATTCAACTCTGCCAGTCTATTTAGTGTCTTATGACATTCCCAAATTAGTCTGGACTTAGTGGTGTGACCATTCAGACTCTGTAACACAGTTCTGCTGTCCGAGTAAATGTATATCTCTTCGTCTTTGCAATTCTCCTGTGCCGCTTTAGCACATTGCAGGATTGCAAATGTTTCCGCTTGGGAAATGGTATTGTATTCCTTTAAGGAATATATCCTACCCTTCCCATTTTTTCTGCAGTATACCCCTGCTCCGACTCCCTGGATATTCTTGGACCCATCAGTATACCAGAGTTCTTTGCCCTCCGGCACCCTAACACGTCCTTGACTCCAGTCATCTTTGCTAGGCAGACTGACTCTGTATCTCTTATCGAATAGGAACTCAGTGCTGCATCTATCAGTTCCCTCGTATAAGTTCTCTCTTAGATTTCGCGGGAGCGTACTTAGGAGTCCCCTGTCCGCCCATCGATCTAAGAGATTTCTAACTCTTAAGTATCCTTTTATGGCTTCTGACTTAAGAGTGAGCTGAAAGGGCTCAATATTCGTTATATACATCAAAGTTTATTTTAAATTAATAATAATTTAATTAGCAATAGAATTTTTATTTTATCTAAATCCTATACAGGATTTCCAGCAGAACTCGCTGGCAATGGAAGTTAAAAGAAAATTATCTCTATTATTTCTCTCTCTCTCTCTCTATCCGATATTTAAAATTGGGTTTGATTTTCTTTAATTATCTAATAAGTATTTAAATATTCCTTACCTTGAATTGGTTGTGAGTTATACTCTTCTATATAATTGATTATACTTATTTAATTAAATTGTCTGAGTTATTTATATATATGGATGCTCGCACGCACCTCCTACGATACCTGGCGGTACCGTCAGCAGGGAAGTAACAATTCACCAACCTTTTCGTCGTCTCCGGAACACCAGGTTAGGACGCTAATGCACTCTCTCTGTTTCTCTCTCGCTTTGCTCACTCGTACTTAGTCTCGTAGCTTCGAGACACCAGACACTATCGCGCTATCGGCAAGGAACTTGTCCGTTCAGGACGGCGGACCGTAGAGCTCTGACTCTCGGCGTGGCTCGAGAGTCCCGTGTTCGTACCGCGCGCCTGCGCAGTACGTACCCGTGCGCGGCACCTCGATCTCGCGTCGTGCGAGCGTGTCGAGTGCCGCAGTGTTCAGGCTGTATCGGTACGAATCGGCTGTATGTGTTTGTTGACCTGGTGCAGTGTACCTCTCGGCGATGCTGTAGGACTTCCTCCTGGGTAATTATTACGTCGTTCCGTCTTGCTTATCTCAACTAATTGGTACGGCGTGAGTTTCAGGTACGAAGCTCACCCGCCGCTGCATTGCTGCCCGACGCCGCCTCGATCATCTCTCCAACGACGACGACGTACCAGAACGACCGGTCCCAGGTCTTCAAACTACTCCAGGTATTCCTTCAGTGTTGGGGTTCACGCTAGTGTGCGTGTTCAGGTGTTTAGTATTTTGCAAGGTCTGCTGTACACGTTGTTTGTGTACAGCAACCTAACCTCTTTGTCCTATACTGTTCCTTGTACAGCTGTAGTAATTATATACAGCTGTACATATCTTCCCTTGTCTGTATCTTCTTGGCTATGGCAATTTATCCTCTTCCTTGCTCCTTACCCTATTGCTGTGTTTTTGTTCTTATAAACATCTCTTTACAGCTGTATCTTGCTTGGCGTTGGAGGTTCTTCGGCTTCCTGCCTGGGTATCATCTCATCGCCCTGACTGCTGCACTGTAGAGCTGAGGAGTGTCCTCTAGGCTCATTCCTCGACAGCCTCCCTTGATCCATCTATGCTGTTGAGTTAGACCCGAAGGAGCCCTCCTGATTTCTATGCTCGCTCAGGACTTCCTCGCCAGGATCACCTAGTGCTTTCGGCTGCATGTGTGTGTTGCGCTTGGGGTGGGGTTATTAGCTGTGAGGGTAGGTAGGACGTAGCTGATGTGCGGGTAGGTAGCTAGGGAAGAGTATATGGGTAGGTAGTATAGCTAGGGACTCGTTTAGCTTATCCGGGTAGGTAGGTGTTTGTCATGGGTTCAGTCGCTCGCTCTTGACATGTGCAAAGCACATTGTCACAATCTGTATATATATATATATATATATACATATATGTATAATTAGTTTCCCCTCTATAATTTTTTCTTTATCCTTTTTGCTTGGGTTCAACAAACGTTGGTATATTTATATAAGTGTGTGCACTTTATATTAATTGAATCAAGCGAATAAATCACAATTGGCACTAATTTATATTTTCAATGAATTACTATTTATTAACATATATGTAAGATTAAATAATTATTATGTATATTAAAATTTTAGAAAATTATTGTAGTATAAATGCACATTAAAATGTTTGTCAAAATATCGGATTTCGATTGAGAGTGAATAAAAGGAAATAATTCAACGAAACTCTCAACTAGACAAAATCTCGGTGGGACCTCCAGATTTTTGATGTTATATACATCAAAGTTTATTTTAAATTAATAATAATTTAATTAGCAATAGAATTTTTATTTTATCTAAATCCTATACAGGATTTCCAGCAAAACTCGCTGGCAATGGAAGTTAAAAGAAAATTATCTCTATTATTTCTCTCTCTCTCTCTCTCTATCCGATATTTAAAATTGGGTTTGATTTTCTTTAATTATCTAATAAGTATTTAAATATTCCTTACCTTGAATTGGTTGTGAGTTATACTTTTCTATATAATTGATTATACTTATTTAATTAAATTGTCTGAGTTATTTATATATATGTATATATGTATGCTTTTATTTTCTCCAAATGGCTGGTTTTGTATATAATTTATTTAATTTACAATCAACAACTGTATTATATATATATATATATATATATATGTATTTATTAGCTTCCCAATAGATTTGATTTCATTCTTATTTATCTAATTTATAATTAGCTATATAACTGAGTAAATTCAAGAAAATGGCTATACGTCTAGCGCAGTTAAGGCCTACAAGCGTACTGACGCCACGCCGTGAAAATTTTAGCCAAGAGCGTGGGCAGGAATGCACCTCTCCCCAAATTAGTTTGACGTCACTAATGGGGGAGGATGCATTGTTTACACTTTTCGACGCTTGGCTTTGCTCATTCAATTCTATTCGAAATATTATTTCGAATGTTCGAGTGAGTTTATAGATATTATATACGCGTAAATGGCCTAATGTAGTTAGTTTTTTATTTATCAAATCTAAATTATATATATTATAATTTAGGCATTTATTATGCAAATTTACATGCGTATATAATATCTACATACTATTCACATATACATATAAATTAACCTAATTTTTCAATTTACGCATGTATATATAGTTACACGAATATATATATAAAAGTATGCATGTAACAGTTATAATCTCTGAAATTAGTTTTCTTATTCGATTGAAAGTTCTTGTATTTTAAAAACATTATTTTATGTTTGCATCATTAACATTTTTATATTCTTTTCAATGAGTATTCATTATTAACTGTTTATTAATTTTAAATTAATTATTTTTGATAATTCCTTTTACAAGCTTCTTCTATTTTCTTTATACATCGATCGCCTAGGATTTTTTCGGGTTTTTAGATTCATATTTTAGTTATGAATTTCGTTTTTAATGTTTTTAATGTTCGGTATATAACGACTTTTGCAATGTAATTCTTTAAAATTTTCTTATAAATGTAATCCTGATGGATTTTTAACGATTTTTATAGAAATATTATGACTTTTTAGGTTAATTTACTCTAGTTGTAATGTAAACGATTTTTAAGGTAGAAAATAACCAGTTAAAAAAATGGATAATTACAACCAAAACATGTATTTCTAATTTTAAAACATTAAAAACAATCTAATTTTTACTAGAGTATGTCAATCAGCCAATATATCCCAAAATACAGTTTTTATTAAAAAATTGATTATTTCCAATTGTTAAAAAAAAATAGACATTTTTCAAATTATTTTTATCCACTTCCTTCCCATTTCTTTAAACACGTATCCATGTCACTATTTCGCAAAAAAAAATTATCTTCACTATACACAAAAAAAAACTATACATGAACCCAATATAAATTTAAGTAATTTCGTATGGAGTAAAATAAAAGTACGAAATGTATCAAGCGATCAAAGGCTCAAGTTCCAAGTTCGAGGAGTTTCCGGTGCATCGATGCCCGCGAATCGTGAATGGCAAGAGGCGAATTTAAATTTGAAAGCATCCGAACTAGTACAGCAGAAGAAATGGATCGGTCCTTTCATCTTTGAGAAAACGTCAAAAAATACGAATATCTCTTATCCACTATATATCTTCGTACCTTTTATGTCGTCTCTCTCTCATTCTTCTCCTTCCCTTTGTCCTATTCTTTTACCCATCCGCTTCATTCTATTTTCCGCAGTTTTGCGTATCCGAGCGGATGACTTCGCGTAAATGTATAAAGGACTTCTAGAGAAAAATTATCATTATTTATTTTTTTAATATACGTGTGAAGTGTTAAATAGGTTTTATCTACCTCGTTTCATGATAATGCGGATCCTTTCGCAATGTTTTTTTTCTCATTTTGATTTACACAATTTTTCAAATTTATAACGAAACAAATATTTATATTCTCAATGATTTATTTATACTTATTTATCGATTTTAATTAAAGCAAAATCTTTGTTCGTTAAAAAGATACACACACACACAATGACTTTACGATTAAGAAAGTAAGAGAAAGAAAAAGAGCCATCGAACGAGAAAAAAAACATACGAAATTTTCGGTTTGGACGCACCAGAGTACCCTGAAAGCTTTGGCTATTTCTAACTATACACTGTCGTATACGTTTTCTCCCTTTTTTTTCTTCTCGTGAGATCCGAGTCGTAATTCTTTGTCCGCGTACGAGAAAAAGAGTATCTCGAAGACTTTTAACGTACCAACGACGTTCTCTTCTCTCTCTCTCTCTCTCTCTCTCTCTCTCTCTCTCTCTCTCTCTCTCTCTCTCTTTGTCTCTCCTTAACTTCTTTATTTTTGTCGATTTCTAACGGAAGAGGATATATATATATATATATATAGAGAGAGAGAGAGAGAGAGAGAGAACCGGTAGTTTCTTTACGATGCTAAAGAAAATCAAGTAAAGAAGACCCGATACGTGTTCCATTGAAAATTTTCAACTTTAAATTTTGAACACACGAACCCTCGTCCTCTATTACTTTACAACTTTTATATATAGGAAATGCAAGTTTTTTTACGTAAATACATATGCACGTTAATGCGATATATAGACTTGATGGCGAAAAAGGACATTTTGAATTTTAGGTTGTAAAATATTTAATCCAGCCGATTTCGTATTGATATACTTTGGTGTAAAAGAGAAGTGGAGAAGTATCTATATACAGCAAGAAATAAAATTTCAAGTTGTATTGCCAGTTGTCATAATAGTCGTGACATTGAAAACACTTGGAAAGATAATTAAAAACTTTTAAATGCAAAAATTTGCGTAATATGTCGTTCGTATGTTTCGTATGAATACGAAAATTTTAAATTTAAAAAAAAGCGAAATGCATTTAAAATTATTTTAAAGTAAAAATAAAATAATTAAGAGACTTAAATAAAATTTAACAACACTTAAAAATAATGCTCATTTATGAAATTTTTGAAGTTTAAAATTTAAAAAAAAAACTAAAAACGTTTAGAAAAACAATTTAAAATAAATTAAAATTCTTAAAACACTGAAAACACTTGAAATTACTTGAATATTAAAAACACTTGTGTTCTCATAAAAGCACAAAAACCATTTAAAGCACTTAAAAAACACTTAAAATATTAAAAATATAAAAAAAAATTTCAGATAATTGAACTCCTTAAAATTGCTTAAAAATACTGCTTAACATACTTTCAATTCCTTAAAAACAGTAAAATTCCTTGAAAATACTTAACATTCTGAAAACTTTTAAAGAATGCTTATATTACTTAAAATATTTGAAAATGCTTAGAAAACTTAAAAAAACGCTATAGAAACGTTGAATAAGATACTTATACAGAAATACTGAAAACAGCTTAAAATTCAAAGAAACTAAAAAATTTCCATACCACAATCATGCATCGCAATCTATTACTAATTCATTAAAAACCTGAAACAAAATGGGAAAAGTATTAACCCACATTACATTTCACATTAAAATTTCCACAACCTTCATTAAAAAGAAATATTAAAATTATCAAAAATATCATAATAAAAATAACAACAATAATAAAAAGAAGCGCAGCACAAGTACGTCACCACTCCCAAAATAATCTCTGATCAGAAAGTTAAATTGATTAACGGGACAAGCCTGGGTTAAAATTGAAAAAGTACTATTCAATATTAAAAATCAATAATTTTCTTCATAGCAACTGAAAACATTGCTTAATTGTTTAAACAAATTGTATTATTATTAACTTTTATTTAAAATTTTTTGCCAATTTATATTTCACTGATTTTTTTCCATAATGGACTTACCGCAGGATATCTCAGGAATCTCGTCATCGAGTAAGCTGAAATTTTAACAGTAACTTTTAAATATGACTTTAATCCACTTGAATGGAACAGAATTTCAATAAAAGTCTAAATAATTATTTAAAAAATTATTTAGCTGCCTTTTACACAATTTTTCCTTTTTTTAAATAATTTGGTTTTCATAATTTTTTATTACAATGTTAACACAGTGTGTTCCATTCAAATAAATTAAAGTCATAATTGAAAGTTACTGTTAAAATTTCACCCTATTCGATGAAGTGGTTCCTGAGATATCCTGCGGTAAATCTATTATGGAAAAAAATCAGAGTACGGAGTCTCATACTTAATTAAAATATCTGTTACAAATAAATTAGCCAAAAAATTATAAATGAAAGTTAATAATATAATTTTGTTTAAAAAATTAAGCAATGTTTTCAATTGCTATGAAGAAAATTATTTATATTTTTAATATTGAAAAGTTTTTTTTTCAATTTTAACCCAGGATTGTCCCCTTAAATAAAAGAAAAAGTCACCTCTACAGTACACCCCCAAAAATCCCATTAAAAACCGAAACTTATCCAACACCGACAGCGATCAACCTACCATTTCCCTCTTAAGATAAAAAAAAGAAAGTTTGCGTTAAAGAAACACGAAACAGCGATTTTTCTCGGTCTATAAAGCATGCGCCGCGCATCCCCACGTCGAAATCACGAGATGTAAAAAAAAAGAAGATACAAGGTATAGACGTATAGAAAAAAGATAGACGCGCAGTGTGCACCAGTGAAAAATCTACACCATGATCCGCGGGCGATACCGAACGTCGTTTGCTCCTTTATATATATATATACAAACCAAAGTCGTCTGTTACACTAGACAAATTCGCAAAACCGACGACTCGCACACACAAACATATACACACTTAAGTAGGATAGATATATTTTCGCGCGCGCACACACGTTTCTGTAATCTCTTGGAAGTTGCATTTGTGTGTATACAGGAGGAAAAGAAACGCAACCCATTTCTCATCGTCTATCACCCGTGTATATGTGTGTGCTTTCTATGTAGATCCCCCGTTGAAAAGTGCCGAGGAGATAAAAAGAAGGAACGCTGTAGCGACACTTCGGAAGGTAAAGAAAAAAAATACGCGATTGTATATATCTTGAGTTTAAAGCGTTTTGTCCTTACGAATTTTTCCATCTGTGAATCGTGTATATTCTATCTGGTATTGGAACAGTTGAAGAGTGTACTTCTTTATTTCTTTACGAGAGTTAAGGTTGTCGAAATTATTATAATTTTGAATTTTTTTTACTGAAGAATCAAGTTTCTTTTTAAAAAACGGAGCTTTTTACGCGAACTGTAAGTTGAGCTGCTTTTTATCCATTATTCTGAAATTTTCGTGACAACGGAGATCTGCGTTTTGCAAAGTACTATTTTCGTGCATGTCTGCATAATAAAGGTATGTAAAAATACTTATTATTTTTCGAGTGTATCCGTCGTACTTTTCACATATTAAATCTTACGTCAATCGAGTTTTTTTTATTTAATTATGTTGAACGAGTTGATGTGAAAATGAAAAATGAAAATTTATATCAATAAAATACAGACAAAGAGAGAAATCTTATAATTTTAATAAATCACTGATTTGATAAGAATATTAAATAAAAATAAAAGTAGCTCAAGATTTAAATTCTCTTCGATTTTAAAAAAATTATAAAAAATGCATAAATACCTAGATTTGCAAAAAATTTTATTATTTTAAAAATATTTAGTAAATTAAATTGAATAAATATTAATTATTGTATTTGATTGATTATAAAATAAATTTTTAATTATAGAAATAGTTCATTAATTTTTAAAATTATTTTTTTTACAAAAAAAATTTATTAACATATTAATACAAGGATATATTTAATAAGAATTATATTAAATAAATCTCAAATTATTTCAAATCAATAATTCTTAATCCCAAATAAATTCAATAACAATTCAATTCCCTTAAACGCCCATTTCTTAAAATTCTTTATCTATTTATTCACCCAAAATTGTTTAAATCTGCAACAACAATTCACGCTTATGAAATTTTGATCGGTTAATGAAAAACGCTCGACGTCGTAAAGAAAAAAAAAGAGGAATTATTATTCGACCGAGACTGTAAAAGCGATTTTCCGCACCAAATAATAAATCAATTATTCATTATTCATTTTAATGGCCGTAAACTTCCGCGATAATTGCCATTAATGTTAAACACGTATATGCATCATTTAATTCGGATTAAAAGGTTTGCGGGGCAGGGGGAGAGGGGAGCAAACTTCGATATAACCCAAATATCTCGATACAATTTAATAATGAAAATTAACCAAAAAAATCTAGAACCGTGCAATAAAAAGAAGGATAATATATATTTTACTAATTTATTTACAGACATATATCTATATAGATACAGATTTTCACTGTAATAATAATAATGTAAAAATAAAATTCATCTGTAGTCAATAATGATCGGCGAGGCACTTAAAGATTAATAGACTCATTTATATGCATGGACTTTTACCTCTACGCAATTATACCCCTTTTACTTTTTCAAACGAGGAGATTTAATGAGAAAATAACAAATTTAAAAAATCAATTTCATTCTAATCAATGTACATATATATCTATAAATTTATCACCATTTTAAAATGTTAATTTCGAAATAAACGTATATGTACGTTAACGTTTAGAAGAAAATTGTATTCGTATTCGCTAAAACTCGATATTGCAATCGAAATTCGTCAACGATAATGCATTGCGTTTGTAATAAATGCGCCATAAAATTCAACATCAACGCTGATCAATTAATCATCGTATCAAATATATATATACACATACGTTTGGTGAGTAAACGCGTGTGAAGAAAGTTTAAAAGCTCCATTTCGAAAAAGTGTATTGAATATTAATTTAAATATTTTTATATGGTATCATTCATAAAATATAATTTTTAATGGATCTTCTAATCGTAATTTATTATTTAGTTTATTTTTGTCACGAGGTGTCGGATTTGAATTAAAAATTAATTGGAAGTAAATGGCGTCATGAAATAAAATAAAATAAAATAAAATAATATAAAACAATTTTTTTTAGTTTTAAGTTTATTGAAGATTAGTTTTGAGTAAAAAGTAAATAATTAAATAATACAACATTGAATAAAGTAAACTAAGGTATTAGTAATAAATATTTGATTTTAAAACCCTTTCGACACCAACGTTTTTATATTGCGCTTGACACACTGATCTAATTACTCATCATCAACCACCTTAAAAAAAAAGAAGCAAACCAGGTACCATATACAAAGGCATTTAGTTAATTTAAAAAAAAGGGAAAAGAAGTCGGAGATTAATATAAATTTCAAATTAAATTGGTATATACACCGGAGTACATTGAATTGGCTTCATTGTCTCCACGTTGAGGAGAGTAAAACTCGAGGGAGTCTCTCAAGCGTTGGTACGTGTAACTGAATAAATTTACAGATGGGTTTGCCATCTCAATTTAGCTTGGTTTTACTCGATTTATTCCTCTACCTTCTTAGCGTCACTTTTATATTTCGCGGCGCAAGGTTTAATTAAATCTGTCGATATCAACGCGCGGGGGGCAAGCGCGCGCGACTCCATTTCAGTCTCGAGATAAAATCTCGGGGGGCAATTAATTAAACTTCTACCGCGACCGTGCAAGTGCCCTAAAAGCTCAGTTCACTGATTGGATGGAACGTTATATATATAGGGAGAGAGCGACCTATTAATTATTCGCCAGAAAGCCAGATGGCAAATTTACCGTATATAGATGGTGTGTGTGCCTAAACGATCTTTCGTCGATTGTCTCGAATTAAGAATGGATATGTATGTAGTTTGCTTTTTCAAAAGCTGCGTATTTCGATTGATAGGTTATGTGGGATGAAAAAAGTGTGGGTATATATGGTTTGGAATATGTGAATATTTTTTAAAAGTGTTTTCCGGTACACAAATAGTTCACAACACACAATACACAAATTCAGTTTAATCGCTGATAACACGGAAACAATTGAAAGTAAAAAGTCATACTTAAATATAGCATAAATCTAAGATCGAGGAGATACGATTGATAAAAGAATAAACTGAAATATCTCAATTTTGTTAAAAGTTATGGAAGAAATAATAATTAGACAAAATTTAACGAAAATTTAGTGAAAAATTTAGTTTATTTTAAACGTCCAGACATTATAATATCGAACAGAAAAAATAATTTGAATTTTTCAACATCCCGAAACCTGCGGTCTTCTTCAAAACGATAAATAAATATAGATCACTCAAATTAAATAAATGTCTTGGGTAAGCTTGTAAAATTATTTTTTACATCGCGTAAAATGTAAAATAACGAAATATAAAATTATAGTTTATATCTGAGATTCGAGCCTCAAATCCTTAACAATTTGACCCGGTCTTTGGTCAGGATTGTGACGCTTGTCCTGTCACGGTCTTATTGTTTTGTGTAGATCGCGTATGTATATTAAAAAATTGATTAAAATTTATTCCACTGTTTTCATGATTTGACAAAAAATTTTTTCTCCAAATCACTTTTATCTTTTGCTTTAATTTCCACAAATTAAATGTGCAATTTAATTAAATATCTCTTTAGCATCACTCGTATTTATCAATGTTATTTTCAACTCGGAATTTCAGGTTATGTGGCCTCTGTGAGGTTCGATAGAAATTATCGATACGTGTAAAAATCGATTTTAACAGAAGGCTATCAAATCAGGACTCGATAAAATAAGCGTCTGAATGTTAATAAGCCTCTGAATATATTTTTTCTTGGAAAAATCGTGGTTAATGAACCAGAACCACGATTTTACTAGGTTTCTGCCTTAAATATTATTTAAATTTTAAATTTAATTTATTTTTATAAGTGAATTAAACTCCAAATATTAATTGAATAACTTACGTAAACCTCGCCTAAAACAGTTGCGTTACTGAAAACAATTCGAAAGCTTTGATTTAGATTTAAACAATGTCGATCCCGATGTGCATCTCGGTCACATATGGGTGCTTAATCTCTCGAACATCAAATCAATTAGTCGATACTCTCGATCGCGAAAATACGGCCATCGCGTCCTCGTCAATGATATTTAGACCGAGTGGGATAGGCCAACAACCGTACCAACTTGTCTCGATATAATTTTTCGATCGATGATTTCTAGGTCGGTTATGGAGTTCTCATAATATACATGCGATAAATAATATAAACTATAAATATTTACAATTTGGCGTTCAAAATATTCGGTTAGATATTTTTTTTATTATTCAATCTTTCAATTTACTGGTCAATAACAATTGAGTTTGACATCCCTTTAATTATAGAACGACGAGTCGAAGATGCTGTTAAAAATGTGAACAACTTTGCATTGATTATGATGACGTAATAGTAAATAATAAATTTTTTGGCAATTTTGTTTGTTTGTGAAAAAACGACGTAATTGAAGACGTAATTTTAAATCAAATTTTAACCTGGTGAGGATAGAGAAAAACGTTCAGCTATAATGTATCTAAAATTTCCATCGTTGGACTCCAAATAAACATTTTACTAGGTCGCCAAATAAACATTTTAGTTTGTCCATCAAAACAATAAGAGTCAGTACGCGCGAAAATCTAAAATTTAACACATACTATGGATGCCGTTAAGAAGATAAAAATAAAAATCATTACTAATTTTTTGATGTTTTTATTATTTTGTGTTTATAATTGTGTGTAAAGTGCTTCTATTTACTAAATTGCAATAAATATAGATTTTTTTTGTTATTTAGTAGATTTTTATTTTATTTTCCCTGGAGTGTTCATCTTGCCCGGCTATTTTTTAGTGCCTCACAATTTAATTACTTTTTCTTTATTTTTATAAATTTAATTAAAATATTAGTTTTCCTTAACTTTTTTTATAAAAATTATGTTTGAAAACTAAAATTACACGGGAATATTCGTTTTGTGTCTAGTTTATAATGAAATTTTATTAATAACATTTTATTGTTGATACTACGTATATTTTTATTTGTCTGTCTTACCGGATCTCCCCTATACAGAAAAACGACATCAATAATATTATAACATAACGTTAGATAAATTCTGTTCGGTAGAAAATTATTGTATTTATGTATGTCATAAAAGACACAACAAATACCATTATTTTTGTGTTCGACAAGCAATAACCAATTGGTATATCGTTAAAGTTGCTTAATTGAATTGTTAATTAAATGAGAACGCACAACAACGTATTGGTTTACCTGTCCAGTCAAAGAGAATTTAATCATTGCGTACATTCAGTAGTTTCCCGACGCATACTCAAAGTTTGTACATATATTACGGCGATCGATAAAAATTTTTTTATCATTGCTTTTTTATAAATCCATTTTGTCAAGGAATTTTTTTTAATTATTCCACAAGTGTGTGTATGCGAAGAATCATGATAAAGTTTGGTCTAAAATGTCGGATCTAAATTTATTTACTTATTTATTTATTTATTTATTTATATCCAGAGTTACATAGATTCCACATACATCATATATAAAATACATAAAATATACAAAATCTCTTACACACAACATTCGCAGGTGGTTACAGTGCAGTAATTAGCTTACAACAATAACCCACTACAACTCCTCGAATCCTACAGAGAGAAATATAATACCCTGTTCGTAGGTCCGCATTACAATCTTAAAACTAAAAAACAAAGTTGGTTAGCTTCGCTGTGATATCACAGCAATAGCTTCCAACTATACATATATATGTAACTATATATTATATAGTTCTATAGTTAGATAGTTCTATAGAATATATAGTTCTATAGTTCCAACTATAACTATATATTCATCTTATTCATTCATTCATAATTGATTTCTTGACGCTAGCATTCCACATGCCAGGAATCTATTTTTATTTATGTTTATCCATTCACGTACAGGATTGAAATATTGAATGAAAAATTTGAATGAAATTTTAGGATCAAAGTGTATGAAATATATTAAGGAAAGTATAATGTAATAACTTTTCGAGAATAATCATTTATTGACGTGGAAAAATAATAAATAAATAAAAAATTTAAAAAACAAAAAAAAATTACTTCTATTACATACACTATAATTTCTAGTTTTTTATGAAAGACATTTGATTTTGTAAAAAAATTTTAATAATTACAGAAAAAGAAAAAAAGTTTAATATATTCTTAAAAAGATGAGTTACCTTAATTTAGAGGAATCTAACTTGATTATTAAGAATTGAATCATTTTTTAAATAAAATTAAATAAATTATACATAATCGACCATTTCTTGGCAAGAACACAGTAATTGAAAATGTTATTAAAATTGTTTTTAAATTTGAAAAATACACGTATATCAGGTACAAATATTTGACGGGAAGGATATTTCATAAAATACAGGAATCTATTTTTATCAACCAAAAAAACTTTGCGAGTGAGAATTGTATAATTTATAAAAAAATCTTAGTAGAAATCAAAGCATTAATGAGAAATTACATCTACTATTCAATTACCTCTAAAATCTTCAATTCAAAAATTAAGAATTGCACATGGTGCTGAAATTAGTCTGAACTTTATTTTGTACGTTTTTGAATTTTACAACTTTAAACTGACAGTGTCTATTTATCATTCTGTGTGTATAAATTATTACCACGTGTCACGTAAAAAATCTATAAAATTTAAACATCTAGTTTTCGGGACAAATGAGACAATAAATTTTTTAAACAAATTTTTCGAACGGAAGTTCTATAGAATATATAGTTCTATAGTTAGATAGTTCTATAGAATATATAGTTCTATAGTTAGATAGTTCTATAGAATATATAGTTCTATAGTTAGATAGTTCTATAGAATATATAGTTCTATAGTTAGATAGTTCTATAGAATATATAGTTCTATAGTTAGATAGTTCTATAGAATATATAGTTCTATAGTTAGATAGTTCTATAGAATATATAGTTCTATAGTTAGATAGTTCTATAGAATATATAGTTCTATAGTTAGATAGTTCTATAGAATATATAGTTCTATAGTTAGATAGTTCTATAGAATATATAGTTCTATAGTTAGATAGTTCTATAGAATATATAGTTCTATAGTTAGATAGTTCTATAGAATATATAGTTCTATAGTTAGATAGTTCTATAGAATATATAGTTCTATAGTTAGATAGTTCTATAGAATATATAGTTCTATAGTTAGATAGTTCTATAGAATATATAGTTCTATAGTTAGATAGTTCTATAGAATATATAGTTCTATAGTTAGATAGTTCTATAGAATATATAGTTCTATAGTTAGATAGTTCTATAGAATATATAGTTCTATAGTTAGATAGTTCTATAGAATATATAGTTCTATAGTTAGATAGTTCTATAGAATATATAGTTCTATAGTTAGATAGTTCTATAGAATATATAGTTCTATAGTTAGATAGTTCTATAGAATATATAGTTCTATAGTTAGATAGTTCTATAGAATATATAGTTCTATAGTTAGATAGTTCTATAGAATATATAGTTCTATAGTTAGATAGTTCTATAGAATATATAGTTCTATAGTTAGATAGTTCTATAGAATATATAGTTCTATAGTTAGATAGTTCTATAGAATATATAGTTCTATAGTTAGATAGTTCTATAGAATATATAGTTCTATAGTTAGATAGTTCTATAGAATATATAGTTCTATAGTTAGATAGTTCTATAGAATATATAGTTCTATAGTTAGATAGTTCTATAGAATATATAGTTCTATAGTTAGATAGTTCTATAGAATATATAGTTCTATAGTTAGATAGTTCTATAGAATATATAGTTCTATAGTTAGATAGTTCTATAGAATATATAGTTCTATAGTTAGATAGTTCTATAGAATATATAGTTCTATAGTTAGATAGTTCTATAGAATATATAGTTCTATAGTTAGATAGTTCTATAGAATATATAGTTCTATAGTTAGATAGTTCTATAGAATATATAGTTCTATAGTTAGATAGTTCTATAGAATATATAGTTCTATAGTTAGATAGTTCTATAGAATATATAGTTCTATAGTTAGATAGTTCTATAGAATATATAGTTCTATAGTTAGATAGTTCTATAGAATATATAGTTCTATAGTTAGATAGTTCTATAGAATATATAGTTCTATAGTTAGATAGTTCTATAGAATATATAGTTCTATAGTTAGATAGTTCTATAGAATATATAGTTCTATAGTTAGATAGTTCTATAGAATATATAGTTCTATAGTTAGATAGTTCTATAGAATATATAGTTCTATAGTTAGATAGTTCTATAGAATATATAGTTCTATAGTTCCAACTATAACTATATATTCATCTTATTCATTCATTCATAATTGATTTCTTGACGCTAGCATTCCACATGCCAGGAATCTATTTTTATTTATGTTTATCCATTCACGTACAGGATTGAAATATTGAATGAAAAATTTGAATGAAATTTTAGGATCAAAGTGTATGAAATATATTAAGGAAAGTATAATGTAATAACTTTTCGAGAATAATCATTTATTGACGTGGAAAAATAATAAATAAATAAAAATTTAAAAACAAAAAAAAATTACTTCTATTACATACACTATAATTTCTAGTTTTTTATGAAAGACATTTGATTTTGTAAAAAAATTTTAATAATTACAGAAAAAGAAAAAAAGTTTAATATATTCTTAAAAAGATGAGTTACCTTAATTTAGAGGAATCTAACTTGATTATTAAGAATTGAATCATTTTTTAAATAAAATTAAATAAATTATACATAATCGACCATTTCTTGGCAAGAACACAGTAATTGAAAATGTTATTAAAATTGTTTTTAAATTTGAAAAATACACGTATATCAGGTACAAATATTTGACGGGAAGGATATTTCATAAAATACAGGAATCTATTTTTATTTATGTTTATCCATTCACGTACAGGATTGAAATATTGAATGAAAAATTTGAATGAAATTTTAGGATCAAAGTGTATGAAATATATTAAGGAAAGTATAATGTAATAACTTTTCGAGAATAATCATTTATTGACGTGGAAAAATAATAAATAAAAAAATTTAAAAAATTAATAAATCACCATAACGATCGATTCTTCTCTCATCAAAGAATAACTTCCAAATTAAAAATAATTTAAAATAAATTTCGACTACACCTTCGAACTCATAAAAGTAAACTTCTTCCACGATATAATTACAACTCCGGTCTTTCAATAGCACGAAATAATAACGATAATAATAACAGGACAATTAAATTCTGGTTGTCGCAAAGTATAGACACCGAGTAATTTGCCCATGATATAGTATTGCTAGCATACCGGAAACTTGTTTCGAGTAGCTTCAACGTCGAAGTCGACTGTCGTTCGTTCGTTTGTTCGTTCCTACACCTCTGAGACATTCGGTTTGGTACGCCGCACACAGAAGCTTAATTTCGTAATAAGAGTTCGCCAAAGTCGTGATTACGAAAATAGCACCGAAGAGGAAGAGAGAACGCAAATTTCAACTCCTCGATCCTGCAATGCGAAACTTTTGAAATAGTATATATATAACCTATGATGTGCGGTTTTTTTCTCATTTGAGTGTGAAAAGTTGAACTGTTGGTCTCGGGATAGTTAGAGTGGAGTTATTTAATTTTTGGAAATTATTTAATGTAGTGTTGCGAAAAGGAAATAGGATGCGAAAAAGACTATATATAGTGGTCAGGATGTACATTTTTTTTAACGGTAAAAATTTTCGAAACGGAATAATTTCTTTCTACGTAAAAAATTGTTGATAAATAAAAGTGCAAAAAAATTAATTTCCAACAATAACCCACAAAATAAAATATTTAACAAAAATAATTCCCCACCAAATAATACCCTTAATATTAGCAAAAAAAAAAAATATACACATACGAATATATCTCCGATTAAACCATGCATACTAATTCGTTAAAAATATAGGACAAAATATACATTATCCACAACAACAAGAACGCAAAAGCAAGAGACCGAGAGGTAGAATATCTAAAATAATCAAAATTTGAATTAATGAACCCATTCACCCCGGTACACCAAGAAATTTTCAAGTACAAAAGCTACTCACAGGGGGCTCGTTATGGTCTTTAATCACACTCTAATGTTGACCTGTACCTTACAGCCCAGCTACATCATCCTATCGCCAGTTGTTTCATGCACCCTACACACATACGCATATACACACACACATATATATATATATATATATATGTATATACATCACGAAATTTCTTCTAGCTTACGCGTAGACCAGAGGTCTGGGAAAACCCAGAGAGCCATTAGTACGCCGTAAAGTCGAAATGAAGTTCGCGACCTGTTTGACCCACCGGCCACATGCAAATGACTCGGTGAATTATTCATTAACGCGCCAACTGAGCCGCGTGTCCCACCTAAAAAAACGAAGAAAATAAACTATATATTCTGTATACGTATATATACACGAGAGATGAATGCAAAAACAAAGTTTTGTACACTGTGCATGTGCGTATGTGTTTCTTTTTTCCTCACGCCCCCGCCCGTCCCCCCACTTTGTCCCTTTTCGTAGAAACGAGCTGAATTGAATTTTCGATCTTTTCGAGCTTCGTTTCTCATTTTTTCTTTTTTTTTGTATTGTTTGCTTTTACTCATTCTTTTTTATTTGTCTCGGTAGAATGTGTGTAGAGAGAGAGAGAGAGAGAGAGAAAGTTTTCTTTAGTTTTTTTTGCACTCCAACGTATTTTCCACGTTCGGAAAATTGATGGCTGTCGATATATATGCGATATGCCACTAAGATCAACGATCCGGTATTCTAGTCAATTGTTCAACATAAACAATATATTATCTTTCTTTTTTCTTCCTTTATTTTTATCACATTTTTTTCATCCGCGAGTGTAAAAAGTCGTACAGCAACAAAAAATTGCGATTGCACGGAAAATTTTGTTTGGCAAAAAGAAAAAATATTTTCATCCAATTTTTACGTCATCGCGGTAGGAAAATTCCTCTGAGATGTCTTCAAACAGATGGTGAATCATAAGTTCGAATACGAATTTCTTTCTGTTTTTTATTATGCATTATTTCTAATTGGAGGTATTCGTTAAAAATTGATTTTTAATTCGTAAATCATACGATTTTTCTATTCATTGTACCACATTACGGTTTACAAAAGTATTTCCAGATTGTTAAATTAAATTAAATTATTAAAATTTTATAAATCATGATTCTCAACGATTCTCTTTCTACTTACCATTCTGCATTTTTCTCGGAATAAAAACTATTAAAAATTAATTAAAATTTATAAATCACGAATCTTAATAATTCTCTTTCAATTCAGCTTTCGCATTATTTCGAAATTAAAAAAATAAGAATAAATTATTTAAATCACGATTTTAAACGATTCTCTTTCTATCCACAAATCAACATTACTTCAATCATTTAAAAAATTATTTAAAATTCTGAATCATTATTTCAAACGAATTTCTTTACATCGTAGTTTACTAAATTATTTTTAAATAAAAAAATTTTAAAAAATTAATAAATCACCATAACGATCGATTCTTCTCTCATCAAAGAATAACTTCCAAATTAAAAATAATTTAAAATAAATTTCGACTACACCTTCGAACTCATAAAAGTAAACTTCTTCCACGATATAATTACAACTCCGGTCTTTCAATAGCACGAAATAATAACGATAATAATAACAGGACAATTAAATTCTGGTTGTCGCAAAGTATAGACACCGAGTAATTTGCCCATGATATAGTATTGCTAGCATACCGGAAACTTGTTTCGAGTAGCTTCAACGTCGAAGTCGACTGTCGTTCGTTCGTTTGTTCGTTCCTACACCTCTGAGACATTCGGTTTGGTACGCCGCACACAGAAGCTTAATTTCGTAATAAGAGTTCGCCAAAGTCGTGATTACGAAAATAGCACCGAAGAGGAAGAGAGAACGCAAATTTCAACTCCTCGATCCTGCAATGCGAAACTTTTGAAATAGTATATATATAACCTATGATGTGCGGTTTTTTTCTCATTTGAGTGTGAAAAGTTGAACTGTTGGTCTCGGGATAGTTAGAGTGGAGTTATTTAATTTTTGGAAATTATTTAATGTAGTGTTGCGAAAAGGAAATAGGATGCGAAAAAGACTATATATAGTGGTCAGGATGTACATTTTTTTTAACGGTATTAAAAGGTAAATATTTTTATTAATTTACCCTTACAGACGTGAATTAATTTAGATTTTTTTCATATTTTTCCTATTTAATCTAAAAATACTAATAAAATAGTTTTTTTCTATTTTTAATATTTTACGTTATAATTTTTTTTATTTAAAGTTTTTCATTTCCGTATATTGGGTCTGAAAAGGGTTAAGTGATCGGTGATTAATTAAATAGAATGATTATTTATTATTAATAAAAAAATCGAGGTTTAAAATAGTTTTAAATTCGAATTTGAAGTCTTCTTGATTTCTTTAATAGTTGAATATCAAGCACGGAAGGGATAGAAAAACCCAATGATTGCTGACAGAATTGAATTAAAAAACTTGAGAAACAAAATTATTAAGAAGTTCAGTAAGAAAAAAATACGTAAGAAAGAAAAAACTAGTAAGAAAAACGATCATCTAAAATTTTTTTTTAATTTTCTTATTTTAATAGAAAATTTAAATTAATCATTTAAATATTAGAATATCAAATATACATATTTCAAATCCTAAAATGTAAAAAACAAATACTAATATTTATAAATCGACAATATTACACTTTTGACAAATGTAAAATGCGAGGATTACAATTTTGAAATGTCCAATTCTCACATTTTATTATTTTGAAATGTGCAATTCGTAGATTTTATATTTGTGAAAAGTGCAATTCTACGATTTACTATTTTGGAGAAGTGCAATTCTCATAATTTACACTTATTAAAAGTGTAGAGTTGTTGATTCACTAATTCCATCGTCAATTTTTTTACATTTTAAGGGTTTAGGGTGATAGAATAAACAAACTGTAAATTAAAAAAATCCCCCTTTAAAAACCAGCAAAATCTCAATTTAATAGAAAACTATAAGTAATACTACTTAACCCAAACAGAAATACACGTCTTAAAAATTTCCAAAGTTTTATAAAAAAAACTCAAATTAATAATTTCAATACTTAAATATCAATTACCACAAAAAGTCAAAAAAGACCATTAGAAATATTGCTCATTAAAGTAAAAGTATGATTAAAAAACTTTTCAAAATCAACCACCCACAAAAAGCTCGGAATAATCCTTTTAATACTCGAATATATCAAACACAAAGGAAAAGCTCAGGAATCTTTTAGGATGTGGTTACATACAAGGTTTTGGATCCATGCGAATAATTTTCGCGTTTAACGAACGCTCTTAACCTACACCCGGTAATTTCAGAGACGTGACTTTTGTCGAATTTACATTTTTCTTCACCTCCTACTTATTTTACTACACTCAGAATAATGAAAAGAATAATCTGTGAGTGTAAAAAAAGGTTAATATAGAGTTTATAGTTAAAATTTACTGGTAGTCGTAAAAGAATTTACAAGAATTTCCGTGAAAATTGTAATGAAGAAAAGGTTAATACTTTTTTCTATTCTGCAAAATATATACACTTACAATGTTTGATATAACAAGTTATTTTATTTATTAAAATTTTATTTTTCTCTTATCGAAAAAAATTATTTTTTATTTCTTAATACTTAACGAGTTTGTAAAAATTCGTAGAAAAATTTTCTATTAAATAATAGTGGCACATTTTTTTTTGTTACACATGTGCGTGAAATCGCATTTTACGCATTGCGTACATTTTTTAAAATGCAATTTCTCGCTCACTGTAATGAAAAATATCGTTCGCAACACGTGCGTTAGGAAATTCTAATGTCGTCGAACAAAAAAACACTCGGTCCGACTTCGCCGAACCTCGTCCTTTTTCCCACACTCGGTTGTAACTTTTTACGAAATTGTTACAAAATGTACTATTAGACACCAAAATTAGTAAATTTTCTTCAAATATTTGTTTATAAATAAATTAATTAATAATTAAAAAAAGGTTCGTGTGGAATTATCCCTCGTAATTTTGAGAAAACTGATACTCGCCGAGTTACAATATACGTTATACGAACATTGCCTGACTATATACGGAGTAAATCTACTTACACAGTGATGTGCATACTGTCCAAGTTAAATTATCAACTTCCAGTATATGTAATACCTTGCACACATACTCTCTACAAAGTTTAATTTATTCCGATATTTTCTTAAATTATTCTTGTTGAATTAAGCATAAATTTATATATTTACATTAATTATAAATTGACACTGTTGTACCGATATTTGATTATACACTTTACAGGTGGCTCGTTTCCACAAAGTTTTATTGATTCTGTTTCTTACTTTTTTTTTACTGAATATCACACTTATTTATGTACAAAGTAAGTAAATATAATTTATTATTAATATATAAAATCATTCATTTACACAAATGTACAAGATGTCTATCAATAAGTAGTGGCTACTGACAGAAATGATGAAGCAACTTTAAAGAAATAGACGAAAAAAGAAAAATAATGTTTATCCTTGTAATGAATTTTAAAATCAATATTTTTACGCAAAAATTGATTTCGATTTTACATACACTGCACATTACATTTTACCTTTAAAAAATAAAAAAAAATATTTTATTAATATTTTATTATTTTTTTACCCTTGAAATATTGTGTTACAAAAAGAAATTAAAGTTCACGTAACTCCATCACGCGCGTATAATAATCTAAATTACCCTATCAATTATTAAGTCCAACATTTTACATTTACATTTCGTTTGCACTTCTCTTTGTATAACTATCGATAATTTTAATTTCTTCGCTAATATGGTAGATAGAAATATATATATATTCTATCATGAATTGTACTTCGCTTTTCTGCATATATAGCAAGCAAAGAATCCAAGATATACAAAAAGAGGAATAATGCGATATATTCGATCGAGTAATAATTTTACGAATTGTACATCGATGTGTTAGAAAAAAGCTATCGCGAAAGCTCTGCAAAACTTTATGCGCGTAACAATCGTAAAACCTCTCTCTAAGAAGAGCAATTAAATTAAAATACTTCCTTTGGCTTATCCAGGAAATAATAAAAAAATGCTAATAGTAATCCAGTTTAATACAGCGAATACTTGAAATATTGTTACCGAAGTTCTGTATTGTAAATCATATCTTTACTTTGTGTATCTTTGGAACTCTCGACATGGAATTTGATTGTTAGTTAATTGAAGAATATTTAAAATAAATTGAACAACTGTAAAAAAAATATTTTCATGTAGTAGCTTTTTATTAGATAAATTATTTGATAAATAGTTCATTTTATAAATAACTTTTCTCAATAAATAAATATCTCAGTAAATGAATTTTTTAATAAATAAATTTTTTGGTAAATAAATTTCTCATTAAATAAATTTCTTAATAAACATATTTCTCGGTAAATAAATTTTTTAATGAACAAATTTTTCAATTCATAGATTTTGTAATAAATTATTTTCTTATAAATAATTGTTTAATAAATAAGTCCATAAAAAATTAATTTATAATAAATACACATTTTCTATAAAAAAAATGCCTTTTTTATTTTTAAAAGATCTCACGATGGATATATATATTTACGTGTCAATGGTATAAAAGAAAATACTAATGTTCCTTGAGCGTAAGAAAGAAAGTAATAATTTGAAAAGATTAATGTAACTTCATTTATTACAAAATGTAATTACGGAACAGTATAAATAAACGACATGTTTTTGTGATACTTTGTCATGTTTATGAAATATTACTGAAAGCTCATTAATATTATACATAATTTGTAATATTTTTTCAGAAAATAAAGTTTCTGATTTAGTTACTTTAATAATTATCCTTTGGAAAATAAAGTTTAAAGTATTAAATTAGAAATCTAAAGATATTTAATTATAAACATTATAACCATTCTTAATATTAATTATATAAGGCAATTTGTTTATAAACAATTATAATCATTTATAAACCAAAAATAATTAATAAACAATATAATAAATAAATAATTAATAATTAATTGTAATTTATTGTAAACAAATACATTTGAAAAAATGCGTTTTTTTTAGAATAAATTGGTTTGTTCAAAGTATCGACTCCTATAGGTCTGAACATTTTTTTGTGTATAATTTTAATATAATTTGAATATATTCGTTTAAAAATTTTTCATACGGTGGTATTTATTTTCAAATTGCTAGAAATCAGATTTTTCAACGTGAATATTATTGTCATTTTCGGCTAATATAACTGTGTTCTAATTTAGAGAATTCACCACAAGTAAATGCTACTGCAAAATGTATCTAAAAATTGGAATCAGAATCGAAAACAGCTACTTTGAAAACCTCTATAATTAGTCGTTTACGAGTAGTAATATTGATTAAATACTAATAAAAATTAATAAATAATAAAAAAATTTTGAATTTTAGATTTCTGATATTCACATTTGTATCAACTAACTCGAAAAAACTTTGTTATAAAGTACTTTCTTGATGCTTGTAAAAATTTCCGATATTTTATACTTTATAAATCTATCATTCAAAGTGGATAGGTGACTCCAAAAATCTATATATACATTATATATACACTTATATATAGTTTTCAATATTCACCTAGAGCAAAAATCAGCCCCTGAAAGAGTTAAATGAAACAAAATTTAAAAAAAATTACTACTCTCTTTAATAATTATCAATCCACCCATAAATTAGAAATAATTAATTAAAAATTCGTGTTACGTGTGACTGTGACGTCCCACACAGACGTCTACATTATTACAAATATTCATTTTTAATAATTTTGATTTTATCCTGATATATATATGCACTCATAAAAATTAACCTATAAAGCCTTTAAATAAATTGACAAATTTTGCTGAATCAGTCGTTACACGCAGTGATGTCGGTCGCTGACCTGCGAACATGCCGATTTGACAATTATTAACTACTCCCACCTACGCCGAATCTGAATCGCGTTCATCACTGATTGGCCCGCGACTCTCATATGGTTCTAGAACATTCGCGAGTCCATCTTTCTTTCGAGTCTTTATAAACCCGCGAACTTACCATATAACGCCTTTAGTCTTCAGTCTTGTTCTTGAATCTCGTGAGACTCGTGGTAACAGTGAGCGAAGTGCCCGCCGTTTTAGATTCCGACGTAAGTATATTGTGAAATTCATATACAGAATTTAAAAGTATATAAAAGCTTGAAATATAAGGGATCGTCCCCATGCTTGCCCTTTTAAGCTAATCGCGATATAAGATATATAGATCATTTGGAGGCTACTTCAATTTAGAGATTCACCAAGGTTTCTAAACGAGTAGTTAGATTTGTATAAATTCATTCGCGAAATATTTTTCTAACAGAGATTCACCAAGGTCTCTAGAAAAATATATAAAAACTTAGAATTGTATTAAGAGAAAATAAAACTCGAATTTGGCCACGAAGACTATTCGTGTAGTTTTAATCTTATGTTAAAATAAAAAGATTAAATAAACAATCAAATAAACACAAAATATATCTCAATTTCATTAAATAAACCCAAAGAAACCGACAAACACAATATCTTCATCAAGAAGTATTAACGCCGGATAACGTGACACATCATCTACACGTAAGTACAGAATCGTCGACTTAATAAAGTTACGCCTATTAGACCGTCACACGTGACGTTTGCAAATTTACTTAACAATTTTGAGTAACGTTACATATAACGTCAGGAGAACCTAGTTATATGTTGCATGACCAGCGTGGCGTCACGCGTAACTACAACACCATCTACCATCTGTGACAAACGTTACGCGACGCGTAATATAGAAGAGTTAAGTGACGCTTGATATAGAAACGTTACGTGACGCGTGATATAGAATCGTTACGTGACGCGTGATATAGAAACGTTACGTGACGCGTGATATAGAAACGTAACGTGACACATGATAATCGTGACTTATAAGAACTAAGAGGCTCCGGAGCTGACAGTAGTTTCACATTAAAACAAAAATAATTTAATGTTAAGGTGAACTACTCGCGCCTGACACCGTCTTGATAAGCCGGGTCATAACATGACAACACTTCGCTTATTGTTACGTTATTTTACGTACTGAGAAAAGGAGGAAAAAAAAAATTGTTTATTCCCCTTTTCTCTTAAATTATTATTTTTTTTTATTTATTTTTATCTCCCTCAACCCAATACAGGGTCCAAATTAAAATATTTAATTTATTAAATTTCAAATTCTGCCACATTCAATACTTCTAATTTATTGTTTATTTAAGAAAGTAATATATAGATAGATTTTGTCTCTTACCTTTTGAATCTGGATGATTTTATTAAAAATAATTAAATTTCACTCCTTGATTAGTGCTATTTTCTCCCTTTCGAAATATTTGGAGTTTGGTTTAATAATAAAGATATGCTTTGAAAATATCGATATATGGCCCTTTTTGTAATTAAATTATTTCTTTTCTTTGTGAATAAATGATTGATTTTCCTTGTGTGAATGAATGATTTTTTCTTTTTTTTCTTTATTTGTATAATTGTTATACAGTTATATACTATATAATTCACTATTTAGAGATTTGTAGTTAGAATATATTTAAGTTTGAACTCGACGCTTGGTACGAGAAAAGAAAATACTGAAAGAGGCTGGACGCTACACGTTCAATCGTTTTCAAAGCTAGGTACAGACTGACCACGCCGAGTCAAATTTTCGCCAAGAGCGTGGGCAGGAATGCACCTCTCCCCTAATTAGTTTGACGTCACTAATGGGGGAGAGTGTATTGTTTGCACTTTTCGATGCTTGGCCTTGCTCTTGAATGCATTTCAGGTATACCGTTATTCTTTGCTACAAGCGTTTGGCTAGTTTCAAACTCTCTTATAATACTCAACTTCTGAAATTGAATATTAATGTTATTCTAAATTTTCCTTTTCTTTTATTTATTGTAATAACTTTTTTTCTTTTGATTATTAACGTTATTGTTCATGTTAATTTGATTTTTTTTTGTAATAAAATTTTACTTAACAAATCAGAAGTTGACTTGAACAGAAAAATAGTTTTTAGTTACATTCATATATATATATATATATACGCATATATATAAGTATGCATGTAACATCATCCCCCTTTTAGAGAAATTATCGTCCCCGAGAATCTTATAACTATACAGCAAAATATGATTAGGCTATTGAGAACCGTGATACGTTGCTCTTTTTTTTTTTTTTTTTTTTGAATGAATGATTACTTGCTACATACTGTTCTTATTTTAGGGTTTGTTAGTGGGAGTGAGATAGCTTTTATTTCTGTGGTCTTTCCTTACAAACATCCCCTTATCATTCTCCTTTACAATTAATTTGATATTTGGCCTTTTTTTTTTTTTTTTTTTTTTTTTTTTTGTAAAGGGAATTTTAAGTTTAGGAATGTTAGATTGTAACAACCATTCTTGTTATTGATCTCTAGATCTTTGTGTGCGACCAAATTTTATTTCTGTTAGTGGATACAATGTAGGATTGAACAGATATAACATATGTAACTTGTTACGAATAATCATATTTAAACAGTTAGGTTAATTCGGTTAACAGTATATAACAGCTCTCAACTACCCATCCCTATATCGCTTCCGAAAATTTTGACATAACATTTCCTTTTTAATCTTACATTCATAAAAATCTAGAATTAACCTAAATAATAAAATCTTAACTATTAATCAGTGTTCGATTGCTGGATACTCGTTGATGTCCGCTGCTGATGTGCCTTGTTACGATGCTTCATAAAAGGTTTTTGAATGTTACAATAGTTGTAAATCTATTGTATTTTGGTACTCCATATACAATGTACTTATATATATGGTTTGGTATCCCATTGTTTGGGTATGAGTAGATGTTTTGAAAATGGATGAGATATGATCCCGATGAATTATATGATTACCCTGATTTAACTACCAGTTAGCGATAAATTTGAAATTAACCAATTTTATTACCTTGCAAAAACTATTGTATTTCCGTAAGAATTGATTGTCGCGAGCTGGTAATTTTATTTATTTGTTTAGTAATTTTCATGCATTATACTATGTTAGTTATTTGAATTAAATATTTAAGGTTATATTTATAAGCAGGAGAAAAGAGAAGAGAGAAGGAGAGAAAGAAATATTGGGACAAATAATTGTTTAACAACCCTTTATTATTATTATTAATTTGTTTATTTATATATCTCTATTTTTTTTTATTTCGTTTCCTTCTCTCCTTTTTCCTCGGAAAATACACTCCTTAATTCGTCCATATATGAGGGCGTGTTTAATGTTATCAACTCTAGGGTGTCCTCGGGGGCCATTGACAAAAAGTTATAAAGGGCTTCTATTCCTCTTTCTTCGTTGCTCATATTTTCCTCCAATATCTGGCCATCATCCTCTGAATTTATTAGCTTTGGTGTATAATAATCGAATTTGGCCATATTGCATATTTGCAAGTGGTCCGTCCATTATGCTTCTCTGATAATTTTTTCGCAGAACCAATGATATTTTGTTTTGTATCGCCTTTGTTCGTTGCATATATCCACGTGTGTTTCATAGTGTTTTTTATTGACCCATGTTTTACATGGGATATGATATTTTTTTAATTCATAGGATGGGGTGTCGTGCGGTCGATTTTTTTTGTAGGACCAAGTAGGCTTATATGAGATGGCCAATTCCATTGCCCTTTTGGCATCTTCCTCGTTTACATACGTAACGAACCCGTGATAGGATGGGTGTTGATTTTCGTATTTGGGTTCCTTTATTTTTACCCAATAAATGACATCAATTTGGTCATATTCTGCGAAAGTTCTTTTGAATTGCTCTTCTGATGTCCCCCAGGGAATCAGAACATGTAACCGATGGGAGCTTAAATCTCTATTGGCTTCAAATTGGCCAGTCTCCTCTGCTTCTTGAATTGGCCCCGCTGCTTCACTCAATCTTGATTCTTCTAAAGCGTCCTCCTCTTCTTGGTCTTGCCGCAATTGGCTAATTGGATTGATTGTCTGATTTATTAGTGGGCCAAGACTTATTATTGTACGCGTTAAAGCTGAAATGGTATCAAAGATAATTTCTAGCGTGAAATTTGGACCGACCGTTCGGATCTCGTGCGAGATTATCTCGCCTGTCCTTCTAATGAAATTTATAAGCATAGGCCCTATATCTTCACGTTCATATAATATGGCCAGTCCACTTGGCTCGTTTGAAATAGGGTGAAGGCCAATTAATGACACTCCTTGTAATGTGTCCCTCTCAAATAGGGGTTGTGCCCGGTTGTGTGCAATGATTTGTGCATACATTTCTTCTCTCGTATGCCTTCTCATTCTTATCAAATTAATTTCCTTGGTCATTTTATTTCGTGTTCCTTCCGTTTTGAAATCAACTATTATTTGGCCATTTCCATCATCTAGGAGTGTGTTAGTGTACTGTACTAGGTCGGGGCAAGAAAAAAACTCCCGAACTGCTCCCGCGCTCAATTCCATTGGATTTTGATAATAAATTGTCAATGTATACGGCCCTTCCTTTTTAATCGAGATTACCTTCATCGTTTCGATATTTTCGGCCATTTTCCTGTAAAAAAAAATTTGATTAGTTAAAATATATTTGAGTGCGTTTTTTTTTCCAAGTTTCTGCGAAAGAAAATAATTGTTATTATTTTAAAATATAAAACACTTTTAATTGTTAATAACCCATAACCTTTCCCTTTGTTAAATTTTAGCACGACACAAGGACAAAACAATATAGCACATATGTAACATTAATATATTTGCGTACTATACGTGAATTTAATCTGTTTTTGATCTTTTTATTTTCTTGGTTAATACTTGATTTTTAGTACACCACTTGTGGTGTACTTCCCATTGATTGCAATTATTTGTGCCTAGCTGTTACCAACTACTAGCACGGGAAACCTTCAGTCGGAAAATAATTAAACTGTATAAATTCCTGTTCTATTCCCTAATGGGAAGAACAAGACGTTCACAAGACAAGAAAGAAGAGTACGGAGATGTTTCGCATCTCTCACACTACCCTCTAGTCTTGTTTGTGCCGGCCTTATTATTATTTTGAAGGTATAATACGGAACTCTATATAAGACCGTACTATCCTTATAAGGGAATTTAATTTATTCAGACACAAAAAATAATATATATAATAATGACAATTGGAATTTATTTTATTTAATTTTATTATAATTTACCTAATTTTTGGATATGAGATGAAGAGGTAGAAATAGAAAGATTAATACTGCTTTCTTCCGTTGATCTAAGCGCTGCACTGATTGATGTAGAACTGTTGCTTGACTGAACTTGGCTTTGACTGAACTTGGGCGTACTGAACTTGGTGAACTTGGCTTTGACTGAACTTGGACGTACTGAACTTGGACGTACTGAACTTGTGAACTGTTGCTTGCTGAACTTCTGAACATGCACTGATGCTTGCTCGGTGTGCGGGTCTTTTTAAACTCCTCGAATTGGGTGGTCCTCTCATCCCCTTCCACTGTTCTGGAAAAAGGTCCCGAAAATTTGCATTTCATTGGCAGCCGGAGGAGAATGCATGGGTGGCCACTGAGCATTGATTTGCTGGAGACATTAGGGGTATCGGCAAAGGTGGGGGTGGTACGATGCTCTGACATCCATCATTGGCGCTGAGTTTTCTTGACGCCTCCCTTGAGTGGGCCCTAGGGGTGCGTAGGTAGGGGTATCTTCCGTCTCCTTTTAAACTGATGCTTTCTCTTTCTTGTTATCTATCCTTGTCTTTTCTCTCTCTTTCTCTCTCTTTCTCTCATTATCCAAATACATATAAACTTATTTCTAATTTATTTATTTAACAAATAATATTTTATGTAATTTATATTAATTTTACCAATCAAATTAATTTCACAAACATATTTGTACTATAAAATCATGTATTTAATCTAGAAATTCTATATAACTAAATAATCAATTTAACATATTCATATTGTTAAATTAATTTGATTTACATTCATTTTCTATTTTTATGTAATGTAATTGAACGATTTTTATCGCTAAGAAAAATATTATGAACTATACGCTTTTAATTAACTACAAAAATATTACAAATCAGTTGTTTAAAAATAAAATATAAAAGTATTTACAAGCTAAATATCTTATAACAAATATTATAGAATATTATATGTAAGATATAAAAATATAGGTTATACTTTATGTAAAAATATTGTCTAAATTTTAAATATAATATTTAATAGATTATTTACAAATTTTATACGTTTTGTATTGAGTTTTATGGTGAATTAAAGGTGAATATGAAATTGATCAGCTAAAAATAATCGCTTAATTTGTACGATGTATAAATCGCTAGATAAACAATTTATTTATTTAAATAAAAAGAATATATTTTTTTGATGAGTCTAGAAATTTCGAACGCACAAAAACTATATTGCCTTGTTTGTCTCGACTCAGATGTTCGGTGCCAGAGAAAGTTTTATTACCGGGTTTTCCCCAGACGCATTAAGGGTTGTAAACTTCTTGCTCGTTCTAGAATTTTTGGGCCTGAGTTTTTGCTTGTTCTAGAAATTTCCATCTCTTTCCTGATGTACATAATTTTTGATCTGGTTAAAATATTTAACTAATAATGTTTATTATAAAATAATGACTATGAAAAAAGAAAAAAAATGTTGGTCGTTTGGGTGTTAATGGGTTAATAAAATTTTTGATTATTTTCAAAGAATTTAAAATTATTTATTTTAAAACTAAGGCAAATTAGTTCTTAATCAAATACTCTGTACAGGGCATAAATACTAAACTAACAGGTAATTATTTGTTTGGTCATTTTTGTCGAGATTCAATAGAACAAAGTAAGACTTTCTCACTTATAAAAATTTTTAATAAATTATATATAGATTTAAATTTAATAAATTGAAATTAGTTCTTACCTTTATTTTTATTTTTGTTGTATTATCTTTGTCTTTATTTCTGGTGTAGATAATGGATTTTGTAATCAAATAATGTAATAATGTCAGTATAATTATCCAATAATATCTTTTCAAATTTTTATTCCTTTTTCCAATTTAAATATTATCTATAAATTTTTTCTATTTATGACAAATTTTGAAAATGTAATCTAAAATCTTATATTTCTCGATTTATGAGAAACAAACGCACGTAAACTCAGATTGACGCAGCCACGTTCAGGAAAAACGAAAGTGTCCGCTCTGGAATGCACCTCCCCTGTTAATGACATTGACGTCACAGGAGGAGAGACTGCTTGAGTTGCACTAACGGTAATCGGCCTTGCTACTCGCAGGTAGCTTTTCTATTATGTGTACCGTTAGTACATTTATTTAATTTTAGCTCATCAATATTTTGAATGGTTATATGCACTATATATATAAGTATATATTATATTATATATAGGCATAAAACACATGACCCTCTTAATTTGGAAAGTTGCTGTACGGTAACTCTTCCAAGACGCTATTAAAATGATTCTCCTTGGGTTTGACCGATTGGTCCTGGTCTATATTCCTTAGTCTTTGGAATTTTATACGCTATTGGTTTTTTAGTTTGATGCGGTTTGTCCTTTTTATTTTTTTTTCTTTTCCTTTATTATGGTTGTTGCTTTTCTTGTTTTTATGGTGTTCTTTGCTTTTTCTTTTGGCTTTATTGTCTCGTTCCTTTTGTCGTTTTTTGCCCTTTTTGTGAGATTTATGTCTATGTTTATAAGTTTTATGTTTTGGTTTTAGTCGATTTTCTCGTAGCGGCTAGACGTGGTGTTGGGGGTCGATATAATTATCTGGAAATTCCTTTTCCGAAATAACAGACTTAAATCACGCATTTGGTGGTTTTTTATTATTGCACCCTCCAGGATTTCCTTAACATCGACGATCATAGGTTGAGGTGGAATTACATCTTCCTGCACCGGTTCTAGGAAGAGTGGGTCTTCTTGTGGTGTTGTGAAATAGTTGTTTAGATTTAATTCGATCTTTGAGCTAGTGTCAATGTGGAATCTATTTGACAATTCGGTGTTCGTTGCTTCCAAAAATTGTTTAAAATGTTGAATCCCCAGGTTAGCCACGGACTGACTAGCTGCCATCATAAAACGACGATATTCACGTCGAACACGCGTGTTCTTGCCGCCACGCCTTTTCTTCTTTTTGTTCTGTATCAGTAGCATATAAGAGCAATAAGAAGCGCTACGACCAGTGCGGGCGTAGCGCAGTGGTTAGCGTGAACGCCTTCGGATCCGCAGGGGCTCGGGTTCAAGACCCGACGCCCGCTTCATTTTTTTCAGCGCTTAAAAGTCTCATGCCACAATATATATATATGATCGTTACAGCAGGTCAGGAGCTGTAATAACATTAAAATGGAACATAAAATAAAATACTTATTACGGAAAATAAGTACACACAACACACTAATTTTAATTACCGTAATCTTTGTCTAATTACAAAATCTAACTACACTACTACTACATTGATATAAGACCTTTTGTTTTTTTTTCATTACACTAGAAAGAGAAAAAGTGAGAGAAAAAGAAAGTTACTTTAAGGATTAATGAATTACTTATTTACGGGATGTCAGTGGATAAGGCTCGAGGAGAAGATTTGGGAATATCTTTGGTTTCTAAGACGATCAGTTCTTTCGGTTCTGCTTGTTCCTCATCTTGGCATTGATTTCTTCGGTTAGCGGGGTTTAAGAGGAATTGGGTTAAGGAATTTCATACGGCTGCTAACAGTTTTACCGACCAACCATATGCTTGATGAAGGGCGTAACCCTGTAGTATAGTATCGGCTGATGCCTTGATGAACTTGACTATTAGGTATAACCCGAGGATACCAGACATTGCATTTCCGAAAACGAAAAATTTGTTCCACAATTTGTGTCATAAAGACGTGGCCATGTATTCGTTGGTGTCTTCGTTTAAAAAAATATGAAGAGAAACGCCTTGGTTTTCGATTGGTTGTCCCGTTATAACTCTGGTCAGTGTGTTGAGGAGAGCGGTTGTTTCATGGGGAACATAATTCTCTCTTGGAGGTTGTCCAGTTCTTCAATTGTGTAGATGCCACTGGTTACTAATGTTCCAGGATCCTTGTAGGTCCAATTGAAGGATACGCTAGGTTCGAGTATTTCTGGTGCAGTAGTTTTTCCCGGATTTGGCGTGAATTCGTACCAACTATTGTTGATCTTGTAGGTTGATGGTATTGCTGCAACGCATGGAATTTCGGTTCCTTTTCTCAAGAGGATATGGGTTTCTGGTGTGAGGAAATACGTTGAATTACTTTTCCAAACTAGTAATTCTATGAAACAGTTTTCGGTGCATCTGATGGAAACTTGAACTGGTAATGACAGCTATTTAACCAGGTTTTCCCATTAGGTTGTAGGCAAATTCGTCGGGTTTGATGGTGGAGGAGGAAAGTAGATTTTTAAGTCCTCTTCTTTCTACTAAACATTTTTGCATAATTATATCGCGGTATAAACGGTTCATTTGTCGATGGATATGACGTTCTACATAAACGAATTTAGAATTCACATAAGTGAATAAATCTATATTTTTGCGCAGTGATTTTTTTGTTTGTGCAAAAGGGGCTTCGTTATCGCTCGCTTCAGATATGAATAGTTTTGGATGTTCGGTTTTCAGGAATACATAACCACAAACTTGAATTTTTCCCGTGTTGATTAATGAAAAGGTAAAGTCCTTACTTATATGTGTCATTTCTTTATACAAGACTTGATAATATTCAAACTTACAGTTACTTGATGGTGAATTCCTCCAGAAAGTTTGGCCTCCCATGTTGTCCATGCAGTTTTCTTTTGATAGTTTACAAAAAGTTCCGGCGCGGAGTCGTATTTGGTTACTGTTTGTGTTTGTGCTCGCGGTATGTGAAGCTAAAGTTATTCTGACGCTTGCTTGTATCACGACGTCGTCCATAGTTCCATGCATTTCGGAATAGTGGGTTATGTCGCATGTACCATCAATTTTCAATAACCCGGCTAATGTAACAGGTCAGACGGTGATGCTATTTGGTTGTAATCCTGAAATAATTGTATTATAACCTATTTTTGCTATGCCTGCAATATGCATTTCTTCGCAACTTTCGCGTGAGACTTCTTGAATGTATTCCAATTGTCCACCAGCTACTACCGATACATGTGAATATATACCACAATGGTAAATTATTCTAGATATTTCAATATTGCACTGTTTTACATCTATAGCGCGGAATTTTGCAATCTGTAAAGGTTTAATATATTTTTGAGTAACGATGATTTTAGGTGTTGGTATGTCGCAGTCCTTGACACTTAAGGTTGATATTTTTGATATGTTCAATCCTCGTCCTTCACAGTCATAACCAATGATTGACTGTGCTGATAGCATTCGTAAGAGGGAGAAGAGCGCAATCTATGTGAGCATCTTTGTTAAGTTCATTTTGTTTATTTGCTACTGATGATTTTCCTGGAAAAATTTATTCATTGATTAACTTGAGTTAGTTTGGATTTTTAGAAATCGTTCCCCATTTTCGTCCTCTAATATTATGTTATTTGTTTCGGTTGTGACGTTCGCATAAAGCGCAAACGTCGTTATCGTGTCGTTTTCCCAGTCAATAAAATAATAATAAAACTATTTTGTTTTTCAAGAAAAGCTATTAACAATACCGAGCGTCTAGAATTATTAATTGGTGGGTCTTGGACCAAACCGTTAAAACGGACCCTCTTATATTTAACCAAATCTTTTATTTTATAATGTCATATTATATATATGCAACTATATATTTATATTATTGTTGTATTTGGGACGTGAACATATTGTTCGGTCAGCATAGCTTTTAGTCTGTTGAATGCGATGTTCGTTATGTTAACATTGTTGTAGTTTGTTAAAACTACGTGCCTTTCTACAAATTTACTAATATTCTTCTTGAATTTTAAAGTTACAGAGCCAAAGTTTGTTAGTACTGCGCCCGCAGCTTCGGTTGGTCCCTCGAATATTAATATGATTTTGTTTCCTTGCCAATATAATTGTTAACATAGACGATTTTTAGATTGTGATCACAGGTCTGTGTCTGGATCTCGATTTCGGGTTCTCTTGAATCTTCGGGGGTCTCTGTTTCAGAATTAGTGAGTTTTAAAACATCTTGTGCACGGTCCAAGAACATCATAGCATCTTCAGAGCTAAAGTATTTTATTCTTGCTCCTGGAAAATTGTGAGGGTCTTGTTTTAAAGGTTTTTGAAATGGTTGTATGGGTCCAAAAGTTTGCAAAATATTTATCAATTCTGCTGGTGGTCGTTGATAAATTTAGTATATTACTGTGTCATCATTTTCGTTCATGAACAGTTCATGAACCTTTAAATCGAACGTATAAAATTCGTGTTTCAGTAAATCTTTTTCTTGTATTTCTTGGTCCGATTTAGTGAATACATGAGTGTTGTACTTGGCCCTTTCAAACTCTAGGCGTTTGTTTTTTTGTTTTCCGATTTCTCGGATTTCTTTTTCGTTATTGCCCTTTAATATTTGATAGATTTCTTCTTAACGTGAGTTTGTACGAGAATGTTTCAAGATCGAGAGTATCGGATATGTCTTCTATATCATGTTCATTGGGCAATATATTTGCGATTGCGGTGTAGGTACTTGACATCTTGCATCGCACTATCAGCGTTTGTGGTCCTGTTTTTGATACACTGAGAATATTCATTTTATTTGATTTGAGTGAGGATATAGATGGAAGAGGATTTTGTGGGGATTGATTATTTTGAATGGTTTCAGAAGGTACATTCGGTAATTTATGTAGATAATCGATTTGTGAGTTAGTCATGGTGTTATTAGTCAATTGGGTTTTAAATTGATTTATGAACTCCAATGCCAATTTCCATTCCTATTTTGTTATTGTATTTTCTTTATTTGGTCCGGTATTGTTAATGGGAATGGTAGGTTTAGCATTAGTATGTGTTACTGTATTCGTGAAGATTCGTGTTGCAACAGTTGGATGTTTTTCGTGCAACATTTTACAAGTGTGATCGTGTAAGTCATAGATGAATTCATCTATTAGTTTACCGCATCTCCAGTGTTTTCTTTGAGTGGATTTAAAGTTTAATCGTCGCTATGGATTAAAGCTTGGTGAGCTTCCTTTTCGGTCTCATATTGAAAGTAACCGTAAGCTAATTGTCCTCTTTTGTTACCTCATGGTATATTGGGGTCCCAAACTGATTGAAATGATAGAGAAAGTCTTTTTCTTTTTGGTAATCCTTGCCCTTGAAAGGTAACTGGCAAAAAATTCTAGTGGGGTCCGTTAGTATCTGAGTTATAGTGCTAGTGCTTGGAACATGCACTGATGATTTAACTGTATTTGGGAATAGTGGTCCAAGTGAGGTTCCGATAGATCCAGTAAGATTGGGTGGTTCATAGTTCATTTGTCTTTTTACAGGTACGACTTTAGGTGTTTTTAATTCGTAGGTCAGGTGTAATACTGTTTGACCCCTATGCTTCAAGTCTGGTTTTACTTCAATTTTTATCGGTGTTCTCTCCTTTTCGTAGATTTCAATGTATTTTGATAAGGGGGCTCCTTTATGATAGGGAATAATGATCTCTTTAGGTCCTTGGTTAAACGTCTGCTAAATATATTAATATAATTGTACGCCTATCCTTGCGTATCACATCGATTTTCGATGTTCGAGCGATTTCTTCGGCTCGTAGGTGTTCAATTGGGATAGGGAGGTCCAGGTCTGAATTTAATCTTTTTATATCCATTGTAATCTCATGCATTATTTGTTGAGTTAGAAGTTTGCTTGGTAATTTCCCTTTACGTATGGTTTTGAGGATGGTCAATAATTCTTTTCCACTTTGAACTACATTGTCCATTCTTGCTTCTAGGCGTCTAATGTAGGTGTTCAGTTCGAGCAAGTGTTTTGTTTCCCCCCTCTTTTAGAATTGTTTTCATTTTTTGTATGATGCTGGTTTCTATTCCTCTTAGTATTAGGTCATGTTGTTTCGTAATATTGTATAGTTTCTCAAAATTGGTTGATACTAGATGAGTTTGGTCTGATATTAATTTTGTAATGTCTCTTTGGTCCATGAATAATTGGTCAATAGTTTTATTTAATATAAGATCCGCATCTTCGGCGGTAGCTAAACCAAATAAACTTTTGCTTATGCTACCAACTATTCCTAGTGGAGCCATTCTTTTGAATCGAATACTTTTAGGTTCGTTTCTAACGGTGTAGTCTATTTGTCCCAGACTATTAGCAGTTTCATTTATTTGGTCATCTAGACAATTTAAGGTTTCCTGCCTTATTTCCATTAGGTCTGTTTCCATTGCCAATTTACATTTATTTTCCGGTAGTATAAGAGTACAATGGTGGTACAGGTCAGAGTAATTATTATTATTTTTTTTATTTAATTATAATAAAATGTTCATCACTCAACAGTCACTATTTAGCAAGTATTTAGAGATCGTACGAAGAGGACCTCATATTGTACTTGACCATACTCTTAACTTACAAATGGATTGATATAATAAACCAACGTATTTATCCATTAACATCTCAGTCAATTATTTAATTCTGTCTTCACCATCCGCTTGTTAAGCAGTTCGCCTAACCGAGTAACGGTACCCATAGTAGTTGATACCTCTCACACGTAACATAAAAAAAGTGGTGTTAAGTGTGGGGTACCGTTTGTGAAGACATTCAGTATTAAGTTTTTGAGGTAAGAAGTATGAAGCTGATCACCATCGCAATCATCATTGGAAACATATGGTAAGTGCCAAAATCTTTATAGAACATATAATTATCCTTCCAGGGTGACCGTTTCCGTCGTGAATCTTCCGTTGGCGGGAAGAGTAAAATAAGATAATTTATTTATGATTATATTATCACGTATATAACAATTATTTGTAAAATACTTAAACATTAAATTGCGGGGAAATCAAAACAACTCTATTTAATTTCAAAAAAGATGATCAGAAGGAAATTGACGATAAAGACAAAAAGTTAATTATCGCTCTTGCTATAGCTGACGTAGCAGTGGCATGTCCTTCTATTTTAGTTCAAAATACCGCGTTGCGTAAGTTACTTGCTCTTACTAAGTTTAATCCTAGTCAATTCTCCGTGGATGAAATTCTAACACTAAATAGTAAAATAAATCAAAAATAGTAAAATAATCAAATGTTAAACGAATATGTTGCTAAAGAAAGTCGCGAACAAATATCAATAAAAATCGAACCGGCATATTTACAAAATACAAAAAAACTTTTGATGTATCCAATTCGGTGAATAACCTGCGATTGAAACCGTCAACTTATCCATTCGATAAACATCTTAGTTTACAATATCCGAGTAATAGTATCAACCTCTGCTTAAATCATAAATTTTACCGAAAAGTATGTTTCACAAATTCGAACCCAATAGAACAAGAAAGCGGACGTTACGCTTTTATAAATATTCCGGAATTTCATCATGCACTAAAATTGTTTCCTTCTTATTACGGGAATCCTGATATCTTACCTATATATAGTAAATAAGTGCGCGACGTGGTAGAAACGTACGGACCGCAGTCGGAAAAATGGATATTACATTCTCTTGCAAATAAATTTAAGGGTAAGGTCGCGGATGCAGAAACGGCTAGACTAACACAGTATGTCACTATTGAAGAACTATTAGCAGATCTAAATATACAGTCTACCAATATTGGAAGCGCAGACATAGCTCTTACGGATTTAAAAGTAATTCAACAATATCCAGGCGAAAGTGTAGGTGATTACACCTTAAGAATGCAAACGCTGCATAATAGATTATTGAATTTATACGACGCAAGCACAAACTTACATGAATTCGAAACAAAGAAGTTATAAGCGTGCATACAATTAATATACAATATTACAAAAAAGTTGATAAGAGAATAATTTAAGGTAAACATAGGACTTACATTGATGGAACAAGATTATTAATTCAAACAAAATATAACACAAATAAGTAGTATCTATTATTAAATTATTATTGAAAAATTGCAAATATCCAAGGCAGGGAAAAACGGATAATGATTATGTAGAGCCTTATGAAATTTTGGGAATAAATTATGAAACACATAATGCAAACATACAGAAGAGTAATAAAACAAAAATCGTCCGCATGGACCTCTTAAAACATAGTTATTAACTACCAAAACCCAATTATTCACAATGTATTTCAATAGAACAAATATAAAAAAAAATTATATAAAAAAAACAAAATATTAATAATTGTATTGATACTGGATATTTAAGGAAATAAAAAACTATACAATTATAGCTTCAAATATATTACTCTATACAATGAAAATAATTAATTTAATAAATGGAACTATTAAATTGTATATTTTTATTATAAACAACAAATTTGTGCACAAACTGCAAATGTTTATAGAATATGCTATTGTCATGTATATACTTATTAAAAATATTTATTGCGTACTGCTGAAATGATGAACCAAGTTAATAAATATGAATAAAAGAAATTATATAATAATTTTTATGTGTATTTATATAATATATTTTTGAACGAATTTAATAATGCAAAAAAATTTGTCATTAATATGAAGAAAAGTTATAAACATATTGCAATTTGTTATAAATAATAAGAAAAATGGAAAATGTTATTAAACGAAAAGAGTGTACAACCTTTATTTGTTAAATTAGACGAAAGAAGTATTTCGATATTTTTATAAACATAGCTAATAATTAACTATAAACAATTATAAGTTATAAATAATAAGAAAAATGCGAAAATGTTATTGAGTAAAAATAGAATGTATGATCATAATTGTTAAATTACGTGAAATAATTATTTCAATATTTCTATAAATATAGTTAATAATTAATTATAAACAATTAATTTACAACTTAAGAAAAAATCACCTCTATAGTTTTATATAGAGGTGGTTACGAACTATTCGAAAGCGCAATAAAAATATGTGCATATGATAGAACGAAATTATAAATAAATTGACTTAATTAATTACTTATAAAAATAAAAATTAATTTAGAGAAAAAGACACTAAACCTTAGTTGCAAAATTAGAAGAAGAAAAGATTTAGAAAAATTAATTAGGAACCGACTTATATAAGAAAAACAGGTTATTATGCAAAAGAAATTATTATCTCAATAAATTACATAAAAACAGTCATAATTGAGATATTTAACGAAAAAGGTTTTTCAAAATTACGACTAGGGAAAGAAAAAATGAAAAGTTTAATGTTATAACCAGAAAGTGTATTCTTAATTAACAAATTAGAGCCCTTTTTGCAAATTTTAGGACCAATAGTTTACAAGTTATTGCATTTTACATTTAAAATGCATATTCTCAAATTATGCATATTTTTACCTAATTAAGGTACCTACGTTGTTGGATTTTCCAAATTTCAAAATTTAAATAATTTATCTCAATTTACAACTTAATAACAATCAGATAAAAGTAATAATTAGTGATAATTAATTTACTAATGTTATAAATAAATATAAGCAAGGAATAATTATATATAAATTATCGAAACATATTTACCATATATAGCTATACATATAAGATGCACGAAAATATATATACACAATTGTACATATGCACATTGCACTTGTTTTTATTGATTCCAAATCAAAATTTTTACCGTTTAATAATGATTTACTCCATCTATATAAAATTTTGGGCAGTAGAAAAAAATATCTTTAACACAGTAACATTGTATTCGCTAATTAATAAATAACAGTAAAGAATAATCATATGATGAATATATATATATATACAAGTACATATATACATATACAAAATGACAGTGAAATTATTAAACGGAGACAGATTCGATATGACGAATAACCATCTGAAGAAGTTATTATTAGAGATAAGAAAAATATTTATAATTCATCGTCGTCGATAACCAAGTATAACGCGTACGTGGTGAGTAGATCCTATATTCCAAAAAACATACACAAATCTAGTGGAACAAAACGAAATCACACGGCTATCAGAAAATTTTCTGCGTAATTGCGTTGCCCTGGTTGTATAGAATTAATTAAATTTTTTCAAAATTTCTTTCCTTCAGAGCTATAACAATCATAAATTAAGTTGATTATCACATAAATAATACAGAATAATTATTAATAATTATATTCTAGTTTAAAAATTGAATATTGACAAAGATAAACAACTGTAAGGAAGAATTTAAGTACATACAAGTGGAAGAAATATCGGAAGGACTGTATAAAAGAACTACACAATTCCTTCAACGAGGGTTTAGAAAGCTGGAATCTTTTTTTGAAAGGAAAAAAGAATATGAAATTTCATAAGATGTACGAGCAACGGAAAATTTATATGAAGAAATTATAATAAAATAAGTAAAGGTGAAAAAATCTTGTACGGAACTAGTATGTTCCAAGAATGTGAAAAAATAGATTTACGATTACAGGACTTCACATTAAATATCCATCCTGACATTAATGCTACGGTGGATACAATACCAGGGATTAATAAGCCTAGCTACTATTTAAGTACAAGAGGATCATTCTCCGAGATGCGTGAGTAAGACGAGCAACTAAATAGTTTTAATATATTATTATACGGCGCCCCAAAGCTATGGCTAATAGTCGATCGAAGAGCCGCACGACGGCTCGAAGAATTAGTCAAGACTAAAATAACAAAATCCAGACATAGGAAGGGATGGTTACCAGGATGTGGAACATCACTCCATTATATATACTAATGGTAACACCGTCCTTCCTAAGGAAAAACCAGATCCCTTTCGAACAGCAAGTCCAAATGGAAAAGTGCCCCATCAAATAATCAATTTGGAGACAAATTTCTGCGAAGCTGTGAATATCGGCAGTAATGCATGGAATAGCTCAGCGGACAAATATAGGACTTGCAGTTACCCAACCAGAGCACTACAAGGGATAAATACAAATCCCGACAAATATGTGCAATTAAGGCCGCATAAATTGTCTCTACATTTATGTCCGGTTGTAAATTGTCCCATTCAAACAAAAAAAAAGGGAACGTTCAAAAATCATATCAAGAGTCACGATAATCAAGGATCTCTAACATGCATAAGATGCAATAGAACTTTCAGTACGAAAATTAGTTTGAACCAACACTGCAGGAGAACTCATGAGGAAAGCAAGATTGTTTGTGATTATTTTGGTTTATCAATCAGCGCCCGGATTTATAAGCAGTACTTACAAGACAGGCATGAAAGGAAAGAAAAATGTGAATTATGCGGGAAAAACTTTTCAAAAAAATATATAAGATAACATAAGTGTCGTCGAGTAAAATAAACAAGTCATTTAAATTATGTGTATATTTGGGATGTATATGTGTGTATATATTCTTTATAAAAAAAGAACGAAAAAATGTAATGATTAGATAAGATTTATTTTTGCAATGTGCATATAAGAGTATAATAATGTAAATATGGTACAATGACATGTAATTTGTTAAATTATATAATTATGTATACATATATTAATTTGAATAAAAGTTTTATATCATTAACTACTTAAGTATTAGATCTTAATAATAAAAAAAAAGATAAAGAAAAAATAAAAAAAAGTTTTATATCATTAACTACTTAAGTATTAGATCTTAATAATAAAAAAAAGATAATGAAAAAATAAAAAAAAGACAAAAAAATTATTATTATTATTATTCTTATAACACTTATTTCGATAACGTTAGTCGTCCTTCAATTGACAATGGCTGGCATGTCGATGCCACACGTTGCCCTTTGGGAGTACATGCCATCCGCTCGACGGCACCGAGATAAAGGGCGCGCCCGACAAAGCGAACACCAAGTTACCATTTCGTTGCAGTTACCGCACAAGGCATGACCATTGGCTTACGAGTAATAATCTGGCTTTATAATAGCATTACACACAACACAAGTAAACATGGTCAGCAAAGCGAGATACCATTCCTGCTGCAGATCTTGAGACAAATCCGTAGGAACCACTTGTTGAACACATGGGCTTTCCGAAGCCGTTTCAACTAAAGAGTCATGGTGGCTGGACGCCTATACGCTGTGATTAGGATTCCATGCCTGCTGAGTCCTAGGGGGATTAGCGACAGGGTGAGCAGTCCGTACATTTCCGCCTTGCCGAGAGAAACCCTAATGGAAAATCAGAAAGAGAAAAGTTTGATAATAATATCAATAATAATAATAATAATAATAATAAAAAGAAAAATAATTAAATATATGTATAATAATCGTGATATTAAAAAAAAAAGTTTTAATAATAAGAAAAAAAGAGATATGTTTTACCTGTCGTCGACGTCTAACTGGTCGACAATTCCTGCGTGGAGCCACTACCCAATCGTCAGCAGAACCCCATTAGACCTCATTAGGAGGTATCGGCCCAAAGCGATCATCTAGCTCCATCTCTATAAGATCAACCATATAGACTGGTCCTGAATCATAACCTCGTGGGATCCGACGGGCAAAGAAGCCCATTATGATTCTAAATAATGCTTTTGCAAAGAGTAAATCAAATAGATATGCAATAATAACTAAAACATATATGTATATACGTAGAGAAGGACAATATTTAAAGTATTACAGTAAACTAACGAGTAGTAACGCTTCCAAATAATCAATCAACTATGAATATATATATATATTTCCTCTCTGTCATGGGCGTCATAAACCCCGATTGCTAAGTTTATATATGTATATATATATATATATAAACATCAGTATCGGTACTTATGGTGACACTACGTGTTATCTTGGTGTTTTGAGGTTATAAAACATATGTAACGACTCAGATATAAGGGGGAGAATATTAATCGATAGAATATTGATACACTTTGACCTTATAATATTAATGAAGTTATAACTTCAATCCTTCATTAATATTATAACGTCAAAGCGGGGCTCACAAAGCTAAATTTCCGTTTTTTTGTGTGTCGGCATAAGTACCCATACATGGTTGAATTTTTGGTGGAATTATGCTGACGTCGGCATAATTCCCCCAAAGTAAGCATAATTCCCATTTTCCGTAAGAATTTGTCGGCATAAGTATCGATTCATCAATTTATACATATATACACGGAGAAAATTTTCTGATAATTTTTTGTCTTTTCTAGAAAAAGTTCTTGTAATTTTTAACCGAAAACCGGGTAAATTTTTCCAGAAAAGACAATTTGTTCCATTTTTACTATTCTTACAGGGTAAAAATTATCAGGAATTTTTCTCCGTATATATATATATATAGATAGATAGATAGATAGATTTAAGTATATTATAAATATTATTGCAATTAAATAAAAAAAATGTATAATAAAACAAATCCAAACAAATATCCAGTATCTTATGATGTTAATATTATATTTAATATAAATAAATAATTGATATTGATCTAAAGTAACACTGATTACAGGTGTACCTTATACCTATTAATTAAATAAATAGATAAAAATCTGGGATTACTAATTGAAAGATTAAACCCGGCATTTTCAACGAGCACTACGTGGAAATTAGTGCAACGAATAAATTAAAAACCTTTACTTTAACCTTTAGACTGCCGGCATTTTTGCCTTATAAATTGATGTGCAAAATTTATACATAAAAACACCTCATATCTCTAGAGTAGTTGTCAAGGTCACAGGTGGCTCATATATGAGCCATGCCGGCAGTCTAAAGGTTAATAGAAAGAATGTGTTATTATCCGCATGGAGAATATTAGAGAATTATTGTATAAATTCTAATAACTCAAATCAAAATTTAAGAGAATTAAAACAGCTATATAAAAAGATAAAAGCTACATCCAAAGATGTAGATGCAGTAATAGAACTATTACAAGGGCAAGATATCGTAAAAAATAAGCAATAACCGAGAGCTTTAATTTTGATAATTGGGATAATTAGTCATTACTTATTTGGGACTTTAGACGAAGTATCTGAAAAAGAAATTAAAGAAATTATAGAAGGTTCCACAAATAAAACCAGTGATCTAGCCGAATTTTTAGCCAATCAAATCGAAATAGTATACACGGAATTCGGTGTCTTGTATTCTCACATAAAAGAACTCCCATGACAGAAATAGAAGCAAAACAGAAAATAAGAGAAACTAGAATTTCATTCCATATTTTGCTTTAATTATTTATAGAAAACGTTTTACAATTCGAATTAGATACACAATTATTAACCGATGCGATATTATTCGGTATCCAGGGATCGGTACACCCTAGAATTTTGTCATCGTAACAAATTCAAAATTCTGCTGATCAAGTTCAAGAGGCAGTATCAGATGCTATGTTTCCCACAGCGCAGGCAGGGATATTCAGACATCATTAAAATCTCGGAACTGTCAATTCTATTCTTCGAAGGAAATTTAATGTATCATTTAGACATCCCACTACTAGACTATACTCAATATAATATATACAAAGCTTTACCATTTCCTATTTGGCAAAATATACTTAATATTACAGATTCTTATGCATACATATGGCCAGACCCCACACACTTTGCCTTAAGCACCGATCAAAGCACTTACGTGCCAATCACTATTGAAATATTAAATAAATGCAAAATATTGCGTCAATCATATATATGTAAAGAACAAGAGCCCCCAAGAATTTTAAGTAAATATGCGCCATGTGAAATAAAATTAAGTACAGGAAATCAACTTTGAGACCTATCAGAATGTAAAATAAAAATTATAAAATTACAAGATACATATTGGACGCGCACTCAATCACCCAATACCTCGGTTTTTTCAACTAATCTAACAAACTATTTATTCCAAAAAACTCGTTTAAATATATCAGATATTTTATACAATAATAACGTATTTAACAGTATAGATATAAGCAATATAATAAGTAATAATCCAATACAGAAATTACAAGCAACTAAAGATTTTTTACTTAACTCTGGTAGCAATTTACACGAAATAATAGAAAAAGCTGGAGATGTAGGAAAATACCATAAACTAAATGATCAATTTGATTATCTAAAAAATACATTATTGAATTCAGAAGGCAGTTCTCTACTAATTCTCATAATAATAATAAAAGTCTGGAAGATTCTCGCTTCCGGGGGGTCCTTTTTACTAATAATAGTAGACTGATTACAGGTAATCTAAATCACACACAGCCACGCTCAACAACGATCTTGATAGGACAGACTCAACCGAACGAATATCCATTCATAAAAACAATCGATAACAATAATAATGATAATTTTTTCCTGCATAATCTACATTTCCACAAACGTCGGGGACGACGTTTTTTCAAGGCCCAGACGTGTTACGTGTGGCAACACTTCACTTATAGTATATTAATGCAATATGTATAAATTAAATATAAGCAACGAAATGCTGATGTTAAATCAATCCAATAACCCAATAACTCAAATTGGAGCACGACCGCCGGTGCACAGTAAAGAACAAACTGCTGACGTCGAATTCATCGAGCTCAAACGACGAGGAGTAATGCTGACTCTCGGGTTACCGACAGCGCCCCGCTGACGCTTTCGCGGAGACATTGCAACACCTCACGAGAAAACGATACACATGTTGAGGAGTCAGATAATTATGTAGGTCAATGAGCTACGTATATAAATAAAAGGAACAACCAGTCATAAGTTTAGACAGAGAAGTAAAACAAGTGATTAACGTCCAACCTACGCCCGATCGAGGTTTGACTCTCTACAATGACCGGCATCGGAACACGACGGAGCGGCCTCTTCAGGTATCAGTTCCAGGCAGCCTTAAGATCAACCGCTCAAACGCCAACCAGCAGCAGCAACCTAGCATCAACTAACCAGCATCCAACTAGCAACCAACACTAGCAAGTATTTCAAAGATCGTATGAAGAGGACCTCATATTGTACTTCACCATACTATTAACTTACAAAAGGATTGATATAATAACGTATTTATCCATTAACATCTCAATCAATTATTTAATCCTATCACCATCCACTCGTTAAGCAGTCCCCCTAACCGAGTAACGGTACCCATAGTAGTCGATACCTCTCTCACGTAACAATCCGAAAAAAAAATTTTTTTTATTTATTATAATTTATTATTCGTTGTAAAAAAACATAAAGAAAATGTATACTATACCCTGTAAAATAAATTTTTATATTTAAAATAAAATAGCAAAAACTAATTTGATAATCGTCCTTAATTTAATTTTTCTGACTTATCGATTCATCTCTATTCAATTACACACTCGTATCAGAAACTTGCACATACGAATATCCGATAATTGTCGAAATCGACGTTCCCCCGTATGTTTTCGTATAATTCAAACCAGCGATCGAGAGCACGTTGTTACTCGAGTTTCTTCTATTGCATTCTAATATTGATTGCCCGACGAAGAAAGTTGAAGGAATTCAGGTTCGAAAAGTATATATAACTCGGTTAGTTTTTTATACCTCGCGAGGTTAGTTACGAGATGCGGGATTGAATGAGAAGAAAAGGGGAGTATAAGAGAACTTCCTAAAAACAAAAAAAAACGAAATACCGAAGAGGGGATATATACGCGTGACTTCTTAAATGAGAGGTGCTCGTTCTAATCCGCCTCTTCAAATTTTACGGTCTCTGCCTTTTCATTCGGCCGCGAATTTCACTTTGTGTTTTTTTTTTTTTTTTTCGTAAAAGTGGAAAAATGCACAAAGTAATTTTCATTGTTAAGAATAAAAGGAGATGTCAATCTTTGAGGGTCAATCCAAATTAAACAAGAATAAAAAAACTCTTATTCTCAATTTAACGTTTCGTCCGCTGGTTTGCAGACCTCTTCAGGCACTGTTTATTAACCAAAAAAAAACAACAGAATTTACATAAGAATAATATATAAGTGAACAAAACTTCAACCACACACTTTACAGCACAAATTAAAAATTAAATACCTTCGTAAAAACGATGTATACGTATCAATACTACTACATTGTAGGATAACGTCAAAGTGAATTATAAATCAGTCAACTCGACTATATATACAAACGTGTGAAAATTACAGATAATCAATTTTGAGAATTAGACATACATCAATATTCCAAGCAAAACAAACTGTTACAAAATCCTTTTATAAATATTACTGAGCATTTGAGTGTCTTCCTTCTTATTTATAGTACTTTTGCAATTATTAATATGCTACATCTCTGAAATAATGCGTTTTTTATATGAGGGTTCTTTGTCTAAAACAGAAACATTGTCAAAGTTGAATGTGTGATTATTCTGTAGCATATGCAGGCTAACAACAGAATCACTATTATACATATTTTTGTATTCTCTGATTCTATCTTTTAATGCGCGTTTTGTTTGCCCAATATAAGAAGAATTACACTCATGACAATTAAACTTATAAACAACGTTACATAAATCAAGCTTTTTTGTCGTATCTTTACCTAACGTTATGACATTTTCAAGTTTTTTATTAATATAAGAACTGTACCAATGTTGAATTTTTTTAAAATGCTAGAACATTTTTCATAGAAATTTTTGAAGTACGGAAGCGAGAAGTAGCTAATTTTTTTATCGACTGCAATATCTTTTGGTACTACAACATAGCTACTTTTCGCTTCCGTACTTCAAAAACATTTTTCTCAGTGTAAACGATAATAATATAAATAATAATAATAATTATTTATATTCACTCGTATTATAGTACATTTTTTAGGTAGAATTATCGAATGATTTAACGAGTTAATTTATAATTTTTGCACCACGTTTTGGAAACATTTTTGTTTCCCTCTTCAATTGCTAGAATAAACAAGACTGCATCTGAAGAGGGAAATAAAAACGTTTCCGAAACATCGTGCAAAAATTATAAATTGACTCGTTAAATCAATTAATAATTCTGTCTAAGAATAATACTACTTAACAAACAATAATAATTAAACTAATCAGTGTCCGAATTTGAGCCGACTACTAGATTATTAGAAAATAAATTTTTAACCATAAATAATCTTCTCTCTGAATTACATCTAACTTTTCACCATTCTCTTAAAATAATTCTTATATGTATCAAAAACTTTTTGACGTAAATTTTAACGTTTAACATTTCTAACAATATTTAAAATTTTAGTAAAAAATCTAAGCGCACTTATTCCGAGTTGTAAACAAGAAAACGTACACATACATACTTGGAAAAAGAAAAATTAAAATATCGTTGGGTTCGAGATGTCAGGCGATCGAAGAGAAAATACGAAGGAGAGTCGAGAAAGTAAAACATACGAAGATGGAAGAGCTTTTGTGTAAACAACAGCTCTCAACATAAATTTCCTACGATGTGTCAAAGTTTGTAATCGTTTGTTTTCGTTGGTGAATCCCAGTTCGCACTTTCTCGTTTCTCCCTTTCTTTACGAAATAAACAAAGAAGTATAGTCATTTTAGTTATTTTTCAATGAAATAGTAAAAATAAAATTGTAGTAAACGAAAAAAAAATTTTTCAAATCGGTAATCATTAGCGTAAAAATGTATTTCTTCCATTTCTTTCTATTAACCTTCCTTCTCTGATGGAGCACATAAAAGTTTTAAAAAAAAAGTAGACTGTATATGGTTATTACTAAAATGTTCTTTTCCCTTTCTTCTCTTATCATAGCTCTCTCTCACTCTCTCTCCCTCTCTCTCTCTCTCTCTCTCTCGAGTATATCGATCGATAAAGCAATTAGTCGGCAGTAAATAGTTTCCTCCTCTTAGATTTTTCTCGTTCTATTTCCCTGAGGACAATGAAGCTAACCCTTACGTGTTATTATTATTATTATTATTATTATTATTATCATTATTTAAAAAAAAGTAATTTTACGTTTATTCGATTATTCAGTATTCTTCTTCTCCTTTGTCCACCACAATGCGTGCTTGTGACGATTGCATTTTCGGGTTAAGTGCGTGAGTGCAAGAGGTTGAGAAAATTTATTCGTATACCCGTGGTCTTAATTTGTTGAATTTAGAAAGCGCTCCTGTATACTAGAACGAAATATATTTGTTTACCTAACGCCTGGAAAATTGCGTAGTGTGAATTTTAAAAATAATTGTTTTTGTAGTGTGTGATTTTAAAGATAATATTCTTTTTCTTTAAATAGTATGAATTTTTAAGATACTTCCTTTTATGGTAGTGTGTCACGTGTGGCGACACTTCACTTATAGTATATTAATTAAACGTTATTCATAAATTAAATAGAAGCAATGAAATGCAGATGTTAAAATCAATCCAAATGGAAGCACGGCCGCCGGTGCACCTTAAAGAACAAACTGCTGACGTAAGTTCATCGAGTCTATACAGTGAGGAATAACGCGGAAGCGTTGTAACATCTCACGAGAAAACGATACACATGTTGAGGAGTTAGACAATTATGTAGGACAACAAGTTATATATATGAACAAGACACAACCAGTCATGAGCTTAGACGGAGAAGAAAAACAAGTTTTTAACGACGAGCATCGGAACATGATAGAACGGCATCTTCAGGTATCAGCTCATGGTAGCCTTATGATCGACCGCTCAAGCGCCAACCAACAGCAGCAACCTAGCATCAACTAACCAGCATCCAACTAGCAACCAACACTAGCAAGTATTTCAAAGATCATACAAAGAGGATCTAACGTTGTACTTCACCATTTTACTAACTTACGAATGGATTGAAACAATAAACCAACGTTTTTATACATTAAAATCTCAATCAATTATTTAATCCTATCACCATCCACTCGTTAAGCAGTCCGCCTAACCAAAAAACGATACCCATAGACGCTGATACCTCTCACACGTAACAAGTGTAAATTTAAAGATAATTATCTTTTTTTATTCATTGTGTTAAAGGGTACCGTTATTTTTTTTAAATAGTACGAATTTTAAATATACATTCTTGTTCTTTTAGTGCAAATTTAAAGATAATTTTCTTTTTCTTCTAGTGTAAATTTTAAAGATATTTTCCTTTTTCTTTAAATAGTATGAATTTTAAAGATAATTATTTTTAAATACAAAGTGAAACGATGTTATTATCAACATTTTTAATATCCATACACGTTTTAATTAACGCTCGGCCATTTCGCTCGCTTGTAAAACCCATGAAACTTTATAACCAATAGTTTCCTCTTTGAATTTCCATTATGAGTTCTCGTTGGAGTTTAATATTCGTTATAATTAATATGTCACCATATTAGTACTTAATTAGTGATTCTCAAATCGAATATTTATGATGCAATTACACGTCTTGAGGAAGTTATTAATATATTTTTACGTACGGACGATTAGATCGTTTAAATTTAAAGAAATATATCGGAGGTAACGATATTTTGCTGAATTACTTTCAAATGAGAATTTTTCGCAAATACAGCATTTTTTTAAAGTTTATAAATTTATATTTGGTAAAAACTTTAAAAAATATATAAACTTTTAAATTAAAAAATAATGTAAAATTTTTAAGTATGTACAATTTTTGATGGAAGTTTCAAAAAAACGTTCAAAAAAAAAGAAAAAACGTACATTTTTCTTTTTGTAGAAAAAGTATTTAAAAAACTTGAAAATTAAGAATTTAATCAAAAATAAATTATTTAACTTACATGAAGCCATGTATTGGGCATAAATTATTGATTTATTGGCCATTTTTCTTTTGCTTGATCGCTTTAGTTAATTTTATTTAAAATAAACAAAATATACGATAACCCACTAAATATTTATTTACCTCAATGGAATATTTTTTCAGAAATATATATTAATAAAGATGAATATGGAATAATTTTACTATGTTATAACCTCTTAATGACTCTTGAAGTCGGTGTCAGCGTGCGTATTCGCTAAAAAATATATTTTTGTTTTTTGCGGAAGACTCGTATACGGCTCCTGAGCTTTTCTGTTACCTTTTACGCACCTTACGTTACTTATAAAGCTATAATCGGTCGTCACCTTATATGTTCATTTGTTAATGTTACGGGTTAGAATTAATTTAGATAAGTTTATTTATTTTCCTTTAAGTTGATTCAGCTTTAATCTATAATTTATTATTATACTTATTTATCACACGACTTTGTCGTGGCGAACAGATTTTTCTTGCACTAAATACTTACGATTAGGTCATCGGGTTTGATAACAACGGGCGTCCTTTTTTTGGAAGGGGGGGAGGGCTTTGTCCAGAATTTTACCACGCTTGTTATGTTTTGGGGTTTCTATGCCCAATAGCAGATGTCTAGTTTTCACTAGCAAATTCCGTTTTTGTACTTGAACTTTTCAGCAAGGTTTGCACACTCGCGTTACTGACGGGTTCTCTAAACACGGTATAAGAATCGAATCTGAAGAGTGTCGTCGGTGTGTGTATTTTTTTTTTCTTTTGGTAGAGATTTGGTTGATCTGACTAATTAGCGTTGGGCGCATATTAAGTGTTACATTAGGATGTTGCAATAATGATGTTTCAGCATTATCGTGATTTCGGTTACTGGCATCATTTTCGTGATATTAATTGCGAAAGCGTTATTAATATTCAATATATAGATGTTTTCATGCGAAAAATCTATGTTTATGTTTTAATATCTATAACATTATATGTATAACTAATATTTATTAATTGTCGAACCTCGTATCAAATACACGCAACAAATACATAAAAAGTAACATCGAAAAATATTGTAAACCATAATTTCCAACAAAAAAAGCCAATATTATGCTTTATAAACGAGGGAGTAAACAATTAAAAGTTTAAAGAACTGTCCGACCGTACTCTTACCACTACTACTGAAACGGGTATTAATACATAGCACGTCGCGTTCAATTATGATTGGCGGGATAATTCAAATTTTCAAGTCGCAGCTGGTACCTCGCTCAACTTCCTTGTGTGCGTATTTCGTGTTTTGACGTCCTGGCGGTCGGCACTTTCATTAATCAGTGGTGTGCTAACTCGACATGAAACATCGGCCAAATAGGTCTTGGTAGCGTGCAACCTCTTTCCGATTTTTCACTTTGGTATCCTCGGGTTTTACTCTCTCTCTCTTTCTCTCTCTTTCTCGTTTTTGTCTTATTTTTTTCAACGCTTTGATTTATGTGTCTTTTTCTTGGATAAATATGGCTGATCCCCGTTATTAATTAATGGAAAAGTACTGTTTAGGCTTTTTTTTCAATTACGAAATGTGCGTACAATATTTTTAGGTGCAATAAGAGAATAACGTTAAGAAGATAAATTACGAAAGATTAAATGCATTTTTTCTTATTTTAATCGTTATTACAGTGAAAGAGAAAATTGGTTGAATTAATAAATTATTTTAATAAATAAATTATATAATAAATAAATTATATAATAAATATAAGAAATGTTTATTGAGAATGAAAGGCTTTAGCGAATTTGACAATTACGAGTTATTTTTTAATTTCGATCTAATTTTTTATAAGGACGCTTATTAAAAAGATTTGATGAATTTTTTTTTAGTTTATGTATTTATGTATTAAATGGGTAACATATTCTATTAATGGAAATTTAAATAATTTTGTTAGGTACAAATTTGTCATTTTTTTTAAAAACAGGATAAAGTTAAAAGAAAGTCGAGGCACAACGTACAAAATATTTATTTGCATTTTATAAACAATATAATTGATCAAATATCTACATAGGTTTAATGAATAATAAACTATTATTAAAAACAAAGATAAAAAAACTTATAAATTTAATTAAGTGCATTATTAAACAGGAACAAGCATAAAAGTAATAATTGTGTTTAAAAATATTAATATTGTTTTATTAAATTTTGTAATTACTGTTACGTTATTTTACGTAACGAGAAAGGAAAAAGAATATCTATTCCCTTTTTCTTTTAAATTGTTTTTTTATTTTTTATTCCCTCCCTCAACCCAATACAGGGTCCAAATTTAAAATTAATAATTTGTTTAAATTTCGATTCTCCCAATTCAATATCCTTTTTTTTACACTGTCTTATTATTTATTAGTGAATTGAATATGTAAATAAAATTGATTTCTTACCCTTAATCAGAATGACTTTTGTCGAAATAAATTAATTATATCCTTTAATTCGTCTTAAATTGGTTCCTTTGAAATTATTATGTTTGTTTAAAAATATTGAGTTGATATAGGTTTATATTGATTTATTCCTTTTATTAAATAACTGAAATGATTTCTATTTCCCTTTGTATTCATTTTCCGTATAGTAGTTTATAGAAATTTACAAAATAAATCAACTGAACTAAAACCGACGCTTAGGAGAAAAAAATGAAACTGAACGCTGAAGAATGGGCCACGCCGAGGAAAATGCACCTCTTCCCCCAATTAGTTTGACGTCACTAATGGGGGAGAGTGTATTGTTTGCACTTTTCGTCGCTTGGCCTTGCTCTTGAATGCATTGCGGCTATACCGTTATTCTTCGTTACGCGCGTTTGGCTAGTTTCAAACTAATGGTCAAAAAGCATTACTCTCGTATGACACTTAACTTCTGAATTTGAATATTAATGTTATTCGAAATTTTTTTTTTTTTGTATTGTAATAACTTTTTTTCTTTTATTATTAACATTTTTGTTCATATTTATTTCCCTTTTGTAATAAAAATTAAACTTAACCAATCAGAAATTGAGTTGAACAGAAAATAATTTTCAGTTACATGCATATACATATATATATAAGTATGCATGTAACAATTACACCTTTTTTAATTAAATATTAATTATTTGTAAAACAATAAACGATTAAATAGAATTTTTTCGTTCCAGAATTCAGTGCTCTGAAAGCCTCCTGTAGAGAGTAGGTTTTGGTAAGTAGTAGTACTTCATTTATATAAAAAAACGACATTAAAAAAAATTTTTAAATAGTTCTAAAACAATATTTTATTTATTTATATTATTTATACTATTTATATTAACATACAATACAACAATTAAAAGTATTTAAAATCCCACACCCCTAAACATCAAACCACCAAAAAATCGTACAAACGTATTCGAAGAAACTTAAATAATTAAAAAAATAAAAATTGAATATATAAACATGACAATCATTTTTTGTGAGGTACACCGTTTCCATTACAACAATTAAAAATATTTAAAATCCCACACACTTAAACATTAATGCACCAAAAAATCAAACAAACGTTCTCGAATAACCGTGAATAAATAAAAAAATAATAAAAAATTAAATACAAAGAGAAGAGAGAATAATTTTTTTACGAGGTACACACCCGTGTGAAATCTTGTCAAAAATTTCATAATATAAAACGTGTATATATAGATGTTTTTTGGGTAGTTCATCCAGTTTCGTCAGTCGGCAATCCCCGCACGTTTCTAATATCCTGGAAGCCGAGAAGCGCCCACAGGAAGGAATAAAAGGTACTAGCCCGAAAATTCTATTGGGCTGAGGGATTGAAAGGTTCCTTTCTATATATACTCGGATGTTCCGCCTTGGCAATATTCCCTGAAGCCACGCGTTTCGGCTTTCAACGTTTCACGTGTATACCTGTATATATAGATACGTGTAAAGACGAGTATTAAAATGCCACTCGTTTCCTTAATTTACTTGGATTTTTATTTACATTTCAAACTTTAATGGTATTTGTGTAATTTTTATTTATTATTAACCTACCCTTCAATGTGTTAATTAATACGGGAATATTTAAAAAAAAAGAATTTTTTTTTCAATTTTTTTTATTGATAATTAGCGACGTATATAAATTTAAAATTAAAGTCCTTTAAAATGAACTGTAGAAGATTTATTTCTGTTTACAAAAATTAAAAAAGTAATGCTACGATTTAATTATAAAATTAATTTGGAATTCCAATGATTGAATGTAGAAATTTTGGAGAATACTTAAGAACGAGATATCTAATGATTTTTCTTCGTATACTAACCACTTTCTAATAGTGAATAGAAAAAGATAATTTCTAGTCTATAAAGTATCAAAAAAACTGTCAAATTTCTATATGGAGTGTTCTTCTAAGACAGAACAGTTAATCTTCAATATTAAGTACAAAGTCAAAATTCTACATATTTTATTATTCTCTTCGTTTTTTTTTCATATGTTTATTTTTAGAAATTCGTTCCGATCATAAAGTGCACAACAGAAAAAAGTTTTGTAATTTCAAAACGAACGTTTTGTTTATTTAAACTTTTAATGCAGTAGGATCGATACATTTCAATTTTTTCATTTCATTTTTCATTGTTACCTCCGTTGTTACATGTTTATCCTTGAAAATATTGTTCCGATCGTAAAGTGCAGAAGAGGAAAAAGTTTTATAATTTTGAGACAAATATTTCTATCTGATACTTTTCCAGATAATATGGAAATAAATCGATTTTCTGAAATTGAACAAAGCTCAGAAAATTAAATTAGTTAAATAGAACCACGTAATTTTCTAATAATGAAAAAAAAAATCCTAAAAATTTCTGTCACATCGATCGAGAATTTGCCGATTTGTACCAATATCATAATTGTACACTTCATTTTTAAATAAATATATGTTTTTATGCGTAATATCAAAAAATTGAAGCCTTTTTTATAATATCCAATTATTAAATTTCAAAGAACCATTTAACTATATAATAAAATATTTCCCTTACAATTATAATTTCTTTTTGTTCCTTTATATATCCCCCGACGACATTCGAATGAACTAGAAACAGTGCAGCTCGAAATAAATAAAAATGAAAAAAATTCCAAACAATACCTTTTCTATCGAAATTCTTTTTCGCAGTTATTTGTAATAATTTCCAAACGTCAAAGATTGATTGAAAATTCAAATATTTCATTAAACACTTACATAACCTTTTCAAAAATATATATCGATCGTTCTATTCTCACCACTCTCATAACAACCTAATAATTACCTCTAACACTAATTTGTTAACCCTAATAAAAAAGCAATCATAAGAAAAAAAACCAACCATATTCCTTACCGTTGAATTCAAAAGCAAGCAATGGCATATTGAAATAGAAAAAATTGTGCTTAAAAAAAAGAAAAGTAAATCCGCGTGATCGGGTTTAAATGCCCAACTAGCCAGTTCGTTTCGTGGTGACACTCAACGTGTCCACTACTAGGACATTCCACCGGGCAATAAATTCCCGTTGGGCAAGTTGCAGTCACGTTGATACACGAATATTTCACGTCAACGCCACACCCGCGGATTAAGTGTCTCAATCCCGACGAAAATCATCCGAATGCCCCATATTTTTCCCCATCCACCCCATATAAATATACCTATAATATTGATCTCGATTCACAAACATTATAATTTTACAATAATAATTATCTGTGATTTTTTTAATATGCTCGCGAAAATATCGATATCTATTGAGCGACATTTTTTCAGTAGTAACGGTCGATGTGTGGTCAGACGGTGTTATACAGTGACAGATTAAAGCAATATATCAATATATCAGTGTCACACATTTTTAAAATCGAATATGAATTTTTATGAAAAGCTCTGACGTTCTCCTAATATATCGATTTTTTTCCTTTTTATTATTACGTATGCTTATACCAGGGTTTAATACTTTAAACGCGCTTCTCGTATATCATAAAGTGACTTACGCAAATTGAATTTTGAAGATGAGGATTTTAAACTGTTTTTTCTTCGATTTTTATCGAGTATACCTAATTTTTATGATTGAGGGAACGATGACTCTTTTCTTTTTAACAGATAAATATTAAATTAATGAGTTGGAAAAAAAGAATTTAGGTACTTTTGAAGAAGAAGATAGTGAGCAAGGGAGTTTAAAATTGAACGATTTCGTCGAGCTTTTTAAGGAAATAATGTAACAAAGAATTGGTATGGTTGTTTATTTTTTTTTTTAATACATATAATCTTAGTATAAATTGAGGAGTTTAAGGTTGGGTGATATTATTTTTTTGTTATTAATTATTGTTCAAACGACTGGATTATCAATAAAATTTTTTCCTAAATGTTTTAATTTCTCTTACGGTATATTTATTCTTTTTCAAAGGCATCTACTCCATATTATTTAAATTCAATTTTTTTTTAATTGTCAGTTCTACAAATTCATTACTATATTTTCGGGCTTTTAGAAATAGATTCCTATAATTCGATTGGAGTATCACCTTAACGTAATTCTAAAGGGTTCATTGCCTATCGATATCTATTAATAAAATCTATCAGTGAACTAAATATTCGCCAAAAATATTCATTTTTTGTGATAAAATTATTTTTCTTAATTCATTAAATATTAACATAACCTTACATTTTGTAATGGATTATTGGGTAAACAAATAAAATAATACTGTAATCTGACAAGCACGTAACGTTTTCCAACGATTATTAAAATTACTAATTTAAAAATTTGACATTTCTTTTTGATATTATTTAACGTCGCGCTTACATTTTCAGTACTAATATCGAATTGAAAAATTACATTTGTTACGTGTGGCAACACGTCACTTATAATATATAAATACAATATATATAAATTAAGAATAAGTAATAAAATGCTGATGCTAAATCGGAGCACGACCGCCGGCGTACGGTAAAGAACAAACTGCTGACGTCGAGTTCATCGAGCTCAAACGACGAGGAGTAACGCTGACTTTTGGGTCACCGACACCGCCCAGCTGACGATTTCGTGGAGGCATTACAACACCTTACGAGAAAACGATACACATATTGAGGAGTCAGGCAATTATGTAGGACAATCAGTTATGTATATAAACATAAGGAACAGCCGGTCGCGAGAGCAGATCAGTTCACATACAAGTGATTAACGTCGAACCTACGCCCGATCGAGGTTCGACTTACTACAACGACCGGCATCGGAACACGACGGAACGGCCTCTCCAGGTATCAGCTCCAGGCAGCCTTATTACGAAACCGCTCATACGCCAACCAGCAGTCTCCACCTAGCAGAAAACACCAACCAGCAATACTAGTATCTTACAAGGAGGATCGTATTTTTTATACTTCACCATACTATTAAATTTCGAGAGGATTAAGACAATAAATAGCAGTATATATTTATTTAACATATTTATTAATTAAATACTCCTATCCTCACTATCCGCTCCTTAAGCAGTCCGCTTAAACGAGTAAACGGTACCCATTATAGTGGATACCTATCACACGTAACACATTCATCCTTTCAAAAATCACACGTTGATACAAATTATATCGATTCATTATATCAAAGTAATAATTATCCTTCCACTCTTATCACTTAGAATACATCCCGTTCCTGTCTCACTAAATCAATTAAAACATCGACCCAAATAAACAAACCTTAAAACATCCACGACGCATAAATTTCCAACTCGAGAAACGATCACTTCGAAAAAGTCAAAGCAAAAAGAAAAAAATCCGCGAAACACACGTTATAATGAAGAATATATATATATGTATACACGAACCACATATATAAATCTCATCCTGAAACACTCGTCGTAATTGGTTCCTCTTTGTCTCTCTTCGCCTCTATCTCAAAGCCAATCCGTACTTCCAAGCTAAATAGCATAGTTAAATAAAAAAAAACGAGTCACGATAGCTCTATATTTTTTCATCAAGTTACTCGTCGTCTAGACACACATACACACACATACCCGCGTCTGTAGCGTCAAAGAGACGACTAAAAAAAAAAGAAGAAGAAGAGCGATTCCCATTAATGGGAAAGCGAAGTAGCTTCCGAATCGACGCTTCGTAACGTAGGGAAGAAAAGAAGAGACGAACGAATTGAATGGTACAGTAGACATGAACTACAAAAAAAAAGTAGAAAGAGGCAAATCACCCGAACGTCGAAAAAAAAAAATACTGGCATGACTCTCATTGTCATGTGAGATCAAGTATATATGTATAAATCGAGTGTGCAATCCACGTCAAATCGGACGGTGAAAAGTTTCAAGTGATAGAACGTTCCCGATTTAAATGTATACGAATACGATCGTAAAAAAATGTATATATGTAAATAGTTGAGTTTGATGTAAAATTTTGGGTCTTACTTCATTAAACCCAACCCCCAAAAAATTCGTAAATTTTTTTCAAAAATCGTTAAAAAATAACCAAATATGTAAAAAAAATATAAATTACGACAGAGAAACTCAATTTTCAATAAGTCATTTCATAAGTTAACCCAATGTTACATAAATCGTTCAAAAATTACCAAATAAATAAATAAATAACCCAATAATTATTGGTTATAATTATTAGTTATAAATGATTATTTAGATATATTTTATTAATTTTATATATTTAGTAATTTTTTAACAATTTATTTAATATTGGGTTATTGGATTAATTAAAAAAATGAGTTGCTTCATCGAAATTTATATTTTTATTTGTATATATTGTTTATCGGATTATTGTTATATTAACAAAATTAATTTCTCCATCAAAATTTCCATTTTTATAACCCAATAACTGACAATTATTGGGTTAATGCCCAATAACTAGGAACTATTGGATTATTGAATTATCAAATAAATCAGTTTCTCCATCGAAATTTGTATTTTTATTTATAAATTCTATTTTTTTTATTATTGGGTTATGAAAAAAATCAGTTTCTCCATCGAATTTGTACTTTCTCTACTAAATCTATTTTTTTAATTTTGGGTTATTGAGTTATTAAAAAAATCAGTTTCTTCATCGAATTAGTATTTGATTTACCAGTTCTATTATTTTTAATGGGTTATTGGGTTATTGAAAAAATGAGTGTCTCCATCCAAATTTTTATTTTTATTTATATGTTTAGTTACGATTAATAAAAAAGTAATAATTATTTTTTGTGGGGGAGGTTTAATGCATAAGTTCTATTATTTTTTATCAAAGAATTTTCGTAATTGTACGATATAATAACTTGTTCGCGGATATAATTGCGCAAATTCCTCGCGTATTCAAAATCTTGTCTGGAGTTAAACCAAAATATCGATATAATTACACGTTTAAATTAGGCGGTTTACTCATCGCGATGTGTCTGTGTGTATATATACACTGCACGAGATACTAATTTTCCTTTATTCTCTGGTATTTCGGTTTCAATTTGAGGAACCGCGCGTAACCTAAATTAGATTCTAAATTCATTTGACGTGACGAGACAAAGACGTCGACAGGTTGAAAGGTGGAATCCATCTTACGCATCAATTATATTTATTTCGCGGTTTGCGTTTACCCTTGATTAATTCATTTTATTATTTTATTTATACTATAAATGTATTAAATTATTTAATTAAAGTAATGAATTTTATTTATTTTTTATTTTTTTGTTTCGTTCAATGAAGTTATTAATCATTTAAGGAGGAGACTATATCTGTTAAAGAAAAACGCTTGATTTCTTAGGATAACTTCTTGTAAATTTAGCATTGAAATTTTAAAATTATCGTTTCTTTATTTATTCATCAATTCGTCAATATTCATCTACCGACCCTTTTATTCGTTCGTTTTTTTTCTTGATCGAACGACTTTTCATTGCGACAATCTACGATTTACAATGTCCCGTCCGTAAAACAACATTTTGCATTGCATCTTTAAATCATACTTTGTAATACAATTCTTCCAAGAGAGATTTATTTTTTGAACATCATTTTTCTGTTTTCTCTTCCTTTTTTTCTCGCTGGAAGTTGTTGACTCTTATTTATCGAGCAGTTTGTTTTTTTTTTTAACTTCAAAATCTTTGTGTCCACTATTGACTTTCCGAATTCGGTAGGAAAACAACATTCGAATAAATCTACCTGCGAACATAAAGGATGGAAATAGTATATATGTGCATGTTGTAAAAATTATTTATAATGTACATAAATCAGATCGTACCATTTTATTTTTCGATGATGGAAATTTCATCGTTTTAAAATGACGATTCGTATTTTAATGATCGATAGTGATCGTCGTAAAAATGGGCCATAAATTTATCGAGAAGTGAGATAGCGAGAAATTGATTATAAAAAAATATTAGTCATATTTTGCTTCGATTTGTGTATTAAAGGTACGTTTTTTTTTATTTAACAGCTGTATCGACCTGTTTATTATTATAAATATATATAAATTTTATACGCAAAGCATTTTTATATTTTTTCTTTCGTTGATAATGGCGTAGTTTATAAAAAATGTGTTGATATAAAAAAATATTGAAATAATAAAAAATGTATAGGTAAAAATGTATATAACCAATGATAAAATCGAAAACGTTCAAAAGAATATCAGTGAAAACAAAAAGTAGATGCAGAATTAAGAAATTTAGAATGATAGTGATTGCGAAAAGGAAAAAGTTAAATTTAGTCGGTTGATTGGCACAGCAATTTTTACAATTCATGTTCAAACTGGTCAAAATTTAAAAAAAATCTCTGCGTGGACTTTATAATCTATGTTCAAAAACTGGTTTCAACTAACCTTCAAATAGTTTGATTTCTACTAGAAATTTTATAATCATAATACCTCCATGCTTACATGCATAGCGATGAATTTATCATGATTCTCTGATTACACACTTTCTTATAAACGTGACAATCCTAATAATTTTCCACGTTTCGCCTCCATTCCTAAAAAAAAGAAAAAAACCAAAGATTGAAAAAAAAATAATTCCCCGCGCTAAAAAATCGAACCCAATCACGAAAACAAGAATATCGCAACATCGATCGATGATAGCTCAATAAATATATCCCTCCTCGTAATAAAATTAACGACACTCAACTCCGAGGTATTAAAGTCATATCTGTAAGAGTCGCGTGCGTGGAAATCTACACTACCGGGAGTTGCAGTTGGTTAGAATTTAAGCGCCGGAGCTTACAATACCGAAGCGAGTTTAACCGACCAATAGACCAGTAGCTCTATAGGCCCGAAAGATTCGCTCGAGTTTAGGTGAGGAGGGAGGTGGGAGTGGGTTGGTGATCAATTTCCCGATAATCTCGAACAGCACGCCACGCGGGAAAGCTCTCCTATACCCCCGCAGACCATTAAGCTTGCACTTGAATCAGCCAACCTCGTTTCTCGTCAGCATCGCTTACGCGCGTTTACGACGATCTCGGACCTTCCTTCCGTACGATTGGATCTCTTGGGTTGTATATCTTGAAATTGTTGTCGCAAAAATTAAGCCGTTTGTGATTTTTCGCGATGGAGAACGTTAACTGCTTACTGGAGCGTTCGAGTTAGCATTTTCGAAATGCACACTTTTAACTCATTATGGCCCAAGTGAATTGTTTTTTCCGAACACTTTCAAGTACATAATTGTATTGGTAAAACAAAGTTATTTTTGTCCGAAATTCAGTGTAAGAGGTTTTTGAAGGTGCTTTTTCAGAATCTGTAACTTATTTTGTAAAAAAATTCAACAACTTTATTAACTTATTTTTTTTTTTTTTTTTTTTTTTTTAATATAAACTTCATGATTTCTTTTATCGAAAAGTATGAAGTTTACGAAAACATGTTCAAGAATCAAAAATACATAGAATTGCTTAGAGAATATACATGAATTTTTTCGGAACATTTTTAGCAAAATTCTGAATTTTTGTATTTTACCATTTTGAAGAATCAAAAAATGTATCAAAATTCTTTGAAAAAAATTGTATGTATTGCTTGAATGATACTAAGCACTTTTTATTCTCGAACATGTTTTTGTAAACTTGATACTTTTCGTTAAAAGAAATCATGAAGTTTAATATAACAATCTTTCATAAAAGCAGCCATTTTCATAAGACTAAAAGGGCTAAAACAAGTTTAAAACCAGGTTTTTGGAAACGTCAGACAAGCGGATCACTTTTTCTATCGATAATTTGATTATTTAAATGTAGGTACAGCAACAAAAATTGATTTAAATAAAAAAAAAGTTTTTAAATTTCCACTTTTTTAAAAAAAATATTAAAGATAATACAGTTATTGAATTTTTTTTAGAAAATAAGTTACAGATTCTAAAAGCAATAAAATTATGTACTTGAAAATGTTCTCAAAAAACAGTTCACTTGGGCCGTAATGGGTCAATAGTACAACTTCGTGTTTCACATTTTTTATTTTATGACTTGGTGATTTACACTTTTTACATTATGATATTGAGTTTTACACTTTTTATATTATGACCTTGTGTTTTACACTTTTTATATTACGATTTGGTGTTATACTTTTTTAAACTGCAAGTTATGGATTTTAAACTCGTCCAATGTGAAATTTACTTTTTAATATTTTTCTACAATGTAAAATTCACTATTTACACTAATAGAAGCAACGTAAAATGCAGGTATTATATTTTTAAAAATCATTTTCGTATTAATTTTCACATATCAAACTTTACAACTGTAAAAATGTTGATTGAAATGTACGAATATCATATTTTATTTTTTTCGAAAAGTGTAAAAGTATTTTTTTACACATTCTACATTTTATAGAGTAAATATTTATTTAAGTGTATACTAGACACCAATTTTCTCTTCGATCTTAAGATAATTTTTAGAAAAAAATTAATTTTAAAAAAGTTTATTACATTCAACTGCATAACAAAAATAAAAATAAGACAAATTTGTACATTACTAATGTTACATTTCACAAAATTAACGAAATCTATCAAAATATCATAACAATAACATTTATTGTTTTGATCTATACATTCGAAATAAAAAACTTTTTCCATTAACGTCAAAAAAAAAGTTTAAAATTATTTTCCATTACAAAGAATCACATTCCATTTAATTTCCGTCAGTGTACAGATAAAATAAAATTTAAACTTTCACGACCCAACAACAATCAGTTTGTTTAAAAAAGAAAAAAAATTTTTATAAAGTTATATTTAACTAATTTAGTATTATTTATGTTTACAACGCTTAATTCGCATAACACTACGAGGAATTTTGTAAACGGTATGCAGGTATTATTTTCATAAAGCAATGAATTCTCTGTAAATACCTGCGTTGTCAACGAAAACAAGAGAGAATGCGCAAGTGCTATTATCCTAAATTTAATTGGAAATATATAAATTCATGAGAAATTGGTTATTTATTAAAATTGTTTCATTGGTAAAAATTCGAAGATTTATCCTACAATTTTTTGGTCAATAAATGGTCAATAAGTGTTTGTAGTAATAATTTGAAAACTATTTGTTTTCAATGGTGTTACGGTTTGTAAAAAAAATTACATTTTTGTTTTAGAGTTGTATTGTTCTCTACAAAGTAAAAATGATAGATATAAAATCATAATAAACGACATGATTATAGAGAAAAAGTAAAAGCTATTTACAATATTTAAATGCAAAAAGAAGTGGAATATCGAATTAAAATTAAATTCTAGCCTCACAATTTCAAAAACATTGGAAATCTAAATATGCCTTTAAACATCGATTCAGCATTAAAAAATATTATTAAAAAGTTCATATTGTCACGGACATTGCCGTGCGACTTAGGCATATGAGAAGGAGTCGAGTGACAGATAGGAATCCCGCAGTCCACCATATTATTTCTTGCTTCACTCCTTTTCATACGTAACAATATATAATCCTTCAAAAAAAAAACAAAATTCTTTGTAAGAGTAAAAATGAAAACATGTTTATAAACGTAAAAGATTGGTATTTTACATTTGTATAACATTTCTTGAAAAAAATTTTTACAGTTTGAAGTTAGAAATTGAGATTTTATAGATTATAACTAACTTTTTTTACTTATTTTTAGAGAAATAGCTAATTCATACCTAAAAAAATTGTTTTAAGAAAAAATATTACTGTAAAAGTTTTAGCCTATTCGACGAAGTGGAAAAAACTCAGAGTACGGAGTCTCATAATTATAATTAATATATAGTCCTGTAGCAAATAAATGAGCTAAAAAATTATAAAAAAAAGTTAGTAATGATACAATTTCAATTGGTAGAAAATTATTTAGTTTTTTTCATGGACTCGATGATTTAAAATGGAGAACTACACATATTTATATAAAACTTGATAAATTTCTATTAGGGCAGTTTAAAAAATTATTAATCGTTAATCTTTTGAATTATTTCTTATTTATTTTTTATTAAGGCTTAAATAATTCCAACGTTTAAAAATCAAAATTTTTTTTCCAAGATAGATGAATTTATTATTTGTTGATGTGTATTATTTTAAGGAGATACGGACGAAATGCTTAAAATTTTTTTTGAATAGTATATTTAAACAAATTTAAACGTGCCTTTCAATTTAAAATTAAGTTTGATTTGCAAAGACTACCATAAAATAAAAATATCCATTTACGGAAAGTAAAGTTCCTACAGAAGAATAAAAAGATAATTAATAATAATTAAATTAGATATTATTAAAAAATAAAATAAATAATTATTAATAACAAACTTAATCATTACCCGAAAAAATAAAAATTCATCCCTAACTTGAACTAAAACTTGCTTGACTATCACCACTCCTCTACTGTAAAAAAAACAACACAAGAACGATCAATCAAACTCTAGTCCATTAAATCCAAGAGACATAATTATTAGCTTTCTCTCTCTCTCTCTCTCGGAGATATCCCCGAAAGCTTATTAAGGAGAGCAAAGTGCTTGGACGCGATTTGTGGAGGTCCCTCGAATTCACGAGGTCCGCATACCGAGGCGTCAGGAAGCGCCGTTTCGTCGAGACAAATGCGCAACCCGGCTGCCTCGGCTGTGCAATTAATTTTCGGCCCGGTCATTAATTCGCGAGCCTCGCCAAATTAATTAAGGCTCAACGCAACGCGTATGACGCGACAATCATCCTCTTCCTTTCGTGTGTATCTTTAAAGGGAAATCCGATCAACGGGATCCTTTCCTCTTACTCGGCGGTTAACCGATCCTCGTGTCACTCTTGTGTGAAAATTAAGGAACCGCTAAGAAGCTTTCGAACTTAACCTGTCTCTATATTAACAGCCATTAAGTACGTATATATGCGTATTATAATAGCTTTCAAATTGTTTGATTTTTCAGTTTGAGGGGATGGAAGTGAATGTTATAAAATAAAAAAAAATATTACAAATATAATTAGTATAATTATTATATATTCATTTTGTACACAGACAGAAAAATTTTAGTTAATTTTACGAAACTTTCACTAACACGGTGACAGACTGTCATAACATTACTGATGCACAAAAAAATTACTGATGTTTTAGTCAAAATTAGTGCAAAATTTTATTCTAAATCCACTTCATTAAACAGCCTGAAATTTTATCAATAATCATAAATACGTATTATTAATTTACACAAATATTGCAAAAAATTAATATTTTTTTAAGTGTAAAGTAAAAAGCAGATAAATACTTAATCGTGTTTTTGAAAATATTTATGATATTATAATTTAATGTGATAAATAATAATTTTTGTCTTTTTACTCTATTTAAAATAATAATTAATTAAAATGTTATTTTTATACAAAATAATTAACTAAAAAGTATTGGTTAAAAGTAAACTATAATTTTTCTTAATTTTCTAAATGAATATGTATACTTTTACTATAATATTTTTAATTAATTGTTTGATACATAACAATTTTTAATTAATTATGACATTTCGTGCCATAATTTTTACCATAATTAATTCACATCAGGATGTCTTTGGAACCACTTCATCGAAGAGGTAGATATTTAAACAGTAACAATGAAACAATATTCGAAACCAGTTAAATAAATTAAATTTAAAAATAGTTCATTAAAAAAAAGTTAATTTAGACAAAAAATTTAAATATAGTTAAATAATTTTTTAAATAAACAGTAAAGTATTTTTTCTTATTTCTGTTTATATTTTACTGGATTAGAATTGTTAAGTTATTTTTAAATATATTATAGTTTTAACAAATATCTTTCTTTTTATTGTTACTTTAATAAAATAGTCTATTTAAATTTTACTTATCACAGCAAATACTCTATCCCTCTCTATTCTTATTTTAGTGTTTATTTATATTAATTAAACGGATAATTTATTTTCTTACCTTTCTTATTTGTTGTTCTTTTTTCTTTTTAAATGATTACTATTTTCAATTAAATTATCTGGGTTATATATTTGTATGTATATATATATTTATTATTCTCCAAATAGGATTCAAATTTTATATAACGTGAAATTAGGGATCTGAGATTCTGGTAAATTCTGATTTCGGATTTCTGATACAGATAATTCGTATACTTTTATTTATTTATAAATATCTACCTTGTTTTCCTTATAATTGGTTTGATTTATAATTAACAATATAGCTGTGTATATATATACTGTTACGTTTGAATGGTAACGTCTATATCGTTTTCGTGGATACCGCGGCTCGTTGAATCCAAAACTCAGCGAGTACAAGCGTAAAGAGGTGGATGAGTTGTTGTATTGTTGTTCTCCAGGTTCTCCAGGTCAATCCCCGTGTATGTGCTTTGGTTGGCTTGCGTTTGGTTGGTGAGGCTGTAGGGAAAACGATCCTGGCGATATCGTGTCTCCGTGTCTTCGTGTTGTATCCACTCGTAAAATGTCACTTCTGTCTTCTCTCTTTTCTTTTCACTTTTTCGCTCTTGTTTGTTTATTACGGTCTTCTTTTATATAAGTTTAGTGACCTATATACAAGTGTAATCGGAGGGGTGCTTAGCTGATCCTTGCGCTTCAGGTTGCACCGATGATCGAGTTGCGAAGTCGCGTGGCACCGTTTAATGACCTGAATGATCAGCATTTTCGACGAACAAACTATTTACTTATTTTAATACATTCGTGACGTGTATCCACACGTAACACGTCCGGGGTTTTTGCAAAACGTCGCCCTCGACGTATATTTTAATACATTTTTGCGCATATACAATATTTTTCTTATAATTACATACATATTTTCATACATTTTGAGTAGTAATTTTTTTTTTTTACAATAAATAGTTTCGTAGCAATATTATAATTTTTTTTTACAATGTAAACGGTAATTAAATAATTTTAAAATACACTCGCAATATAATTAGTAGTAAAATAATGACAGTTTCGTTTTGATTCATAAAAGCAGTAATAATTTTAACAATATATATGTTGAATGTGGTGATATAGCTAAAGGTTATAATCCGGTTTCTTTTGTTCGATTTTCCTCTAGTTTTCGACAATAATCAGAATTGTAGAATTTGATTACTTGTAATAATTCTTCAGAATTGAAAGGCTGGCTGGTTGTTGGTGATGATGATGCTATTAGACCTAAAATCAGTCTATTTTGATTAGTAAAAGGGGCCCCCCGTCTCACGAGAATCCTCCATATTATAATTATAATTATTAATATTAATATTATGCTTGAACCCGAGTATATAAACGTATCTTGTAATTGAGACACCTGATTAGTAATTTTATGGTAATTTGCTATATTTTTTGCTTTTTCAATTATTTCGCGTAAATCCTTTCCAGTGGATAATGATATAGTCGAATGTTCTTTTATATTATAATTCTGAGTTTCTATTACCTTCGAAATATTTAATTTGGTACTGTTTAATATATTTGTAATATTCAACATATTATCGTTAAATAAGTAACTAGTAAAATTAGTTGTAACTTCACGATTCGCTATTAATTTTGTGGTGGGCGTTTCGATAATACAATTTTTTGGTAATCTTAATAATCCTATTCCGTTTAATGTTAATTTACGATCCGCTGATCGTTTACATTTGCCTATTATTTCTTCGTTTTTATTTGTCGAATATATCCATACGTTTGGAGTATTTGTTCGTGTCCAATGTGTGTTTTGAAATTTAATTAATTTTATATTACAATCTGATAAATCGTGAGTTATAGTATTAATGCTTAATTTTATTTCACAAGGGCTATATGTATTTATACTCATTGGTGGTTCCATGTTTTTACATATGTATAACTCATGTAGTTTTTTACATTTTTCTATATTTTCAATGTCTATAGGAATATATGTATTTAGTAGATTATTCAACGCAAAATATTTATAATTTGGCCATATATATGCAAAAGTATCAGAAATGTTTAATGAATTTTGAACTATAGGTAGTGGTATGGCTCTAATGAGGTCGAATCGAGTGAAATCTACTAGTGGGATTTCAATTCTATATATTAAGTAACTGTTGACAAATATTACTGATAGATCTGAGATTTTAATAATATCCGAAAATGATGTATTTTTTATTGACATTGGAAATATGGCGTCGGTTATTGCTTCTGATGCTTGTATTGTTGAATTTTCCACTTGAACAGGTGATAAAATTCGTGGGTGAATGGCACCTTGCGTTGCAAATAAAACTGCATCCGTCAGTAATTGAGCGTCCAATTCATACTGTATTACATTTTGAATAAAAAATTCTAATGCTATAATGAAGGATATTCTATTTTCCTTCGTTTTTTCTTTTCTATTTAATTCTTTTATAGCAATTTCTAAGTCTCCTACTTGAGAATGTAATACGCCAAATTCTGTGTATATTATTTCTGTCTGGTTAACTAATAGCTTTGATAAATCTCTGGTTTTGTTAGTGGACTCCTCTATTAACTGTTCCAAATAAATATCGGCTAATTTTCCCTATTACCGAAATTAGTGCTCGGCGAATTCTAGTCTGTGTATTGACATGTTGTCCTTGTAAAAGATCAATTGTGGATTCGACGTCCCTTGAGGTGCTCTCTATTTTTCCGTATAATTGCTTTAATTCACCTAATTGTTGGCAATGTTCTCTTAAGTTGATGCAAAATTCTCTTAACGATTTCCAGTGATTTTTCAGATTTTCTGCTCTTGAGAAAAAAGGTTGCAAGTTGATTTGCTGTATTATTTTCCATGTAGCCGTGGTGGTTGTAATAGGACCCATTTTTTCTAATAAGATGCCAGGATTTTTATCTATTTTTTAGATTGTTATTTCCTCATTTCCGAATGATAAGCTGAACCTGTAAAATATAGCTTCTTTTAGCTTATTTTGCAATTAATCTTTTCTCACTCTATCATATGTAATTTTATATATTTGTCTTTATATTTTGTGCGGGCATTGACACCAGTAAGTGAACTTTGTGTTTCTAAGAAAATTTGTTCGGTGCTGGGATGTAGTCAGCATTTTTATACTATAAATTTGTAGGTGATTGACATTGCGGTTTAGTCTCTTTCCCGTTTCGACGATTAAACTTTTATATACATATTTATCAAAATCATGGATCCGGCAGTAATTCCACAGTTAATGCAGGTGATTACCTCCTTATTAGGAGTTATTAGTACAAGTCAACAGCCAAATGGTCAGGTATGTTAAGTTATTTATTATGTTTTCGTTGTCCCTCTTTTTTTTTTATTAAAAAAAAGAATTTTGTATTAAAAAAAATTTTGATTCACTTTTTTATAGACACGCAGTCGAAGGCGGAATAATCGTAGACGCCCTCGCAACGTAATATCTCCGGTTGAAACATCGGTAACTACCTTGTCGGATACCATGCGGCAAGGACTGTTAGAGTTTTGGCCATATTGTGGGGCAATTCTATACCTGCCCTTCAGGGCACCAGATTTGCTGTGACTGCGCGCGTAGGGTGGACCGGTGCCCTACTTGCAGGGGATTTAGACCCACATGGCGCTGCTCCTTATTGGAAAGGTTGAGCCTTGAGTTATATTTTCCTTGTAAATATAGTGACGAGGGTTGTCAACAGTTAATCATAGGGTCCAATTACCGGAACCATTGTCAATCATGTAGATTTAATTCAGATATTTAAAACAATAAATATATATGTATTTTTGTATATTTATATTGTTTTTCTTTCACCCGATTCTTTCCTTCCTCCTACCTTTACTTTATTTTAAATTCCATTAATTTAATGATTTTCTCTTTTTTTTTTATTAATTACAACGTTAAGAATTCATAAATTAATTTAAATTTACTTTTCAAGTAAAGTTATTATTATTCACTTTTTATTTTATTTTAAATCATAGAACCATAATAAGTATAAATTTACATTTTAATAAATATTAATATCTATTTAATCTGTTTTTTTAAAAAAACATCTGTTGTAACAATACATAATTATTAAGCGAAGACATAATTTAAATCAAATAATTAATATTGTAATAATAATATAAAAATGATAAAACTTAATTCTATCTTAAGTGTATTGCATAGATAGAGACAAACGGTATCGTATTCTTCAAAAATTTGCTCGTATTATGTTTGATTCAAAAATATATTTTATGCGTTAGATCTATAACTTAAAACTTTTGTTTTATTGTCATTATACCTCCGGATTATTTTTATTCGTCATTAACTCTTCTTTATCGACGCGTCTCTCGGATCCGCTGCGTGGAACTTCTGACTTCACGGGGACGAAACGCTTTATTTATTTATTTTCGAGGCTCGTTCGCTCGGTATACTTAATTATTATTTTTTTCATTAATTAGACCACGAAGGATAATGTAGGAATTGATTTTTACGTGGGTTCGTTCACTCGAGAGAGATACCAGCAGTGAATTAGTGGATTCTACTCTCCCGCACAAGGGATGCCATTGATGTTGCGTATGGAGAAGGTGATAGGAGAGGACCGAATAAAAAAATGATCGGACGCCGGGACTCGAACCGAGGATCCGCGAATTTCCAGTCACGAGACCTAACCACTAGGCCACCGTCCGCGATTTCTTGTTGTAGTTGCATTCGTCATGATATTTCGCGTTTCGGTCATCCTACACCGTTCTCACATACGCGCCGATCCGCGCGTCGATGTTACGTACGTAACAATACTATACAAGAGCAAATTTAAGAAATTGATATACGACTAACGCTGTTAGGAGCTACATATGGACTGACGCCACGCCGTGAAAATTTTTGTCAAGAGCGTGGGCAGGAATGCACCTCCCCCCCAATTAGTTTGACGTCACTAATGGGGGAGAGTGTATTGTTTGCACTTTTCGACGCTTGGCCTTGCTCTTGAATGCATTTCGGCTATACCGTTAATATTTTTTATATTTTCGTTCAAATATTTTATTATATATTATATCAAAGATAATCAGAAATTGAGTTGAACAAAAAAATAATTTCCAGTTACACGCATATACATATATATACACACATATATATGGGTGGTTCTCTGTGACATCGAAGATGAAAAAAATAAATATTGCTATAACTATGGGAATATGTTTTAGAGGTATCCAGTAGTTCTTCTGAATTTTTTCAGATTTTTTCTGGGCCATTATTTTAAGTTACAGAGAGTCAAAGTTGACATTTTAGCACTTTTTTGCATTATATGCCCATTTTCATGAATTTTTAGCTCCCAGGGGATGCATTTTTCACTAAAAACATAAGTATGACTTTTTTTGTAAAATTTTCCGAACTTTTCATTAAAAATACTTTTAAAGACATAAATGTATGCTGTCACACTCTTGTAAGCCATTTAAACCTTAAATAGTGAAAATCAGCAATTCTGCTCCGGACTCTGGTAACCTAATACTGTCTAAAAGATGTCTTTTTATAGTCAGAAACTGCTTAAAAATTTCCAGAGTGGGTCTAAATCATTAAGATCACTTATGGTCAAAATATCCGGGAAAAGTGCCCGAAATATTAATAGAAATGTATATTTGTTACCTTATAACGATGAATCTAGTAGCATGATCATTGCAAAAAAATTTATGCACTTACCTTGGAATGGTAGAAAAGTATCTCCACTTGTTTCAGTATCCATCTAATCCCCTGTAAGCTGCTAAAAATACAAATATTATAAAATTATAAAAAATTATTTTTTAAACATTTATAATGCTGGATTTTTAGTTTTACATCCCTTACAAGAATTATAATACTAATCTGAAGGATTACTATAAAAGTATCAACATTATTATTATTATTATTATTCAGCAATACATTGTTTAGATTTCACAAACTTGTCACTGTCACGTTATCATATTATTCATTATAATTATATATCCGATTTATTTATATATCTTTTGTATTAAATACGTATATTCAGTTATTGTAATAATGATGTTTATATATTTATAGTAATCCTTCAGATTAGTATTATAATTCTTGTAAGGGATGTAAAACTAAAAATTCAGCATTATAAATGTTTAAAAATTAATTTTTTACATTTGTATAATAATATTTGTATTTTTAGCAGCTTACAGGGGATTAGATGGATACTGAAACAAGTGGAGATACTTTTCTACCATTCCAAGGTAAGTGTACAAATTTTTTTGCAATGACCATGCTACTAGATTCATCGTTATAAGGCAACAAATATACATTTCTATTAATATTTCGGGCACTTTTCCCGGATATTTTGACCATAAGTGATCTTAATGATTTAGATCCACTCTGGAAATGTATAGGCAGTTTCTGACTATAAAAAGACATTTTTTAGACAGTATTAGGTTACCAGAGTCCGGAGCAGAATTGCTGATTTTCACTATTTAAGGTTTAAATGGCTTACAAGAGTGTGACAGCATACATTTATGTCTTTAAAAGTATTTTTAATGAAAAGTTCGGAAAATTTTACAAAAAAAGTCATACTTATGTTTTTAGTGAAAAATGTATCCCCTGGGAGCTAAAAATTGATGAAAATGGGCATATAATGCAAAAAAGTGCTAAAATGTCAACTTTGACTCTCTGTAACTTAAAATAATGGCCCAGAAAAAATCTGAAAAAATTCAGGAGAACTACTGGATACCTCTAAAACATATTCCCACAGTTATAGCAATATTTATTTTTTTCATCTTCGATGTCACAGAGAACCACCCATATATAAGTGTGCATGTAACAAGAATCATGATGTTTAATTATTTCTGTTTAAATTTCAGGCCATAAAAAAATTTTGTATTTATAGTAAACAAAAATCCAGTTTTTATAAAAATAAAAAAATTTTAAATAATGGTAAACAATAATCTAGTTCTTTCTAAATATAAAAAATTTTTTAATTTTTAAAAAAATAAAAAAATGTTTAAAATCATTATACAATAATTTATTAATGTTTCATATTTAATTATTTTTTTGACTAAATTTCAATCCAGAACTACTAAAAATTGTATTCAGTGTTCCCTATCAGCACACATTAAAATAATTTTTTTTACATCGCGAAACTTTTAAATTTGTTCAATTTTCCTTACGAAAGATTATCGAAATCGATAAAGAATCTGTTTCCCGGGCAACTTCTTGGAAAGTATTTGAAAGAGCGATGAAAAAGGAGTCGTTAACAATTTATGCACGACGATGCCATATAATTAAAAATTTGATAAAGCACACAATGAGTGGATAAATTCTCCATTTTCCCTCGTTACAATATTAAAAAAGTTTTATTTACTGAAAAAAATAAATAAAATATATGCATAGCTCGATTCACTGTATTCCATAAGCTTCTCATTTTTCCTTGGTCGCATCCAACACTTCTTTACGCTTGGCATTGTCAGCTGATAATTAAATTTTAAATTGCACGTGAAAGAAAATAAATAAAAAAAATAACACGAAATACAATATCTCACCCCAGCAAATTGAAAAATCTTCTCGTCTCGAACTTACTTCGGTAATAACATTTTGAAATGCATAATGCGAACGTTGATTGACGCGTTAAATTTTGCGAATCATCTTGTTTAATGCGAAGAAAATGTACTGGTTATTATTAGATTTAAAGTTATAAAATTATTAAAGATTGATAGTGTATTTTTAATCGCAAGAACAATCAATACGTCTGTAAAATGAATATTTGAATTTTTTATAAAGTTTAAATTGAAATGAATATGAAATTCATATTTTATATAAAGATAGTTAGTTTTTAAAATTATTAAAAACATCCTTTCAGTCAATAAATCGATAATCCAATATCAATCAATACTATCTCCTTGATGTAAACATTTTTTCTTTCTAATTTATGATTGACACTTGGATACTTTTACCCAAATCATTAATAATTTATTACTCAATATTTTACTTGAAGAAACTTGGTTTTTAAAATTATTAAAACATATCTAAAAAAAACTAATAAATCGATAATAATCTCTATTATATCTTTTTTTTCTAAAAACCTTTTATAATTAAATTTTGGATATTATGCCACAAACCCTAAAATAATAATACAGCCTAAATTGACGAAAATTTTAATCACAAAGTTTCTTTTAATTTTTATTATAAGGATGCAAGAATTCGATAAATCAATAACAATCATCCACTTTGATTAATTAAGTAATTTATTAACTTTTTGCAAAATGATATCGTATAATATTCTAAATGAACGATAAATTTACATTACTCATAAGTAAAAGGACCTACAGTAACCTAATAATAATCAATATTATTTCTTTAACCTCAAAAATTTTATTAGAATTTAAATTTTCAATTAATTTTTTTTTAATTTATATTGTTATCAAATTAGTATTCTAAACAAAAATAATTACATTATTAATAATTATAAGCACATATTTAAGAGGATGTCTTAAATATATCAGGAATGATTGTAATTAAATTATCGATTTTAAAACCTAGAAAAATTTGGGTATATTGTTTAAAACATGCTTAACTTCCTAACGTTAAGGATTTTTTGATAAACACATTCTTTTGTTTATAAATAAATATAACAAATACCATTCACTGACTCGGACATTCTGTTAAAGAAATTTTTTTTTTTTAATTTTTTAATAATACCAAGAGTAAAATTAATAAGAATTTCCGAAATGTTTTACAGGTAAAGTACTAAACATTGTTATATGTTTAGATTTTTGTCAATAAATGTAATATAGATAACAGATTAAAATATTTTATCATATAAGATAGTCATTTTCCGCTTCGAGGATCTGTCTTTTCTTTCAGAATTTTTACCATATTGGCACAATCGACATTTCCTTACACTAATATTTATTTTTCAAATCAAAAACATTTCCCAAAAAAATATTCTCTCAAAGTCCCAAATAACCCAGCAATCCCATCACTGCTACGTACCCGATCAAAATTTAGTTTTTTTTATTCCCACGCACTTCCTCATCACCGAACAATCTTATCAATTTAATGTACAATACACATAAAACGCACAACATACAAAACACACGTAAATACCACCCATAAAAAAAACCAAAGTATCAAATTACGTATTCTATTATTTTACCAGCCGGTTTAAACAAAGGAAAAAAAAAGAAAAGAGGAACCCTCTCACAGGCCTATGAAAAAAGGAAAAAAAGGGTTGCACGCGCCACTTTTACGAAGCGCATTACGACGCGTCATTCGCGTCCCATTTTTTCTTTCACGAGCAGCCGTAAACGCCTGGGAGAAAGAGAGGCGCAAAAAAAAAAAAATAAACGTGGCACCCGCCTCTAGAATTTTCCAGATTGCAACAACGATTCCCTTTACCATCCTATATCCCCTGTCTATTCTTCCTCCCTATTTTACGCGCTCTCTTGTATTTTTTTTAGTTAATCCAGTCACGATTTTATTTATTGTCTATTTCGTATGTACATATATATATATTCGTAGCACATCGTTTATTTTTTGTCTCTTTTCTTTTATAGCGGTCGATATAAATTTTTATATACGCGATGATCACGTTGTATTATCGATCGATCGTTGCATTTTAAATATATGGGTAAATATTTTTTTCGAATTGTAACGTCGAAATCGCGAATTTCGTATCTCGCGGGTGAGTTACAATTTTTATTTGATTTCACATATATATGGAATGATGGAAGGATATCTGATTTTCTCCTGACGCATACGAATATTTCGCATCAGCTAGTTGTTTTTTTCGAAAAAAGGAAATTACTAACTGTGCAGTATTTGATCGGTGCTCAATTTTTCTTTTTTTTTCATTTTTAATTGCAGATTTGATATTATGGTATTTTTTTAATCAGCGAACGATAAAATTCTGATTTGCAGTAATTTATTTTCTCATTATTATCACAATTGTCGGTATATAAACGAGAAAAAAAACATCGTGTTACGAGGATAAATATAAATATATCTCATATTTGCGAGATAATATTTAATAAAACGAGCTAAAGAAGATATTAAAGTACCCCGCGAAATTGGCACCGTTCCCATTTGCCCTCTCCCCTCCAATTTAAACATCCTCGGCGCTTATAATAAAGCTCAACAATATTTTCCACAGCCGAGAATAATTTTCCGATTTACGCAGTCGCTAATAACAATGTGGAACGATTTTTTCTTCTCACTTTTACTGATTTTCTTCTTTTTTTCCAGAGCTCAAAATCGGTTTTTTTTTTCTTTGCACCTACCGCGTTTTCATGGAGTTTTCACGAACATCTATAATACCATACGCCGCGTATACCAAAACGACGCGCACCTTCGATTTAAAAGCCAATAAACAGACGCGTGACTGGTCGTTTCAAACCTCTTTATCTTTTATCTTAAATATATTTCTCGTATACAGTACTGAAAGTAAGGAAATATTGTTTTATCTATGATTTGAAAGAAACCCTTTTTGCTTTATTACGGAATTTTACATGATTTTTTTGGGAAAATTACTATTTTATAAAGGAGGTATCGATTTATGGGTTCAGTGATTAATAAGAAAGTTTTATTTTTTTAGGTAAGAAAATTTTATTAAATAGTTATTTTCGATACAACTGCGTAAAGTGGGTGATTCAGGCACAGTGTAGTTTCTTACTTCGCTCGGGCGACAAAAACACCCGTGAAAGGTCACCTACTTTGGGCACGTGTATCGAACACTATTTTTCTTAACGAACTGCCCAATGTTTTCATTTTGTGCTGACATTTGAGCGAGCGAGATAGTGCATTGCTGCAATATTGCGTAAAATGAAATTTTCCTGCAATAGTATTCACAATTATATTCACAATTATAAGGGAAAATTTGATTTGCGATGTGAAAAGGTGGTACGGGGTTGAAATCATTTTGTCTCTCGCAATTTTGAGTACTACTGCATCAAGATTTTAGTTTGCGCACTAGTGCGGAAAAGTACTACTTTATACACTCAAGCGTGTCCACAAAGTTAGGAAAAAATGAGAATGTATTTTTTAGTGTTATAAAAGTTTTTTCCGTACGAAATTTTCATGGTTTTTTAATGAAAATGAATATTTTTTAAGGAGAGATTTATGTCTGAATTGAAAATTTTTAATTGTTATTTAAAATACTTTTTTTATTTGGTAATTTTTATTGTTTATTTATGCAATTGAGTTTTTAATAAAAATAAGTTGATAAATTTTTTAGGCAGGCATTTTTTATCGTTTATTCTAATGAATTCTTTTTTTATTCTTTTCTCAACTCTCGCCACGAATGCATTTTCGTCAACACAGCGTTCTCGTAACTAGCGCGATTGTTCTCTCTCGCCATGTGTAATTAGAGGAGACTTCGGCAGTTACGAACCAAATCTATGTAAAGGAAGGGGAAAGTCCGAGTGCGTCGTCGATCCTTCGACGTGCATAATTCAGACGATCCTGACGTTCCGGCTCGTACAGACGTCCGAATAAATTAACAGTCACTTCTAATACTTTCTAGATTTTTACTTCCCTTCTGCACGGATTCCCATACAGCCCTCGGCTCTCGAAGCAGATCACACCCACGTAACATTAGATAATATCATTTTTTCCTTACTCTTGAAAAATGTTTTTAGTTTGAAATTTTTATTGTATTTAGTGGAAATAGCTATCACAGTAGAAAATATTTTTTATTTATTAATATTTAAAAAAATTTATATGAATTTTCATTGTTTTTAGTCTAAACAACTACCTTCTTAGGAAAACTTCTTTTGTAATTTTATCTTTGAATTTAATGGGAAATTTTCATTGTTTTAGTAAACATAATTATTCCATAGGATATTTTTTTTCTGTCATTGAAATTTTTATACTACATTGCCTTTATTAATATTAGTATTTTTCCTGAAAATTATAAAAAAAATTTTTTTTACAGATTCCATATTTAGTAAGAGAAAGAATTATAGATACGTTTATGAGAAACATTTTTTGTACACATAATTAAATTAACTTAAAACTCGTAAGCTCGCGATACAAGGAATAAAAAGAGAAACTCGTATTTTTCCATAATAAAATATAATAATTCGAAAATTAAATAGAATTTCGTTCCGAAGTCAAAGAAGCTTTTATACGCTTTGATATTTTTTTTTCGTCTCTAATATAAAGAGTAAAATGTGAGAGGGAAAATACGCGAATTTCATATATACGCACAAATATTTTCATACACGCGAAAAATAAAATATTATATTTGTAGGAGAAAATGTATAAATTAAATGAATAAATCAACCGTTTTCAACTTTGTTACGTAACGAAAAAAAAAATTATTTTAATTGTTAACGCCATCGAGATGTTTTTTCTTTTTCATCCTTACGAACGGCGTTAAAAATTATATCGACGCACATTACGTATACGACGATCGATGATTAATTGCTGTACGATGTAATGTAAAAATCGTATAAAAAAGAGAGAGAGAGAGAGAGGTATATACGACGCGACTACAGATTTTTATCGGCGATTAAAAACTCTTCATCACTAGTCGATGCGTGGTATAAATTCGATCGATAAGTGCCGGAGATGTTATCTTAAATTACATATATCGCTCTTTTGGAGTCGAGGAAAAAAAATATATTAATAGTATCGTGGTGGTGATTGATTAATAAAATTTTACGTTCGCTCAGCTACTACACGTATATAGTGAAAATTAAAGGATAAATTGTTTTTCTAATTCGCGTGTGTAATATGAATTTATTTATGGTGAAAACTCGGTGAATCAGCGTGTTGTTTAATCTTTAACAACCGCGTGTATTTTTGTACGAAAAAACAACAACAACTCTGCGGCTTTAAATGAAAAGTAAACTTTATCCGATTTGTTTTAACTTTTATCAGTTTTTTCAATATTCGTTTAATATTTACGTTATCGTCCGTGAATTGCGCGAAAAAAATAAAACAGATTATAACCCTGTTAGAAGATAATGTTAATATAATTATTTATGTTTATTAGGTAAGAATTTTTTAATTTTAGTTTTTTATTCAAACACCTTACATCATAAGGTGTAAATATTGACGTTAGAATATGTAAATCGACAACTTTGCACTTTTGAGAAGAGAATTGTACTTTTTAATCGACATTTTTACAAGTTTTGAAAAGCAGAATTGCCTTTTTCAAAAGTATTATCCTCGTAATTTACACTGTTTCTTTTGCTTAATATGTATACTTTAGGATTTGAATTAAGAGCCGAAAATTATTCAATTAGTATATTTAAAACTTAATTTTTTTTTACCTAACTATTTTCTAAAATTGATTAAAACCAACATTAAATATTAATAAAAATATAAAGAGTAAAATATAATACATCTTTATAAACTATTCTTAATAATAATTAAAAATTATTTTTGTTATACTTTTTTCTATTTAATGTAATGTAAACAACTTTTTACTGTTAAAAATTATAAAAGCTATTATTAATTACTTTTATTCAGTTTGCTATTTAACTTAATAATTTACTAAAATAGATAAAATTACTTTTTAGCTGAAAACAAAAATTCTTTTAATCAAATTTAAGTAAATTTGTTATCTAACATATTTTAATTCCCGTAAAATTATCCATTACCTAGAAATCATCGTTTATTTAAAACAAATAGAAATTTCGTTGATTTTCTTTATTGTTTATCAACTGCGCTTGTTAAATCGAGAACGTTAAGAAAGTATAAGGAATAACGAGGTTGAAGTATGTCAGGATCGCAAGTGAAATTTCGTTCGAACCAAGTCCACTAGGCACATTGTACACGTAGTTGTCGTGTTTCTTATAGCTACGAAAGAGAAGAGAAGAGAGAAGCCTCGCATTCTCGTATACGGAGGATCGAAATATCCGTTCGACTATACGTCAAATGGTAAAACGAGGAAACGTTCCAGTAATCTCGGCTGACCGTACACTGACACGTACTACTTAAGTTTTATTTTGTTTTCTCCCGTTTGCGTATTGAGAGTTTCATTCGATTGGATTATTAGCTGTGTTAAGTTATTGTTTATTAAAGAAAAAAGTATTACTCGATGCAAATTATTGATAGGAAATAATATTGGTTGGAACGTGAAGTGCAATATATTTTATGCAAGAAGAATAACACTTATAAATTAATCTAATATGTACTACTTAATGGAGGATGAAATCTTGACTTTTCTACTGATTTTTTTACTGAATTTACTAATTTTGCCCCTTTACTTCCTCCCAATTGATATTTGAATTTAAAATTCATTATTTTATAATGTATAAAAGATAGCATTAGTTTTATACGTTTACTTTCTTTTCAGTGACTGTTACCCTCGTTTCACGACCATTAAATTCTTTTGAAATAGGACATTTCATCAAACTCAGTTTTATTATTCCATAACCATTTAATTTTGTTTATGGTGGAATAAAATCCTTAATTCGAATGTCAGTTTACTTCCTGAATAATTCGAAAATTACGTAATAAAGAAATGTAGAAGCAGAAATAACAATACTCGCAATACAGAGGGTGTATCAAAAATAACGCATTTTCCGAAAAAAAATGTACCGTTACTATGGTAAGTTAGAAGATATGGATATGATACGGTTCTCGTAGAAAATTTAAATAACCTTAAATATGACTAAAGAAAAGTGTGTATCCGTAAATAGATCAGTGATTCGAAATAAAATTCGAAAATCTTTAAGTAAAAAATGTCTTTTAATTAACAAAGAATTCAGTAGACAATTTTGAAATGGTTATGAGTTTAGTATTGAAAAATTATGCAAATATCATTTTTTACCCAAAAAAGGTTTGAGAGTTGAAATTAAAACGTCCTCTCACTAAAATAATAATTGGATTCTATTATCAACGCTGTGGCCATACATTTCTATAAAACCTAATTTTTTTATTAATCACTTTCTACTGTAATTTCGGTTTAGGAGGTGAAAACTTTAGTTATCAATATTTCAGCTTCCATTCATCTACGATCCTCATTTTTTTTCTTCAAATTCAGTATTTTTCAGTCGTCTTTAAGGTTACAAAAGTTTTACGTTCTTGATTGAACATATATCATAAGCATACCTTTTTCGTATAATTAATTTTTTTTTGCTATCTTTATTTTTGAAACGTACTTAATTTCAATTTTTAATTTAAAAAATTACAATAAAAAATCGAGTTCAAATATTATATATAATTTGTTTATCGTAAAAAGTATCTGGCGCTTGTTAGGTTCAAATAAGCGAAAAGCAAAAACTGTAATGAAAGCTTTAAATTCAAAATTTGAAACAAAAAATCATAACTTTGACATAGATTATTCGCAAAATAATCTCTCATTAATGAATAAATGAATAAAACTTTTTTTGAAGTTTTATCTATTGTTCAAATCAGTACCATATATAATTTAAATTGATTTAAAATTTAGGAAAATTAAAATAAATAACTTAAAAAACTACAAGAATTTGTTGGAGATAATTAAAAAAAAACTCACATTAATTTTTGAAATTGATGACCAAAAATGTTTTAAAATACAAATTGCAAGAACACATTATGCGCTCCTACTAAAATAACTTTAATTAAATAGTTATTTAAAACATAACCTGCATAACCAAATCTATTAATGCTACTAAATAATCAAAAATTTATTTTTATTTAATAAAATTATATCTACAATTTTTTTATAAAGCATTTTTATGAAGTATTGCCTGAAAAGGCTTATATAGCTTACAAAACTAATAGAAATATACAGAGTTTGTTACATTATTAGATGTTAAGTTTTCAAGGCCTGCGATGGCTCGGTCGGTTAGGGCATCGGGCTCGTAACCTGGAGGTCCTAGGCTCATTTTCCGGCACCGGCCGATTGATACAAACACCATTGGGGAATGTATTTCAAAGGCATCGTATGACCTCCGTCGCTGATTGCCACCGATTTGGGAGAATAAAAAGAGCGACGTTAAAATAATAATAAAAAAAATGTTAAGTTTTGATTCTTTGAAGAATTCACATAGAGCTTTACATACCTTTATATTCGGTTTAGCGACTAAAGTTTTAACATTAAGCGGGAGAAATAATTTCAGTGTTAATAAATTTTTAAGGAGGTTTAACCTTGCGATATTGGAAAATGAGCATTGCCATACTTTATAATTAACATTTAACTACATGGTAACTATGACCACATTGACAGGTAGTATGTGTAGTGATTTCCTCTTTTACGAATAATAGTGACCATTTCATCCTTCAAAAAAAAACATAATTATCCACCGCCTTTAAAACCAAAAAAGAGCAACATTAAAATAATAAAAAAACAAATTAAGAACCCCCAAAATATTAAAAAATATAATCCTCATATTTTTTTATTAAAGAAAAATACCCCGCACATACATATATATCGCAGTTATATTACTCATTGCTCGTACTCGAATATATACGCGTTTCGTAAACGTGTACGATCCGAACTCAATAACGAAATCGGTTCGAAATGTCGCGTTTTGTTAATCGCCAATTTGCGAATTACAGGACCGTTAGAGCGATTAGATTATATTGCACATTGGCAATTGCTCTTCCGTTTATTGCGAACCGGTTGTGTATGGTCATCGTTGTCAAACCCAAATTCAATTTACTATAAGCTTTAGAATATTGTCCTCACCAAAAATCAATACGATTCCTCCCCGTATAAACACCGAACGGATGAACTTCCGTCATCTAAAGGATAAATTATTCCCGGAAAGTAAATATATTTTTCTTTTTATCATATCGATTGTTTCGTTTGTTTGTCGGAATTCTTTTTAATTAACGAGAAAAAAAAATATATTTTGTGCGTATATATCGTTTATCGATAAGCTTCCTTTTTCTGTAAATTAGTAGTGAATCATTTCCAAAAGTTTTCTTTGAAGGTTCAAAGAAGGTTCGTTTAAACACGAGGGATAGAGAGAATATTATAACATTCAGGAATTTCTTTTCAAATATTCGATCCGAAGTTCAATTAACTGCGCTTCTGGAAATGCTTATTCAAAGGAAAGGTTAAATATTGACCGACCGGAAAATAATAAGAAATATTTATTCAATTGTATTACTTTGTTATCGTTATTATATTGTTTATCTTCACTCGTATTTTCTACGTGTATCTTTTTGTAGTATTTTATTGTTTGTAATAATAATTTTTCATTAAAATAAATCGATGAAAATACTTTCTTGTTTTTTAATAATGAGGTGTCATAATAACTAAGATAATTTTTTTTAGAGTGCACTCTTAATGTAAATGACTCTATGATCTATCATTGATTTAAAAGTTTTTATCGTTATTTTTGGGTAATTAGATGGGTAAGATAGTGAATTTACCGATATTATTAAAAAAAGAATCTTCAAAAACAATTCTGAAAGACTAACAAAGTTATTTAAAATTAATTAACAATATTTGTACCTTCTAATTTAATGCAATAAAGAATTTTAAGTTGAGGGCATAAAAAGAGCAACGTTAAAATAATTTTAAAAAAAATAAAATTTTTTATTAATAATGAAAATCTAGATTACATTATAATGATATTTCTTCACTGTGTATCATTATCATTTTTAATAAATATTTTTATTTCAATTTCTAGTTATTCGATATATAATACTTAAACGAAATGCAATGATATCTTAATATATTTTTTATAATTTACCAATCGATTCAGTCGATAAGAATATTGACTGCAACACCCTCCCCTCATCGCAAAACCTATATTAATCATCAATAATTTAAATAGCTTGAGAAACGTTCTAAATACTACAACAATTCATAAAATATATTTCTTCTTACTCGTAAGAAACACAAACTCGTATCGTAAACAATCATTTACCACAATCATCCGATCAGAAATCTCATTACCGTAAAATTCTTTTATTTCCTCCATCACCTATACACTCGCTACAAAAATCCAAAATCTTTTTCTATGTACCATCAATTCCAACATCCTCGACGTACAACTCCCCAAAAAAAAGATGGTACACATACGCAATCATCATCGAATAGCCAAGAAAAAGAAGAAAAGCATAGAGAGTAACAAAATAAAATATCTATCCTCATTAACGACATACCCATTTCGTTCCCTCGTTTATTTCCACCGCTATCTTTCCGTTTTGTACTCGAAGATCAATGTTTACGACCCCTCTATATATATATGTGTGTATGTGTCTAGGTCCTCGAGCGTCATATTGCTCGCGCATTTCTCACTCGTAAGAGGAAGCGATCTATAAGCTTCCATGATGCGAAACGGAGATATTTACGGATCGCGTACTCGTCTAATGATTGTTTCGCTAGATCGCTAACGATTTTTTTAATAAAAACAATCTTTTTTTATTAATAGGATAAACATATATATATATATATATATATATATATATATATATATATACGATTGAATCACTCGTTCTCGTACGTTAAATATCCAAAATTTCTTTTTTTTTTCCATATCGTTCCTTCATTCTCTTTTTTTTATATACGATTTTTTAGTTCGAATTCTTTGTTTTGCCGTTCGCTTTTACCCGTACATATACGGGAATCGAGCGGAAAAAAGCTTTTGGTCAAACTTTGCATCGGAAGGAGAAATTTAACCGCGCGCGCTTTAAAATTTTTACCGCGGAAATAATGCGAATTCCTCCTATACCTCGGATTTTCAGTGAAATGTATAAGAGGGAGACGAAAAAAAAAGAGTCCGCGAAATTGGCTATAGCGATGAGAAAATGGAAGAATGGTAGAAATACGTTGGTGGGTGAGAGTTTCTTTTTTTTTTTCGTTTAAAAAAAATATGGAAAATATAAGCGTGCATATTTTTTATTTAATTTATTTAGTTGGTTTAGAGTTATAAAAGTAAATAGAAAAAAATATGTTCTTGATTTACTTCTGACTGTGTTTTTAAATGTTGAATTGACACTGTGGAGAAGATTTAGTTAATTCGATAAATTATTTTATTTAATAAATTAAGAAAAATATTTTTTTGTTTCAAACTAAAAAATATTTTGTAGTTATAAATATGGTATTTCTTAGTTTCAAATAAAAATATTTCGAACGTAAGTATTCAACAAAATATTTTATTGAATTGATTAATTTTTTTTTCAGTGAACTAGGATTATTACACTTATTTATTGAAGTAATCGTTAATCATTCATAAATCATAAAATTCACGAATTGAAAATAATATAACCATATATTTTGTTTCTACTAAAAATGATTTCTAAAAAATATTTTTTGTTAAGTTTTTGAATTTATTTTATGAAATTTATGTGAATTTTTTCGGATATACTAATTGAATGGAATTTTTTAGTTGTATATAGTCTGTTATTATTTTTTATAACAGATAATTAGCAACATCATGTTGTTTATTTTTTTCAGTAACAAAATATTGTTTATTCTAAAAATGTCGTAGGTTATTCCGTGAATTTTTAATTTAACTTTTCGAACACAGTTTTTAAGGTAGATCCAACAATTGGGATTTGACCTTTTTTATTCGGTTGTAAAATTGAAATAATGCTCTATTATATTATATTTCTTTTTTTATCCAATTTCAATCAATACAATACTATTTTACAATAACTAAGAATCAAGACAGCGAGTAATGAAAATTGCATGCAAAAATAATAATTTATTCAATTCACAGATCTAATATTCATTTAAATCAAATCAATATTTATATAACTTTATTTAAAATGAAAATATTTTCATAAAATCTACCAAGTTCTTTATTCAGATCAATCGAACATTTTATCAATTGTATATGAAAAAGAATATTTGTATTAAAATCAATCATTTTTTTCTATACGCATACAGTGTATAAAATCTAACAACCCGTTCAAGAGTTTGTACACGTGCACAAGTATAAATTATTATTTAATATTTAAATATTTTTATTTTTTGCTCTCCTCTTTTTCTATTATTTAATGGTTACTGTACATTTTAAATAATGTCGATCTAATTTTTCAAAAATAATGAAAAATACATTATATATAAACTATTGTATACAATTACACAACCGAATTCAAAATGAAAACATCAAGGATTTTCTAATCATTAACAATCATGCAATTAAGAGAATTAATAACTAATGCTGGATATCAACATTGGACCAACATTGAGAACTATCGGAATAGACAAACATTGAATATCAATATTGAACCAACGTTGCATGGAGAAGAATGTTCTAGTAAATATTACTATATTGTATAGTAATGGATGTACGGAGTGTCAGAATTCTACAATAGCACTATATTACGTATTATAATTCAAAAAAAATATTTTAATGTTTCCCACTAATAGTATTGTAAAATTTTTGCGCGTATCAATTCGTTTCATATTGGACCAATTGTCTGATTCGAGACCGATGTCTGCCGATTGACACAAGCACCATTGGGAAATGTATTATCAAGAAGTGTTTTCTTCACAAAGCCATTGTTATGATCTCCTTCGTTGATTGGCACTAAGTCGGAACCACAAAATAATACATAAATTGTTGGGCAACATTAAAATAATAAATATAAAAGGTTGGACCAACTTTGGAAACTAGCAATGGACCAACATTTAGTACATTAATTTCATATAATTCAATTAAAACAAAATGATTATCACTTATACTCCCTTGAACTAAAAAAAAAGAAAAATTTCCTCGAAAACACCTAAAATCCAGCTCAATAGGTAATCATATGATCAATTAAACAACGCGTCACAATAATAAGTATAATTATTTGTGTAAAAGAAAAGGCAAATAATAATTATACCGGAGTGAATATCTCGAAACTAAAGTAATTAATAATCCAGGGGCTAATTAACCGTGTATATATAAACACGAACGAAACTGCGGTACTTAATATATCAAAATTATTAACAAAATGAGAATTTAGACACGCGTGTTACGCAGTTCTACGTACACCGTGATATTTCATAATTTATATCCGTGATAATATTTCAATTTACATAATACACGTAATCCGTGAAAAGTGTCGCACTCGCTAGCCACCCTGTCAAAGAATAATAAAATGCAACATACGAAATAACCACGTATTAATATTTTTCTTATTATTTAAAACAACGAAAATGGAAAAAGAATCTCGTACATATTTATTTATTATTATTTATATTATTTATTTATTTATTAAACCAGGTAAAATTACAACATTATGTATATGCCGCAATTCCTACAGAGATAAAATTAATTTATCTGTACGTAGGTCTGGCAACTTAAAACTATAAACTTAAGACTAATACTTAAAACTAAAACTATAACTAAAGCTTAAGCAAAAAATACTTAAACTTCCTAACTAGTAACCAATAAAAACAATGATAAAATTTTATAAACATAACAAAGTAAATTCAGCGGAAACAGCACCCCTTAACAAGTATAACTAGTATACAAGGTAGTGTTACTGTCTCGCTACCAATACTTAATCAACATTTGTCTAGCTGTCGTATAACTTTCAGTTGATGCATTTCTGTCTCTTGCAAATATAATTTTCTCTATGCTGTTTAATCTGGCTGGACAAGTAAGTCCCACCGCGCATGTAACTCTAAAGTGTGGAAACATTTCTTTATGTTATTTAGAGGAATCACATTTACAGGTAGATGTAAAAACTATGTCGTCAATAACTACTAGATCTTTATATGGTGGTTGTCGTTTCAATGGGAAAACCGAGTTAGTAAAAATTTGCTTCCCTCGTATTCCTCTATCAAAATAAAAAATTGCTTTATTCGATCCTATGTAGTTAAGATCACCATAAGACATACGAATGGCATTATGCTGTAGAACCTTTTTTCCCGTTGAATTTACAACTTTCATTTTTTTACTATTTTCGTTAGCTATATTGTCTATTTTAGAAAAAACTGTTTCAATAGGGATACATTTTTCTTTTTCATTGATTATTTTTTCTTCTGATTTTACTGATGCTTTCACAAATCTTATATACTTAAAAGTTGAAGAACAGCTCTTTTTATCCCATTCGTTGTCTTTGACAAATCCAATAACATTTTTATCGTTTTGCTTAATCTTATTTGTAGTTAGATCCCTCACCTCACTTATCGCTAACAGCTCAGTAGGATTTAATTTATTATCAACTTCTCGTTCATACATATGTTTTATCTCTTTGGCTAATTTAATTACATTGTTTAAATCGGTTTCATCCATTCTATAAATCATTTTTTCCAGTTATAATTCGAAATACGCCGATGTGATCGATTATTGTTTAGACAACAAAAATTATTTGCACAGAAGTATGTTCTAATATCAAGAAACAATTTGTTAAGCAGAACAAGATCCTGTCGGACTTCCATTACAGGATTTGTACACATAACAAAATTGTTTTTAATTTGATGAACTAGCTTATAAAATATTTTTTTTATTTCAATACAGTTAATTTTCTCCATGATAATTACTTTCATATGTTTGTTTTAATCCAATTTTTAATTTTAGATCTTATGTTTTGTCTACTTGTTGATAATATTTTTAATTCATTTGGTAATTTATTGAACTATCTTACAGCTACAACGTAACTATTTTTATTACTTATCGTTTTAGTTATTTTAGGTAATGGAATGCATTTGTTTCTTGTAATAGTAGTTCTTTGTCTAAAAATATTGCTTAGTTTACTATAATGCAAATCAATTGCTTCATGAACAAAAGTTTGTTCCAGGCTTAGTGGGTAATTATCCCTTAGAAATGTATTTTTACTAATAATCTTGAGTAGTCGTTTTTGCGTTTTATCTAATAAATCTAAATTATTTTTGTAAGCACCACCCCACGCAATTATGCCATAGGTTGCAATACTGTGAAAAAGTAAATAGTATAATACTATAAGTACCTCGTCTGTCATTATTCTAGAGAACTTAGCAAACACATAAGTTAAGTATTTAGTTTTATTTACAATATATTCAATATGTTTATTCCATCTCATGTTATAATCAATAAAAATTCCTAGATACTTACAACTTTTTACCCTTTCCAAAACATGATTCTCAATTTTAATTGTTAAATCATTAGGAACGCTATCACTATAATTTCCAAAAGAGATATAAACCGTTTTATTGGCGTTCAGTGATAATTTATTAAAAGCTAACCATTTTGATACAAATTCAAAATATATGTTCATTTTATATTCGGCTAATTCCCAAGTATTATCAACAGATAATACCACAGTGTCATCTGCATATGCTATTAAATTATCAGAATATAAACTTCTCAGTAAATCATTAATATATAAAAGAAACAATAATGGACCCAAAATTGTTCCTTGAGGGACCCCTGTCTTAATTGGGAGTGAATTACTCTTTATTTTATTAAGTCTCACTATTTGACTGCGATTTGACAAGTAACTGGTAAGTAAGTCTAAGACATTTCCTCTGATCCCGTAATTGTAAAGCTTATTTATTAGTATATTATGATCTACTGTGTCAAAAGCTTTTGCCAAATCTAAGAAAGTTGCTATTATTGGTTTACTTTTATCTAAGTTTGTATATATAATGTTCGTCAAATAATTTAGTGCATCTTTAGTACCTTTTTTGTTAATAAAACCAAATTGATTTTCTGCCAATATACTATACTTTTCAATAAACTTGTATATTCTTTTGTAAATAATTTTTTCAAATATCTTTGCGAGATTTGATATTAATGATATTGGTCTGTAATTCGTTGCATAGCATTTATTACCCGATTTAAAAATAGGAATTACTTCTGCCTTTTTAAGTGCAGTAGGCCATATTGACTTTTCCATGCTCATATTATAAATGTGTGTTAGAGGCATAAGAATGTGATTGGATATTGCTTTTAATGTTTTAGTGTTAATTTCGTCGACCCTGCCTGATTTATCTTTCAAATTATTAATAATGTTCCTAATCTCTGTACTATGTGTGGGTGTAAGAAACATTAATTTGTCATTAAAAGGAATGTTAGTTGAATTAGGGCCCTGCGGTGTTTTTATTTTATAACTAAGCTTGGATCCTACAGTACAGAAGAATTCCTTTAAGTTATTCGCAATTTCTTTTTTATCGTCTATTTTACTGTTATTTTCATCCAATATGTACTCAAAATCATTAATTTTTTTTACATTTCTACCAAGCTTGTTATTAATCAAATTCCATAGCCTTTGAGGATTTTTACTATTTTTTAAAAAATTTTTTTGTTCGTAAATGCGTTTAGCTTCTTTAATTATCCTATCGAGTACCTTAACGTAATTTTTATACTCATTTTTAATCTCCAAATCTCCAGGATTGCTTTTCCATGCTTTATAAAGATTTTCCTTTTTTTGACATGAAAACATAATAGCATTTGTAATCCAATTTTTTCTTGGTTTTTTATTATTTTTTTTAGTATTGTTACTCATGCCTGTACTCTTTGACTTCCTAACACAGTTTGCAATCCAAGAGATCAACAGATCAGTAGCACTATTAGGATCATTTATTTGCGTAATTCTATTCCAGTTTATTTTACCTGCTACTGCATTTAATTCAAAATAATTTATTTTGCTACAAACTATGTCCTCCTTCTCATCAAATCTATCATCAACAGTCATAAAAAGAGGATAATGATCAGTAAAGGTACTGTTAATCTTATAAGTAGTAAACCTTAAGCTTTCACTTCTGATGAAAAAATTATCAATGCAAGTCCCTTCAGAAGCAATATCATCCGACGGTCTAGTTATACCCACAAAACCTGGAAAATACTCCTTCTCAAGAAAGTTTTCTAAGAGTTCATGACTAAAATTATTATTGCAATTTATATCAATATTGAAATCACCTATGATTATATGATGTTTACCCATGTTATAATAGTTGATGAAATTTTTTAAATCTAAAATGAATTCAGCCTTAGGATAATCATGTGATCTATAAAGTGCAGATATGACAATTTTTTCCTTACCTAATTTGAAACAAGAATTCAGTATGCTCAGTCTTCCAGTTATTAAGGTTTCAGTACATTCTATCAATTTATCTAATATGTAAATAATTACGCCATCTGATTTATTAATCTTACTATTATTATAATACATTTTATATCCAGTTAAATTGTACAACTGTGGACATACTAAATTCCATGTTTCAGCACATACTATTACATTCGGTTTATATTCCAAGCTATTAATCAGACATTCAAGTTTAGGCAAATTCGCATTCAAACTTCTAATGTTTACGTATAATATTAGATTATTATTTGAAATTATTTTACTGTTCAATTCATGAAAGTCACAACATGTTGTTTCTTCTATTTTTATACTATATTCCATTTAGAATACCGATTCCGTATTTCCACTCAAAGATCTTAAAGATAAAGTAGTTTCTTTCTTTTTTTCCGTCGATGGTGTAGTTTTATTATTTACCGATGTTCGCCTTACATTATTGCTATATCCCACATTACCAATATACCTCGGTAAAGCAGGTTTGATCTGATAATCAGTCATGATGATATAGTTTTTAATTTTGACTTGCAATATTTCACACTTTTCCGAGTCATTCACTGTATGTTCAGTATTATATTTTTTACCAAATTTGTTATTGCTATACTTGCAATTAGCACAGCAAACATGTTCACTAACACAGTTTCTAGTTTGATGATTACTTGCACATTTTAAACAAACAGGAGTGTTATTGCACTTGTCTCCATTATGTCCAAATCTACCACAAATAAAACATGGTTTAACATTCACTACATCGTAAACTTTGCAGCTCTGGCAGCCTGTAAATAGTTTATCATTATTTTCCTTTAAATATCTGTGTATGTCAGCAGATACTTCCATAATGACAGTAGTTTTTCCGTTTCTTGTATTAAGATTAGATTTTAATAATTTGCCTTTAGGTTCCATTGTTGCAAAATTTCTGCAGTTAATATCATTTTCTAGAGCTATGTCATCTAATTTATACATATTGTCTATTCCAACAATTTTTATACTCGGTTTTTTTAGTTCTTCTCTTTCTATTTTACAACAGCTGGCAAGCTTCGTTGACAATACTTTTTCTGCAACTTTGACACTTTCGATATTCATACAGTCAATTGTAACTTCATTCTTGTTAACATGAATTTTTTTTGTTTGAATATTATTATTTTTAACTAAGTATTTTACTACTCTTTCTTTTAAATTAGTTTTATCATCATTGTTTTTCTTTTTAATAATAATCTTAGGAATTCTTTTCGTCTCAGTTACTATCACTTTCGAATTTAATACACTCGCAAATGATTTAGTATGTGTTTTTAATAATTCACTATCTTTCTTTTTTTCTTTGTCCAGTAACTCTTGTAATAAAGCATTTTTTTCCTTCATTTCTTTATTTAATTCCTTTAATAACACATTTTCATTCTTGATTGCTTCCATCTGTTTATCATTTGCATAAAATGTTTTGTCCAATTCCATGCCATCATCATCATTGTCTTCATTACTCTTGCTTTCCTTTAATTGTTCATAATTATTCTGTAATATTTTGTATTCATTTTTCAGCAGTGCGTGCTCTTGACTGAGTTTTTGATTTGCAATTTTGCAATTATTAATTTCGTTTTTAAGCGTGCATAATATGACACGTGGATCTTCACTTGAAATTGAGGACAAGTCCAAGTCTTTATGTTCATCACAAATTACCAGTATATTAGTTACATATTTCACGTTTTTTTTTCGGTTAAAATCACTTTTATGAAAAACACTATCACATAACACACAAAACACCGTTGTATTCACTATTTTTGGGTGACATTTAAAGTTTATGTCAGGCGGGATTGCCGCAGGCGCCAAGTCCTCACCCGCCATCTTGGATTGATTATTATACTTTTATATATTATTATTTATATTTTTTTATGTAACGGATTCCACGTCAAGTGATCCGATCATAAAATAAATCTTGTTTTGAATAGTTGCAACCTACAGGAAATCATTTGAAGAAAGTAAAAGAAATTTTTTTGGATTTTTACCTCATGTTGATGCAATGTTACAGACAGTCAAAAAATTGCAGAAATTAGTATTTACAGCATTTTTAACCATTTTTAACTCAAAAACTATCATTTTATATAAAAAAAATATCAAAAACTATATTTTTTGTTACATGTTAATTAAAGAAAATCTTAGAAATTTGAAGAAAAATCTGTTACAATTTTGTAGGCATGTTCAATACCAATCTTATTATACTTGAAAATCAAAAAAAGAAATGTGCGATCGAATATTTTTAATGAACCAAAATTTTTCTTCTAGCTAACAAAATTATCTTTCTTTTGATCTCCAGCAGGTTTATGGCCGAGCTTTTTACCACCAAAGAAAAAGACTTTTCTAACCCGTAGTTGTAGAAGTTAATACAAATTTAACGTTTGTAAACTTTTTAAATATGTATAATGCTGGCTTTACACGAACGAATTTACTTTACATTAAATATATTAAATGACAAAAATTTTAATAAAGATTGCTTGCTCGTATAAATATACGAGTAAGTCGCCTTATTTAATGTAAAGTAAATACGTTCGTGTAAACCCGGTATTATACTTACTTAAAAAGTTGATAGCTTTTGAGTTAGAAATGGTTAAAGATGCTAAAAATGCTAATTTATCGAATAATTTCAATTTTTAAATGTCTGTAACATTGCACCGCAATGAAATAAAAATCCAATTAAATTTCTTTTACTTTCTTCAAGTGATTTCCTGTAGGTTGCAACTATTTAAAACAATATTGATTTTTTGTCCGGATCACCGGTGGGTGCATTCCAAATCAATGATACGATCAAAATTTTAAAAAGTACCAAGTTTTAGGTACAGTAGAGAAATATTTTTTCAGAAAACAGAAATAAATTTTTAGACACATAGTTTATGAGACATTAGTAGTTATGTGGCCATCTTGGACAGTCAAAACATGACCGGCCTTGACCCCGGCAGACGTGCACATCGGCAAGTCCGTAGTGCTACCGCTGTAACATGATATATTTATATAAACAAAGTCGATGCATCCGAGTGCATCGCTGAATCGTATTTTACAATATAAGGAACGTGTTTAAGATGATCTCACTTATTTTTTACTTTAATTTAACAACTTTCAAAGCGTATTTTATTCTTAATTTCACAATTTTGCAATATAAGATGATTTTATAGAAATAAGAATTTACTTATTATTAATTCGAAATTTAACAGACATCCTGTACGATACAAATTTTATATATTTATTTTGAACATGAACTGATGAGAAAGGAAAAAAAAGGATAAGACCGGGATTTACTAGGATAACACAATAATCGCTTAAATCATGTACATTAAAAATATATTTTATTCATTGATTACTTATAATCAAAGGGCGCGATAGCGCCCGACGCAAGTATATATATATATATATATATATATACAGCTAACTCAGTCCTCATATTTTTCATTTCATAACCGTTTATTATATACTATTTAACATATTACAATGTATTATTACAATACTTATAAAATTCTAAGTAAATCGGTTATCTTTTATATAATCTGGCACGTACACTTTAAATTTCTCTGACATGTAGGACACACCCAACCCCGACTCCTATAGCAATAGAACCACTGCGTCTGCCGTTTTGATTGTCTATAATACCATCTATTACAGACCTCGCATGAATTTTTTCGGGTAATTTGTTTTTTTTTTCGGCACAATTTAACCAGGCTTCTTAATCTCCTCTTGCAACAAACATGTATCGGTGATTCTGCTGGAATCTTTATGTACTATGATACTTGCTAGCTGTACAACTGAACGATATCTTCTCATTTCTTTATGTAACAGATTTATAACCTCTACAAAACATGATGGGGCTATTGATTCATTAACCGACAATTCCTTAAATCCCGAATCGAAATTTTCAGGATCATTTTCACTGTCTACATCTGTAAACAAATTTGCATCGCTATCGGGTTCTACGATTACTTCAACAATTTTTATATCACTACTGTTAGATATTATTTCCACATCAATTTCTGACTCGTTCTCACTGTATACATCTGTAAACGAATTTGAGTTGCTATCCGGCATTATAATCACATCCACATTTTTTATATCATCACCGTTAGACACTGTTTCTACATCAATTTCCGACTCATCGCTGAATAAATAATTACTCCTCAAAATTTCTATTTCGGTTTCATGGACCGGTAATTTTTCGTTATCGAAAAGATTCGGGAGAAACTTATCTGACATTTTCCTCTATTCGAAGTGATATTTCTACTGACCACATTGAATCGAGCTGCATCGCTCTTGCAGTAATTACCAGCTTAAGCACATTTTTGTATGTTCCGTCATATTCATGCAAAAGATATCCGGTTAACGAAAATAATTTGTGTATCTTGATGTTTTTTAATAAAGTAATCGGGTTACATTGAGATTATTAATACGTCTAAGTAAAGTCGAAAATGTTATAAGTGCCTGCAAATTCCATTATGCAATATCAATGAAATGTTGACAACCATCTCAAACAAGGTTCATTCAAAAAGAATCTTAGTGTTTGTAAAGCTATACAGATTTGTCAATCTTGTTGCAAAACGGTACGTGCATATGACCGAAAAGAAAAACACGAATGCGGTATTGTAATATTTGTAATGAAAACATCTTCATTTTTGAAGTGACGATGATTGATAATTACCCAAGTATTGAATCGGGAGCAGAAGTGAAACGAGTGTGACCACATCAGATTATATCGAATTTTTATAGTTTAAATAAATCGTACACAAAAAAGATTCTCATCGAGCTCGAATTCGACGACATAGAGTACATTGAGATGGTGGTACGCTTGCTCGGTACAGACTTTGTTGGCATTGCATTTTCAACGCTCGGATGGCCCGAATTAGTTTCAACTTTTGACGAAATTGACAGCTATTTTCGAGGATTTAAGGATCACCTTCAGGATCATAAAGTTTATGGTTATGGTTGGGTCTTGCGATATGCATATGTCCACAAAGATAGAGCAATAGAAATCGACAAGGATCGAAAAATAACATCTGATGGCCCTTCTTCAAAACGTCATCACCGCAGTATAGTGATCAAAAAAGTTACGTTTGATAAATTTAAGAAATTAGCTCCATGCGTTAATTTTAGGATGAAATATCTTAATTCTATATCATCTTTCGTAGATTCTGTGACGCAAAAAACGATAAATTTTGTTCACGATGAAAATCTTACTTTACATAATGTTCAAATCAACGAATTCACTGTAAAAAATGTTGCTAATATTGTACCGATGGTAGACGATAAAATTGTTAATAAAGTGTATGCAGAAATCATGAAAAATGTGGAAAGTAATACCAGCTTATTTTGTAAGAATGATGTACAATACATTATGTATATACGTTTAACGTTACACAGCGAAATTATTGTAAAACTACTGAATAAGCGATTTACTTACAATTTGATAATTATGTACAAATTGTTCAAATATTGTAATATTATAGAAATTGTGAATGAATAAAATATATATTTAATCTATATAATTTAATGTATTATTTAGTGGTCCTAGCAATTCTTCCACTAATTATTTTTCCTTTAACATTACCACTTGCCAAATATAAGCTTATAACATTGTATCATCATTTAATATTGCTATTCAAATTCAAAAGTTGTTGAATTAATGATAAATAAATTCTCGAATAATGAAATCATTTTTAACATGAAAACATTTCTTATATCGAAAAACTGAAAAATTGTAAAGCTGAGTATATAGAATTTTTCCTATGTTTATAAAAGTTGTTAAATTAAATTAATACTAAGTAAATTAATACTAAGTAATTCTTATATTATGAGATCATTTAAGCACGTAAACATTTCTTATATTGAAAAATATGACTCAGCGATGCGGTCGCCTAAGAATCACAGTCTGCATTTCCTCCTTCCTCCACCCCGCCGGGGTGAAGGTCGGTTATGTTTTGACTGTCCAAGGTGGCCGCATAACTACTGACATTGACCTTGAGATCTAGAATTCTAAACCTGAAGAATAAATTCTAGACATCATTTGCAACCAATATTAATGTAATGCAAAGACAGCTCTTGTTGAAAAAAGTTGTGAAAAAGCTCTCTTTTTGAGGTTAAAATAACTTTTGAACACATAAACTCTAGTATATCTAAATTTTTTTTTTGTTTTCTAAAAAACACTTCCTGTCTGTACGTAAACTTTGGTGCATTTTAAAATTTTTATCGGATCACTTGACGTGGGATGCTCCATATATATATCTACCTTCTCTATATATTTTTTCTCGTTCGTTACGCGCGATTTTCCACGGCGTGGAAGTAAAAGTCAACGCATTTAATTCGCGGTTCATTGGCGCGTTCACAAATCCCATTCAGACACTGAATTAACGTGTTTCATTGGCTTTCTCGATGACCATGTGCTTTCTATGTATCAATCCGAAGCAGTATACCGAGCATGTTATATATTGAAACGGATTGATGGTTGGATGTATAGAAACTTGGGTGTTTATGTGATTACAGGGTGTTCCGAAAGTTCCGGATAACTGACGTCGTAACAGCACCGTATCATAACCAAGTTTCCTGATCAGCACCCAATTGTTAATAATTTTTTAATACATTTCATAAAGAAACTAATTTTTCAATATTAACATATTTTGACAATACATCGTTGTGCCTTACAAAGCTAGCACATCTGAATGCTTTATTAAATGTAAACGTGCTACTCTTCGTAAAAGATACTGATATAGTAATGAATTAAGTTTAAAATGCATATATTATATTGCCTTTAACTGATCAGAAGTTGGTTACGTTGCGGGTATGTATTTTTCAAGAAGCTTAATCTTCAATCATTTGTAACAAGAAATACGATGGTGACCTTTACTTTGATTTTAATAATAATCTTCAAGGTCATTCCTAGGTCAAATTTTTCTTTTTCAAATGTAAAACCTTTCTTTTTTTGACACCGGCAAAAGAATGGATGGAAAATTATATGTTCAAGTACGTATTAAATCCAATATCAAGGTGACCTCTACAGGTCAAATATATACAGGCAGGTAAATTCCTGAAAATCATGCAGGATTACTTATGAAAAAAAATTCTCGGATCTTATTCGGAATTTGACCTCCAAAAAAATCATGTTTTTTTTAATCCAATCGATTAAAAGGTGCATAAAATAAGTTTCTAATTACTTTTTTTTTTAGCAAAAAAATAATTTTTATTCTCCGATTTATTTTATCGTTTCTATTACACTGTAGTTTCAACTTGCTTTTGTATTAGTCCAATAACCCAAATATGCATAAACCCGTTTATCGGGCTAAACTTGCTTTTGGGTTAAGCGTACTACAAATCTCTAAAAACCGATCGAAAACACATTTCTCCACTAAAAAAAGTATTTAGAAACTTATTTTATTGATTTTTTAATCGATTGGGTAAAAAAACGTGATTTTTTTGGGGGTCAAATTCCGAATAAGTACCAAATTCTCGAGAAAGCAGAAGTCACTTTATAAATAAGTGCTACACATTGCATAAATAATTTTTCACCACACGTAGACCGAAAGTACCACATTCCCTCCCGGCACCGAAAAAGGAATGTGTTATTTTCGGCCTACTGGTGGTGAAAAATAGTATACATCCCACGGGAGGTAAAATGGTCACCCCATAGCACATGTTTGCCACCCTCGCCTTCGGCTCAGGTGCCAATTTATATGTGCTATGGGCTGACCAATACTTTACCTCCCTAGGTGTGTAATATACTATTTGTGCTCAGGAATGAGAAAATCGGAATAATTTTGAGGTTAGTATTGAAATGTTAGGTATACCGACACTAGCATCGATAATTTTACTACTCGATGCTCACTTTTTCAATGGGTAGTACCTATTTTTCCAATCTATGGAATCTGAATTTTACAAGATATATTGGTGACGCCACATTAAAAATATGTATCTAGCAGCAATAAAATAAATTCTACGACTGACATTACAAAAATACGTTCTAGGCTGAAGTAAAAAAAGTACTAGTACTTATATGCAACGTTCGATTAAAAATTAATACCAACTGTACAATTATTTTCTTCTCTCTGCTTAGTCCATTTCTTTAGTCTATTACTAATTATTCGTTGACGAGATAATTGGTGATCTTTTCTTTGACCTTGAGCTTTATCTTTAAAGTAACTTCAAAGTCAAATTATTATAACCTTGAAAACCTCCCTTTTAACAGCGGTAATCGCAAGTACGTATCAAATTTCAACCTCAGGGTGACCTATAAAGATTAAATAAATGTCATTAATGTCATATTGCGGTAAGATCAATAAGAATACCCTATTCTGAGGTGCTGAAAAATGCTGCCAAAGGATTCCACTAAATTCTTCGTTGTAAATTACTAAAGGAATATATAACCTTTTTGAAAAATAATGTCCGTTGCTTTTCGAACACCCTGTACCCTACTAGAAATTCAACATTTGAAGGTTAAATAAAACTCTAATTTTGCCACTTATTGGGCATTTATTCGGTATTTTATGCCACTTGACCATTTTTTGGCTTAAAAAACATTACATTTATGGTCAGATTTCTACTAGGGTATACGTTCGTACTATTCAAACGATTTCTATGTACTTATAAGCAACGGAGTATATGAATGTGTCCTATCAAACATATTGTTTGATTTTGATGTGTATCACTTTGATTATTTTAATATATAGATAACTTGATATAATAGTTCGAAATTGAAATTGTAGCGAATGGAAATCGGTTCGGTATAGTATGATCTATACGAAAATTTATATTGTTTATTTTCTATTTAAGGTGTACGTTTTGTTGTTGAGGAATGACTCTAAAGTGGTAATTATATATACTCTATAGAAAATTGGATAATAATATTGGATATAGTTAAACATAAAATTAACATAAAAATGTTTCAAAAAAGTTTTTTTAAACACATGATCTATCACTCTATCAAATTATAATTCATCACAACAAATTCATCGTTTACCTATCCTAACCTACAAAATTTTCATATACAATAATTAATTTTTCATGAAAACTAAACTGAAGTATATACAACAGCGCTTTTAATTGAAAAAAATTTTATGCTCGTTTACGTAAATTAATTATATATAAATTTTCGACAACTTTAAAACGAACACATAAAATAAATCATAATACCGCCAGGTGGACGTTACGAAGCACACGGACGAAACGTCTTACATACTTAAAAACATCTGGTACACCTTCTCGCGAATTCCGCGTGAAACTTTAAAATTAGTTTTCTTTTTTAACACCAAGTGTCATTAAATGTTTTAAGATACTTTATAACATTTAATCGACACATTCATATTAAAAAAAACGTATTAAATTGCAATTGTCTTATGTTATTTTTATCTTATGTCAACTGTACTTTAAAGTTTCGATAGTCTCGACAGATGGTGGCGTTTCGGTATTAAATTCATAGTATAGACTTTTTGTTAACCGGTTGCGCGATATTATGTTAAAACTTCGCGAAACGGAGAATATTCACAACGAGAATCGATGTTATACTTTTAACGTTTCAAATGTATAGGAAATTCATCGTATGCTAAACAACTGAGCTGTATATTTTAAAGAGGCTATTGTGTTTTTTTTCTACATTGACGCTTTCTTTTTTTTTCTAAAAAAGAAATATACGTATACGAGGTATTAAAGGAATAACAATGAAAAATAGGAAATGTTAGAATATTCAGATGAATAACGTATGGATGTACGTAAATCCTGATTTATAAATATAATGTAGAGAATGAATTAATTTGGAATTCCTTTATAATTAAATGTTTTATACCGAGCGAAAATGTCTATTAATAATTTCAATTTTTATAAAAATTGATTAAAATTGGGAAAAATAATAAATAAATAAATGAAGAAAGGGGTCACTTGCCCCGACTTACAATCATCCTTTGGATTCTAATATTAATCTACAGGAGTAAATAATATTATAAGTGAGGGCAAGTGTCCAATTAAAATTTTTTTTATTTGCTATTTTATTTAAATTATTTTATTCTTTATTTAATTTAATTTTTTTGTTTATTATTTTATTAAATTTTTTTATTTATTATTTTATTTAATTTTTTTATTTTTGTTTTATTATTTTTACTTTCTAATAATTCATATTCTATATTTTTTATAGGTTTAGAGTTCCAATATTGATCTACGAGAATGATTATAAGTCAGGACCAGTACCTAATTTTATATTTAAAAAAAAATGTTTTTCTTTTAATTTAATTGTTTTATCAATTTTATCTTCTCACAATAATATATAATTTGGTTATAGTCAATGGACTGTAAAACCAAAACGCTTATCTTTCGATGTGTATAATATACAATATCGGTCTCTCCGTACTAAATGCTTTACTTTAGAATAAAACAGGCCCATGGCACTCTTCGTCCACTATGATTGGTAAAATTTCCCAGTGTACGGCCTTTTGAAAAAATTAAAGGCGTTTCGTCCTCAATCTCCAGCTTGGACTCCTCAATAAGGAACTGGAGATCTTACCTTAGACGCCTGTTAAAACGCCTGTTTTTTAAACTTATCTTTACATTTCATAAACAAAATACACTAATGAAAAAAAAAAAGAAAAAAAACCCTAATTCCTTCCACCTTATAGATACGTAGTAAACCACACGTCAAAATCCAGGAAGAGATTAACTCCTTAAACGTTTGGTCACGGTCGTGGGGAACGTCGAAAGTTCACCGAGTCTAATCAAACGATCAAAAGGCCCAGAGCCTCTAATTCCCAAATGAGATTTCGAGTTTAAATCGGGTTTCCTCTCACCATGCGTTACTTCTCTTCCTATTCCTTGACGCGCTCCTACATTAACATTACTAATCTAATTGTAAAGTTCAAAACTTACGTGTATACACACACATACATAGACACCTATACATACATTGAGTTGGAGAAACTGGCCATTACAAGTTAAACCCTCAGAGTATCAACTGCGATTTGTAAAACATTGCTTCGTGCAAAGTTTTACCTTTACAATGGAGTAATACGAGATAGGGTATATATATACCACTCGTAATCCGACAATTATAAGACACCCTGGGTGTGCATTAAAATTTCATGCGTATGTATATATACGGTTTATTTGGAAAGTTATACGAACAACACGCACTACTATCGTGTAGAACTGTAAAATTATTAAAATTAGATACTCTGAGGTGTTGCGGAATGGGTATGTCTCTCCCTTTCTCTCTATCTTTTGAGGGGTAATTGAATCTTTATGAATTTGGTTTTTTTAGCGGTGGATTGATTGTTTACGCGGAGGGAATAGAATTTGTGGACATAATAATTGTTTTTGTTCGAATTAAATTTATTTAAAATATGAGTGTGGTTTTTTTGTATCTAGTAATGTACGTATTTGTTTATTTTGATTGAATACTTTGATAAATGCAAGATAAGCAATAATTTATTTGAGTCGATAATTTTTTTTAGCCTGAATGGAAATTAAAAATTTGAAACTATGATATTTATAGTGTAGACAACTACGTCATTATTTGACCAGATAATAGTGAAAAAACATAAAATTTTATTTTCACCAGTACAATATATTGGTCCAATAATAAAACCTACGTTGGTTTTCAATGTTAGTTCTAAATATTGATCCAATATTGATACCTAACGTTGATTACCAGTGTTGCTGATCAATGTTAGGCCAATATTAATAATTAACAGGTGAGGAAAAACTGGTAACTCTATTTATTATTTGACTATTGTTTATGTTATTCATTTTATTAATTGTTCTTCTGTCAATAAATTGACACCTGAAGATGTATGCGAATCTAGCGAATAAAACGTGTACAATTTATCTACATACGTAATAATTAACACTTTGACGTTTTAATTGGTTTATAATGTTAATCCAAAGTTGATATCCAACGTTGGTTACTAATATAAATCTTCAATATTGGCCCAAAATTTTAACTCAACTTTGAACCTCAATTCCTGCCTTGGTTTAGTGATACTAAATGTTGGTTTTCAACGTTGATCCAACATTGATACGTAACATTGTTTTCCAATTGGTAAATTTATTCACTGCAATTTTAAAATTCAATACGAACTTATACTTACTATTAACAGTTACTATTTAACGAAAAAAAGAGCAAAAGAAGTATTTAATAATTAATTTTCTGATCGGGCAACGTTCATACTTACACACGTTCCCAAAACTGTTTTGAATGAGATTATTTTAAACATAAGTATCCATCAGAAAAACTTCTATCTAACTAGTTCAATACCTAACTCAAAAACATCATATATTATTAATTTTTTCGCCAAAAGTCGGTAATACATCCACCAAGCGACAAATCGGAAACTTCAAACCCAAGCACAAAAAAAAGTCTAAAAAAATCACAAAATCCTCATTTCATCATTCACAAGCACTTAGCCTCGATATAAAGCAGGAAAAGAAATTTTTTTAACTCCATCCTCGTAGGATCATAGCCCCGATCCGTTTACGAGAACTCGTGCCTCGTAAAATCATTTTATATACACACTACTATTATGTGATTCGCGTTCGTCCGGTTTCCAGAGCGTGAAAGGGGGGGTTACTTCTCCTCATTCGTTTGAAAAGCGACGGAGTGGGGAATTTGCATGTCATTTGAATTGGATTATATCGGACGTATAGATAGGCAAGGAAAACCCAAACCTGGCGCAACTGAGGAATGGCCTTTGAATGCATAAGCGATGCGTGTCTGGCTAATAAAACTCGGAGAACCGCAAAATTTTGACTGCTCTACGGAATCTATTGTCATATTTCGAAATCGCTTATATTCCTTCATTATACTTACGTTTATCGTTTACCTTTTTTCAATTATCGTTACAATTTTTGTTTTATTTACGCTTGAAAATCTTCGAGTGCGACAACACACGACAAACATTCTGAAAAGACTATTTTTCGAAAATTGAGCGAGTTGACAGAATGTAATTTTCACTCGTTTTGGAGGAGTCGATCAAAATTACTCTAATCGAGTGAATGTCTGAACGTAATATTAGAGTGAATGAGATATATAAAACTGCATAATAATTATTTACGTAATTATATTGTTAATAACAATTATGTAATTTTTAATATAAAGCAGAATTTTTGGAAAATTTTCATCTTTTTTCTTTCATTGGCCTCCTTCAGATCGTCATAGAAGTTAACATTAAATTACTCATGCACTTAGGGAGTAAAATCGCCTTGTAAAATTTTTCACCCCCATAATTTGAAAAACCGCTTAATGCGACAATTTATTTCTAAATTTCTAAAATTATTCAATATTGTAAGATTTTTAGGTATATTTAAATTTTTTCATTTATTAAAGGAATAAATGTAATTTTTCTCACTTTGTAGAGGTCAATAAAGTAGACTTTTTAGATGTTCAGGTTTACGGTGAAAAAATGTATTATTAAATATTTCCTTCTATCAGGTCACTGAAAAATAAAATGAATGTGTTAATTTTGTGTTAATATATTATTTTTTTATTATAATCTCACCTTACATGATTTTCACATGACGTAATAAAAATTCACTGAAAGTATCACAGTTATTTAAAGTTTCTATTAAAAACAACAATATAAATACAAATAAATAATTTATTACAATTTTAATTACGTGATTAAATAATTTGATCTTTGAAATCATTAGCGATCTAACAGACATGTGCGCTAAATGATGATGAATGATTTTACACCCCATGACTTGTGCGAACGGTGTATATATAAAAAAAATTTGTGAAAAAAATGTTGTATTTAATTCAGGTATACTTTTTATATAATTTTTTTTTATCATTTATTTAATTTTAGGGGTACTCTGAAGTCTATCGCTGCAATGTTTCCGCCAATAGACACTATTTTGTCACTCAAAAAAAGCTGAGTAATTTATTTCCCTCAACAAAAAAAATGATAATTATAATTTTTGAATCGAAAAATATGATTATTACAATTTTTTACTCGAAAATAATTCATTTTTGCCAAATAACGCTACGTTATATGAGTGAAAAAATATTTTTAGAGGGTCTAGACTATTTGTTACATTTTTATCATCGTTACAACGTCCATCGTCGTCGTTATAATATCGTATATATGAAAATTCACAAATTAATTCAAGCGAAATATCAACGATAAATTTTAAAACAGATAGCCATTTTATTAAACTCCCTCCTCGCATTAAAATACGTGACGCGCATTGATATGTAAACAATAAATTGAATACACGTGAATGTTACATATGCGTTATGTAAATTTTGATAAATGCATTTATTAAACTCCATTATTATTATGTTTTTTTTTTTATTATTGTTGGCGATGCGACAAAAATTATATCTACGTATTATTTCTATTTAGAAGAGTTTGACGTTTCAACGATCAAATTTTCGGTAAATACGTCGCGTGGAAATGTAATAAAGGAAACGCGGTGTAAAAAGCATGTCGAAATAAATATTATCGAATCGAATTATTGACACATCGTTTTAAAAGCGTTTGGGTTATTTCTTATATATGTTGTTAAATTTTCCAAGGATTATTAATATTTCAATTTAATTGTATACTTTCAATGTTTCGGATATATTCGTTTCGAAGAAATTATTGATTATTGGTATTTTATCTTTTCGGAAGATTGAGAGATTTCAATCGAACACGCCATATTATGGGGATTTATTGTAGAATAATGTTTATTTAATTATGGAATCTAAAACTTTTTTTAGAAATAATTCGTACTTAAGTAATCGTAAAAGTACATGGATTAATAATGATTGATAAATGTTATAAGTAATTTCTCACTTTTTTGTTGATAACGATTAGGTGCAAAATTGAGATTTGCGGTTATTCGACATCATAATTATTTCTCATACAAAATAATTGATAAAAGATATTCAAAATGTATGGAAAATTAAGATTTAATATAAAAATTAATCCTTTATTTATTAAAAAAAAGTACAATAAATATTTTCAGATGATATTCAAAACATATCAATTATTAGTGTGATTTTTCGAAAAGCTCAACTCTGATTATTAAAAAATTAATAGTGATTTGTTGCTTAGGCAACTAAACATTCTAAACTTAAAAGAATAATGGAATTGTTAAAAATTAATTCATCATGATTATAAAGAACTCACTGTTTATTAGAAACAATTTATTAAAAACAAATACTAATTTTTTTTATGTTTAATGTGACGTCGATTCCCACTCACCTAAAATTAAAAAACAGAAAAAAAATGTTTCTAAGAAAGTTTGGAATGTACGAAAAATAGTTATGAAGAAAAAGTCCTCTTTTTTTAATTAAATTTATATCAACAAATTTTGTTTGTAATCATAAATTAAAAAAAAATAATTTAGAGCAAGTAGAATGAACAGTCTGAAGGTTGCATCATTGTACTGCAAAATTTTGATTTTTATGAATCAAAAAGAAATTGGTTCAATCGTTACATCAACCAATTATAAATCAAACCGAAAATCATATAAAAAAATGATTCCCTAAACACTCCACTATATAAAAATATATATACAATTTTGCCTGAATTGCAACGATAGATTCTTCAAACCCATCCAAAAAAAAATAGGAAAAAAAACGAAAAAATTATTTGCAATCACACTTGAAATTTGAAATGAAAAAAAAAACAACTAATCGTTCTTCATTATCTTTTTCAGGTGATCGACCATGAGCTAGTGTAAGCAGAATCATCTCCTGGATAGAAAAGTCCATCCAAAACCAGCATAGGTAAAAAGGATTATGCATGACTTCCAGACGAAGAGTACAGGGATGTCATTTCTGTTTTTACGTGGACCCTCCCGGAGGGGCCCTATACTATGTATCATTGCGTTACTTTTCCTTCTCGTTCTCTACCAACTCGGGATAATATGCAGCGCGCCTAAAGAACCGACTGCCGTTATGGTCGCCAAGGAGGTAAGATTTTTTTTTATATACTTCGTTTCATCCCTCATCACACCCATTTAAATTTCAATTTATCGATCCCATCGGATTTGATTAATAATTCACTTAATACCCCTCTCGCGAAATTTCGAATCGAAAAAATCTCGTGCGCTAAGTAAAAAGTTGTACTATTCCGATAAATGGAAATGACGGCACATACACACATACGCAGAATAAATGAATATAAACGTAATAAATCGACGTGATTGATGGTTATTGATCAAATGTAAAAATGCAATTATACGTATATATAGTTTTGACTATTCCGATAAAATCAAAGTGACATTTAAAAGATCAATCGAAATTTTTGTATTAAATTTATTTATTTCATCCGATATACACGTTTAAACCGATGTATCACTGCCGATATAGCAAGTGGGATGAGAATCGGAAAAAGAAGAAAAAAAAATCGAAGACAGCTCGTAAAATTCGTAATCAAGTAGAGGGGTAGAATTCGTAGCGGTATACTGGGAACTCGTGTAATTCGAAGAAAAAAAAAAGAAAAAAATCGAAAGCCGACGATCTTACGATGTCGATGGACTCTGACGTTAAGCACGAGGACATCGTAATCGTTCTCCTTTCGCGTTGATAGCCAAAGACAGCTTGCAACCCCTGAGGGTAGAAAAACCGTAAAGCGTTTTCTCTCTTAACTATTCTACTTCTTCTTTTTACCTTATTCTTTCTTTTTTTCCCCTCTCTTTCGTTCTACTCGTCTCTTCTCGCGCGCATCTTTGAAATTCCTTGTCGACGGATTGGGAGTGTGTACAGAAGAATCCAATCGCTCGTACAAAATGAATGGGAGCTATTTATTCATGTAAGCGTTGTTAACGCGAAAAGTATTTACGCGTGGTTGTATCGTACGAATGACGCGTTAAAAGAATGTACGAGAAATTATCGATTCCAAAATTGATGCGTAAACCAAATTAATTTTGATTAAGCTATTTGCAATATTTATAACCCATAAAAAATAATTTAATACACTTAATTTTTTACTTAACATCTGAATCGGCTTTAACAATATTATCATCGACTGGTGGGAGTGTATAAAATTAAACGCGATGAGAATAAATTTAATGTGTTTTGTATAAATTCCATTTCCTCGTACATTTAACGAACACATTATATTGTTAAGGAAATTAGGGTTTTTCTCGATATTGATGAACAAACCGATTGATGTTTATTTGGTGAGGATTCGATGGATACCCTCCACCCTCATCAGGTTATACTGAAATTATTAATTAATAGATAATATTAATTATTGGTGTTGAAATGATTAATTATTAGATCTCTGGTGCTACTAATTGAAAAATTATATATTTTTTTATTAATGAACGAAATAGTATAGTCTGATGAGGTTGGAGAATATTCATCGAAACGTCGTCAAATAAACACCTTTCTTTTGGATACCAGCATATAAAGGCACTTCAGGTAACGAAACAGCTGATAGCTTAATAAAATCCGTAACTACAGAAACAAATATTGATATAAAACAAGTTCTATTATTTATCTAGCAACCAAAAGAAAATTGTTATGCATTGAACCAAGTTAATTACAATAAACCAAGTTCTCGCAAAAGGCAAAATATACTTTGACTATAACTTTTAAGAAAAAAACAAGCCTTGGTACAACTCTCTAATTAATCGAAAAAGAAATTTAATTGTAACAATCAATCGATTTAGGACAAGCCACTACAATCTCGTATCTTCTCTTGCTAGAATAAAAATTGTAAACAATCCAGAATGCAAATGCAAGTCAGCTGATGAAGACATAAATCACCTACAATACAAACTTTACAACAATAATAGGTCAAAATTACTAAAAGAATTATGTAAATACAAATACGTACTGCCTTTAAACATAGAATCAATTATCCAAAAACCGGATATAAATCCCTATATTTCCATTCTAGAATTTCGAAATAATTGTAAACTTAAAAATATAAGAATTCAATAACGTACGTCACTATCGAGAGAAACTCATTTTCCTAAATAAACTGTATGAGCTCAATAAATCACCTGTATGCTATATTGTTAATAGTGTATCGATGTATCGGTATGTTTTAAAGAAATTAACCCGTATATCCTTAATAAATGTAAGTATCAAAAATTGAATATACAGTTTATTTTTTAGTACACTGAACTACTCGCTTATGAAGTAGTCGAAGGGTAGTAATAGACTGTCCAGATTTGCTCTAAAACACTAGCTGCGTGCGTTACAGTGACATATGGTTTTTAGATGTTTTACAACTTAGGAAAATTCCCATCGTTTTACCCAAGAAGGTACACGAAGGGCATCGTACAAAAACGAGTATTGGAAATATTGTCCTACGGTTAAGTCAGTACGACAGCTTTACAGATGGAGACAAAAAATATGTTGTGTATAGATATTGGTACTTGAACTGACCTATACCTGATCTTTTAAGTATGTTCGTGATCATTCTTATCACTTAATACATACTATATGATATTTCTATTTGATAAAATTAGAATAATATTACATAAATGTAGTAACATTGTGTATGCTATATATTATAATGTACAAATAATAAATAATGTGTCGCGATATTTTGTGTTTGTTGAATCGAAGATTTCGAATGTCTATATACACTCACCACCACATGCTTTTGCCCACCCTACGCAAAAATCACTAAAGATTAAAAGTTTTATTACTCAGGAGCAAAACATCGTAGCTTAAAAAATCCAACGCCATTCGAAAGAGCAGGTAAAAACCTTTAAAAAATGCTACTGTACAAGTAAAAAAGTTTAAATTTGAGTTTTTTATAAGTATTAAAAAGAGATGAAAAATTGCTAAAAATCATGCCTCTTTTTGATCCGTTGCAGATTTAGTTCCCTTATTCGTAGCTTAAAAAAACCAACGGGGTTTGAAAGGTAATTGTTTTAGCTTTAAAATGAGGGGTCGGACTTTTTTTTAACCCACTTTTTACCGATGTTAGCGCATTTTTTGTGAAAAAACACGCTTTTTTTGGAAATGGGAATATTTCAAAGAAAAAGAGAGATAGAGAAAAACTTCAAAGAGAAAAAAGATGCTATTTTACTCACAGAATATAGATCTGCAGGTTAAAACGAGATTTGGACAAAAAATTTTTTTTCAATTTTTTAGCATATCAAAAACTAAAAAAACCTTTAATTAAGTTGTAGACAATGTAGCATTCTTTAACTTAATGTTATTCTATTATTTTTAAATTAAATTTTCTAAATTTAAAAAAATAAAAAAGTGATTTTTTATATTTAATAAATTTAAGTAATATTAAATTTTAAGTTATCTAAATTTATACTTTGTATTAGTTCATGTACATAATAAATAAATTGTAATCAACGATAATATAAGGTTGCGTAAATTAAATTTGAGTAGATCCATGTATAGTTATTTTTTTAAAATTGGTCTTGAAAAAATGCATAATTTAAGCGTAAATTTAATTTAAAATTAATAGAATAACATTAAGTTTAAGAATGCTATATTGTCTACAACTTAATTAAAGGTTTTTTTAGTTTTTGATATGCTAAAAAATTGAAAAAAAATTTTTTGTCCAAATCTCGTTTTAACCTGCAGATCTATATTCTGTGAGTAAAATAGCATCTTTTTTCTCTTTGAAGTTTTTCTCTATCTCTCTTTTTCTTTGAAATATTCTCATTTCCAAAAAAAGCGTGTTTTTTCACAAAAAATGCGCTAACATCGGTAAAAAGTGGGTTAAAAAAACGTCCGACCCCTCATTTTAAAGCTAAAACAATTACCTTTCAAACCCGTTGGTTTTTTTAAGCTACGAATAAGGGAACTAAATCTGCAGCGGATCAAATAGAGGCATGATTTTTAACATTTTTTCATCTCTTTTTAATACTTATAAAAAACTCAAATTTAAACTTTTTTACTTGTACAGTAGCATTTTTTAAAGGTTTTCACCTGCTCTTTCGAATGGCGTTGGATTTTTTGAGCTACGATGTTTTGCTTCTGAGTAATAAAACTTTTAATCTTTAGTGATTTTTGCGTAGGGTGGGCAAAAGCATTGGTGGTGAGTATACTTATCGATGGTAAACTCTGAACCTAGCTAACCTGTACAGCATGCAGCAATAGAGGAGATACTGATAAGCTTAAAGAAGTGGTAGGCACTTCATTATAGACGAATTTTTGTCCTCAGAAAAAGGATTGTTTAGTGAAGTCAGGAAGACAGAAATAGAAGTACATCATTTTTTAAAATAGTTTCTTAACTTCATGTTCGGTTACAAATAACTCATCATAGCAAGTAGAATTTCTCCTAGAATTTCAAAAAGCGGCTTTTTTCCTAGATTCACAAGTGCACATATTTTGTCCCATCAGGGAGGGATACCTAATAGCATCCGAAATTGTGGACGTAAGGAATTTGTACTTGTCTGAGAAAAACGGAGGGAATTGATGATCGTCACATAATGTAATGTTGTGCCTGTATTTTAAACGAGATTGTGTTACACCTAGATCGGTGACAGCAGATGGAACAAGTATCCAAGAGGAAGGCAATTTCTAAAGAGATAGGAAAGCGATCCAAGAAAAAATTTGTATGATTCTGGAGTTTGCTTCGTTCGATGAGCTACGCTAAATTTGTTTTTGTTGTGAATACCCAATCCAAGCTTAAAAATAAATGTATTTATTAACAAAATATAAGAAAGACCAGAATTAAGATTGTTCTATAGTATTTAATACTTCTGAAAATAATCGTAATGAAAACAATCGCAGGGATCTACTTTTAAAAACTCAAAAATTCTCTGCAATTATCGAACTAAACATCTCAAAAAAATCATATATGACGTTTGAGTAACTTAGAAGAAACTTATAGCAACTGTTTTAAAATAATTAATTTTAAATTAATTAAAAATTAATAATCATTTTTCGTCGGTAATGATTTGGTATAAAATTGATCGTTGCAGCTACATGAAAAACTCGATCCCTTACTGATAAAAATTTTTTTGGAAAATGTTAATCCATTGTTAATTAAAAAATAAATAAGGATTCTAATTTTTTGTTTCACATCTCCTTAAAGAAATTCTGAGAAACCTGACGGTGTCCGTTATTTGAAAATTTATCCCCATTACATTAGAAAAAAAATTAAAAAAACTACTATTTTAGGGTCCGACAGCTTCTCAAGAGCTAAAAATTTTTTTAATGACTACTTGTACATATTTACGTATTTGTGCATAGCTCCATCTGGATATCAATTATGCTAGTCATGTTAAAAATTTTCAAAGCCTGTTTTTTCTTAATTTTCACTATTCCATCCCCTAATTGTAGGTATTTCAATGATGCAATATGCCTCATTTTTACGGCTTATTTTCTGGTATGCACATTCAACCATGTAAACGTTAGACTCATAAATTTGTTGAAAGGAATCAAAAAGCTTGTTGATTCGTTCACAACTCCACATGCTCGATTTTGCTTAGTTTATTGCAAAGAAAAAGTTCAGTTATGCTAAATTCATTTGAGAGCTTAAGGGAAAAGTCCCTCATATTGCCCTGCCGAATATTATGGTGCAGTACCTCTATCATAGAGGTCGGCGTGATTTTTCTAGATCCAAGGGATTTTATGATTTGATAGTACTTCTACATTTCCAGGCGATGATCAGCTTGCTTATACTTGCGATTTGCAGTTTGTCTTATAACTCATGATGATTGAAAGCTTGATGGACAAACTAAAAGCGTCCTGGTTGAATGAGAATTAAAAAAGTTGCTACTATCATAAAATTTAGGGCATAATTTCAATCATTCAAGAGAACTTTATCGAGTGTCCCTAATTTAACAAGAATTATTTTTATAATTTATATCTTATTTACTACAGTTACAACAAAGAAAATGATATAAATATTACGTAAATATTAATTTAAAAATTTGTATTTTTAAATTAAATAAGATTAATCAAATTAAAATTAAATTTTTATTATTAATTAATAAAATTTATTATTATTAAATTTATATAATTTAATTTAATATTACGTAAATATTTATTTAAATATTGCACAAATGAGAATAAACGAATTAAAAAATTATAAACAAACGTAAATTCACTATTCAAATAAATATTTTACCTTTTTTACAGTATCGTGAAATTGACCACTGTATGCGTCCTACTTACATCGTTCGACTTTTACGATATCCATCCAAAAACCTTACGATACAATAACAGTTTATAGAACTAAAGTAATACCATTATCCAGATAAGACTTGCAATATGTTCCTTGCAAACTATTTTCGTAATGTTTGACATATTATTTTCTGTCAGAACAATCATAACATATCTATTGATTGAAAAATATTTACACGTTGCATTTACTTTTATTATCTTTCCACGTGTATTGCCAAATAAAAGAAAACTTGTAGTTGAAAATTTTTTAATTATACTTTTTTCTCACGTGCGAACGTCTATCAGCATCGAATGAAACATTAACGCTTTTATTTCAGGTCACGAGACATTTTAATCAAAGTGACAAAAATAAAAAAGAATAAAGAAAAAAATTAAACTTTCACAAAGTTGTTTTTCTGAAAAAAAAAATATATTAAATTAAAATACGAAAAGTAAGTCTCGCAACTTGTACAAAATTAAATTAATAATTATAAGTGTGAAATTTTTGAAATTTTAACCAAATAATATTTTAATACAACGATAATTAGGAACTAACAACTATAATTCTACAAGATTCTACGGTACAACTGATTTGAAAAAATATATTATTATTTACATTAAAATAAAATGTTGTAATTAATCTTAATAATAATTAATTAATTTAATAATAATTATTAATTTAAAAAATGATATTAAATTAACTAAAGTTCATTGACGTTGTCAAGTAAGATAATTTGATAAAGTTATCAAATTATTAAAAAATAATATCAAGAATATTTTCCTTCGAAAGCGCGATCGAATGAAACTAGACGAAAAATTAACCGATTTGAAAAACGGTTTCCTTTTCCGCGAGTCATTCATCTCTATCCCTTGAACTGCCGGAGAGATCTATCTCTGATTGACGCGTGCGCGACTGCGTGCCAAAGAGGGCTGCTACGGTTCGGAGGACTGAGACTTGGTGTCACCTCGAGAAAAGTCTCCATGCACGTATAGGTCAAAGGTCCATGAACCAAGTCAGCTTCGTTAAACTCACTCTGTGTGTATGTATATATATACATCTTCTTCACTCGACGTTCATTTTTTTTTGCTTCATTTTTCAAAGGCTGCAGCTTTTGCGGCTGGACCGACGGGTCCTAACCTTTGTTCACTTTCAATTCAAAGTGACGACAAAGAAGAGAAATTACCCGAAAATAAGAAAAAAAGAAGGTATAGGGTAGCTTTTAAAAAATTCAACAGTCCACCGGTTTAATGAGACCGACTTACCGACGAACTTGATTTTCTTTTCTGTTCGGGAGAGTAAAACGTTTGGATTTATACTCGGAAGATTGTGATTGTAGGATTCCGAAGGGTCGGGGGGTGAGCTTGGATTTAAAGGATTTTTCCTGGATAGAACCTAAATCTGATTGCCTTCCGGGATGTTACACTGTTCGATCTATTAGTTGTATATACTTCTTTTTATCGTTGATGAAAAACAAATTTAAATTTTACACAACGAGTTTACTATTGTTGTTGGAAAATAATTTACGTGTTTTTTTTTTTGGTGTGGTAGAAAGAATTCATTGTGAGTACTTATTGTTAAGTGATGAAAGAGGTTAACAGGGAATAGTATTAATAATTCATTAGACAATTTTATCGCGGATAAATTATAAAAGGAAAAATTACGATTAGCCCATTCGAGGGTAAAATGAACGAGCGAATGATGCTCAAGTTTATGACCGTTGGGAGGGTATAAGGAAACTGGTTTAAGAGGGGTCAACGGGTAATAAAACATGCGTATGTGGGATGCACTAAAAATAAGGATTTATCTCTCTTAGTTAAGACGTGATTCATTCGTATAGATGACGCGTTCGTAAAGTTTAATAAACTTTCTTTATTTTCTACACTGTTAACACAATTTGTGTACATTACAAAATTCCCTCGCACTCGTTATACTTTCGAAAAAGGCGAGTTTGTTTAGCAAGGAGGAGTTCTACCTTTCGAATCACGGATTTTGTTGCAATTTTGGAAACTGTTATCTGATACACAAATATTAAAGTATTCTTGTGAAATTTAATCTCATGGCCTGTTTGACAAAAGTTCTACGCAGTTAATTAAAAATTGTAAAAAAATTATGATTGATTTAATTGCTGATAACTCAGAAGCAAATAGAGATAAACACTGAAACTTGAATTTAACAAAATGCTGAGATCAAGTAGATTTAAAATAAAAGAAGATTAAATATTTTAATTTGATCAAAAGTTATGGAAGAAATGAGAATAAGACAAAATTTCACCGAAAATTTAGTATTAAAATTTTATGATCTTTTTAGGCATTAATTTCGTCTCAAATTTGAATCTCTATCAAAAATTTAAAAAAGTTCTGCTATTCGTTAAAATTTGACTATAAAGCAGTTGGCCCAAAATTTATGTAGTGACAGAAAAGGAACAAGAGATTACGAGGTGGTGAACAGTAATTAATAGTGTTGGTAATATAAAAACTATAATACACACTCAATTTCCGATCAGTTAAGGCCAATTCTTAATCACACCTTACAACGTGTAAAACTTGACATTATATCGTAATATACACATCTTAAACTTAATTTACTATACATTATGTTGTCAAAATATTCTAATATTGAGAAATTAGTTTCTTTATGAATTATATTTAAAAATAATCAATAATTGGGTGCAGAAAAATCTAGAAATTTCTTGGATGCTCATGAAGTGGTCCAAATACCATTTAACCTGTAAAATTCAACAAATTGTGTAATTTCAATTAAAAGTTTAATTCATTGATATAAGGACTATGGTAATATATATAAATTAAGATATTGGTTTCTAAACATTTTGAAATTTTGGCAAGAAAAATTAACAAAAAAGAACCGTCAAAATCCTTGCTTCAGTGAAGGACCAGAAATCAAAGTTTGTACTCACTTGCCATAAGTTTTATTTTTGAATTTTTATTGGATTGGCCTGAAAGTTTGAAGAAAGTTTTTTTAAATTATTTTTTAGAAAGTTAGTAGAACAAAAATCAACATACTTCTCGATTTTGTTTGAATCAATATTTTAGCAAAAATTTTGTTAAAAAATGAAAACAGATTGTATAAAAGTCAAATTTCTGTTTTTTTAATAACATTAAACTCATATTTTCATAATTGTATTCCACTTACTTTTTAACAATTACCTTTAAGAAGTTTTCCTCAAAATTTCAACCCAAACCGATGGAAAGTAAAAGATAAACCTAATTAATCAAGTGAGTGCGAACACTCATTTTGTATCCTTCGCTGAGTCCAAAACATCAAAACAGGGACTCTAATGGTTTCATTTTGTTAATTGTTTTAACCAACATTTCAAAATATTACAAAGACAATAAATATATTTATATAGATTAACATAAAGTCTGTATTACAATAAATACAATTTTCAATTTTTTTAATACTTTATAGCTGAATTAGTGTCAACAAACATTTTAAACCTACAAATATATGACACATTTGCGTCTAACTGAACACGCACACCGATTTCATCAGAATAATTCGACAACAAAATTTTAAATTCGTCCGAAGTAAAAGAAAAGAACCGCGCACGAATCTCGTAAACATTTTGCACAATTTACTCGAGTGTACAAAATCGTACAGGGCTATTTATCAACCTCGCGGATTTAACATCGTATTAAAAGTTTGCACGATTTATTGGAATTTTTATCGAAACGTATTTTATTGAGATTTTTTGTTTGGGGGAAAAAAGTGAGTGAGCGAGAGAGAGAGAGAAAAGAAGTAAGTCGAGTTCTTCTTCAGCCTTTGTTTGCAACTCGTCCGAAATCGAAATCCGTCCAAGATAAAAGTACAAGTGCAACTCTCGTAGTATCGATTACCGATTCATTATTTACGTCGCGGTACGCTCTTTCTCTTTCACTCGAATGATCGATGAGATTTGCATTTGGGACGCGTGCGTCTGGATAGATAGGAAACTGTCAACCAGAAGAAAAAGGAGAAATATCTTCCCTTACGACGTACTTTTCCAATCGTTCGTAACAATAAAAGTGTTCTTTTTCTTTTGTGTAAAATATATTTATCGATCTTTCCGAATGAAAACTTGATTTTAAATTAAAGGATTTTTTTTAGACTTTGGCATTTTCAAAATTTTAAACGTTTCGTCCTGGATCTCCAGTTTGGACCCTTAAAACGGAGTGCCATTGTCAATATTTATCGACCGAGCTTAACAAGAATTGAATGATAATTTATAAAATATGATAGTACTTTAGTGTTTTTTTTACAAACAATTTATGTATCTTTATAAAATTGAGATTCAAAGACAACGCGTTTTGAGAAACCCCTTTTCAAAATATTTGACTATGTTAAATGTTGTACAAAGAATTAAAGTATTCTTGTGAAATTTAATCTCATGGCCTGTTTGACAAAAGTTCTACGCAGTTAATTAAAAATTGTAAAAAAATTATGATTGATTTAATTGCTGATAACTCAGAAGCAAATAGAGATAAACACTGAAACTTGAATTTAACAAAATGCTGAGATCAAGTAGATTTAAAATAAAAGAAGATTAAATATTTTAATTTGATCAAAAGTTATGGAAGAAATGAGAATAAGACAAAATTTCACCGAAAATTTAGTATTAAAATTTTATGATCTTTTTAGGCATTAATTTCGTCTCAAATTTGAATCTCTATCAAAAATTTAAAAAAGTTCTGCTATTCGTTAAAATTTGACTATAAAGCAGTTGGCCCAAAATTTATGTAGTGACAGAAAAGGAACAAGAGATTACGAGGTGGTGAACAGTAATTAATAGTGTTGGTAATATAAAAACTATAATACACACTCAATTTCCGATCAGTTAAGGCCAATTCTTAATCACACCTTACAACGTGTAAAACTTGACATTATATCGTAATATACACATCTTAAACTTAATTTACTATACATTATGTTGTCAAAATATTCTAATATTGAGAAATTAGTTTCTTTATGAATTATATTTAAAAATAATCAATAATTGGGTGCAGAAAAATCTAGAAATTTCTTGGATGCTCATGAAGTGGTCCAAATACCATTTAACCTGTAAAATTCAACAAATTGTGTAATTTCAATTAAAAGTTTAATTCATTGATATAAGGACTATGGTAATATATATAAATTAAGATATTGGTTTCTAAACATTTTGAAATTTTGGCAAGAAAAATTAACAAAAAAGAACCGTCAAATCCTTGCTTCAGTGAAGGACCAGAAATCAAAGTTTGTACTCACTTGCCATAAGTTTTATTTTTGAATTTTTATTGGATTGGCCTGAAAGTTTGAAGAAAGTTTTTTTAAATTATTTTTAGAAAGTTAGTAGAACAAAATCAACATACTTCTCGATTTTGTTTGAATCAATATTTTAGCAAAAATTTTGTTAAAAAATGAAAACAGATTGTATAAAAGTCAAATTTCTGTTTTTTTAATAACATTAAACTCATATTTTCATAATTGTATTCCACTTACTTTTTAACAATTACCTTTAAGAAGTTTTCCTCAAAATTTCAACCCAAACCGATGGAAAGTAAAAGATAAACCTAATTAATCAAGTGAGTGCGAACACTCATTTTGTATCCTTCGCTGAGTCCAAAACATCAAAACAGGGACTCTAATGGTTTCATTTTGTTAATTGTTTTAACCAACATTTCAAAATATTTACAAAGACAATAAATATATTTATATAGATTAACATAAAGTCTGTATTACAATAAATACAATTTTCAATTTTTTTTAATACTTTATAGCTGAATTAGTGTCAACAAACATTTTAAACCTACAAATATATGACACATTTGCGTCTAACTGAACACGCACACCGATTTCATCAGAATAATTCGACAACAAAATTTTAAATTCGTCCGAAGTAAAAGAAAAGAACCGCGCACGAATCTCGTAAACATTTTGCACAATTTACTCGAGTGTACAAAATCGTACAGGGCTATTTATCAACCTCGCGGATTTAACATCGTATTAAAAGTTTGCACGATTTATTGGAATTTTTATCGAAACGTATTTTATTGAGATTTTTTGTTTGGGGGAAAAAAGTGAGTGAGCGAGAGAGAGAGAGAAAAGAAGTAAGTCGAGTTCTTCTTCAGCCTTTGTTTGCAACTCGTCCGAAATCGAAATCCGTCCAAGATAAAAGTACAAGTGCAACTCTCGTAGTATCGATTACCGATTCATTATTTACGTCGCGGTACGCTCTTTCTCTTTCACTCGAATGATCGATGAGATTTGCATTTGGGACGCATGCGTATGTGGGATGCACTAAAAATAAGGATTTATCTCTCTTAGTTAAGACGTGATTCATTCGTATAGATGACGCGTTCGTAAAGTTTTAAACTTTCTTTATTTTCTACACTGTTAACACAATTTGTGTACATTACAAAATTCCCTCGCACTCGTTATACTTTCGAAAAAGGCGAGTTTGTTTAGCAAGGAGGAGTTCTACCTTTCGAATCACGGATTTTGTTGCAATTTTGGAAACTGTTATCTGATACACAAATATTAAAGTAATTCTTGTGAAATTTAATCTCATGGCCTGTTTGACAAAAGTTCTACGCAGTTAATTAAAAATTGTAAAAAAATTATGATTGATTTAATTGCTGATAACTCAGAAGCAAATAGAGATAAACACTGAAACTTGAATTTAACAAAATGCTGAGATCAAGTAGATTTAAAATAAAAGAAGATTAAATATTTTAATTTGATCAAAAGTTATGGAAGAAATGAGAATAAGACAAAATTTCACCGAAAATTTAGTATTAAAATTTTATGATCTTTTTAGGCATTAATTTCGTCTCAAATTTGAATCTCTATCAAAAATTTAAAAAAGTTCTGCTATTCGTTAAAATTTGACTATAAAGCAGTTGGCCCAAAATTTATGTAGTGACAGAAAGGAACAAGAGATTACGAGGTGGTGAACAGTAATTAATAGTGTTGGTAATATAAAAACTATAATACACACTCAATTTCCGATCAGTTAAGGCCAATTCTTAATCACACCTTACAACGTGTAAACTTGACATTATATCGTAATATACACATCTTAAACTTAATTTACTATACATTATGTTGTCAAAATATTCTAATATTGAGAAATTAGTTTCTTTATGAATTATATTTAAAAATAATCAATAATTGGGTGCAGAAAAATCTAGAAATTTCTTGGATGCTCATGAAGTGGTCCAAATACCATTTAACCTGTAAAATTCAACAAATTGTGTAATTTCAATTAAAAGTTTAATTCATTGATATAAGGACTATGGTAATATATATAAATTAAGATATTGGTTTCTAAACATTTTGAAATTTTGGCAAGAAAAATTAACAAAAAGAACCGTCAAAATCCTTGCTTCAGTGAAGGACCAGAAATCAAAGTTTGTACTCACTTGCCATAAGTTTTATTTTTGAATTTTTATTGGATTGGCCTGAAAGTTTTGAAGAAAGTTTTTTTAAATTATTTTTAGAAAGTTAGTAGAACAAAAATCAACATACTTCTCGATTTTGTTTGAATCAATATTTTAGCAAAAATTTTGTTAAAAATGAAAACAGATTGTATAAAAGTCAAATTTCTGTTTTTTTAATAACATTAAACTCATATTTTCATAATTGTATTCCACTTACTTTTTAACAATTACCTTTAAGAAGTTTTCCTCAAAATTTCAACCCAAACCGATGGAAAGTAAAAGATAAACCTAATTAATCAAGTGAGTGCGAACACTCATTTTGTATCCTCCGCTGAGTCCAAAACATTAAAACAGGGACTCTAATGGTTTCATTTTGTTAATTGTTTTAACCAACATTTCAAAATATTTACAAAGACAATAAATATATTTATATAGATTAACATAAAGTCTGTATTACAATAAATACAATTTTCAATTTTTTTTAATACTTTATAGCTGAATTAGTGTCAACAAACATTTTAAACCTACAAATATATGACACATTTGCGTCTAACTGAACACGCACACCGATTTCATCAGAATAATTCGACAACAAAATTTTAAATTCGTCCGAAGTAAAAGAAAAGAACCGCGCACGAATCTCGTAAACATTTTGCACAATTTACTCGAGTGTACAAAATCGTACAGGGCTATTTATCAACCTCGCGGATTTAACATCGTATTAAAAGTTTGCACGATTTATTGGAATTTTTATCGAAACGTATTTTATTGAGATTTTTTGTTTGGGGGAAAAAAGTGAGTGAGCGAGAGAGAGAGAGAAAAGAAGTAAGTCGAGTTCTTCTTCAGCCTTTGTTTGCAACTCGTCCGAAATCGAAATCCGTCCAAGATAAAAGTACAAGTGCAACTCTCGTAGTATCGATTACCGATTCATTATTTACGTCGCGGTACGCTCTTTCTCTTTCACTCGAATGATCGATGAGATTTGCATTTGGGACGCGTGCGTCTGGATAGATAGGAAACTGTCAACCAGAAGAAAAAGGAGAAATATCTTCCCTTACGACGTACTTTTCCAATCGTTCGTAACAATAAAAGTGTTCTTTTTCTTTTGTGTAAAATATATTTATCGATCTTTCCGAATGAAAACTTGATTTTAAATTAAAGGATTTTTTTTTAGACTTTGGCATTTTCAAAATTTTAAACGTTTCGTCCTGGATCTCCAGTTTGGACCCTTAAAACGGAGTGCCATTGTCAATATTTATCGACCGAGCTTAACAAGAATTGAATGATAATTTATAAAATATGATAGTACTTTAGTGTTTTTTTTACAAACAATTTATGTATCTTTATAAAATTTGAGATTCAAAGACAACGGCGTTTTTGAGAAACCCCTTTTCAAAATATTTTGACTATGTTAAATGTTGTACAAAGATTAATCGTTTGTATACAAAGGCTTGGCTAATCTTACTTTTCCAAATACTGCTATATTTTATAAATTACGATTCTATAAATATACCGTATTTTATAAATGATAATTCTCTGTTAAAACTCGGTTGATAAGGTATGGAGATTGACTTAAAGTTAAAGTTGACTTTGTCACCCGGAACATCTCAGTAAACTGTTATCGTCCGAGTAAATTGAGAGATAAAACGATGAAAAAATTCTTCCACCTATTATAGGTTGTAAATATTCCTATTTTTTTGTTATTTTACCAATTCATTCAATTATATAAAATTTGTAATATGGTAAATATCTTTAAATTGTACAATAAATGCATAAATACTTTGATTTCTATTAGGGTAATCAATGTAAAGTATTCACTATTTATCTATCATGTAAATACATGAAAAATATTTTAATCAAATAAATATAGTAAACTTGGTGAAACCAAGACAATATTGCCCTTATTTTGGAAAGAAATTTGACTCATCGTTTCCTTCCAACTCCAGTGCCATAAATTTCAGAGTCGAGATATGTTCCAATGTTATTCTTAAGTGCACCAAAATTTTTGTTTGAAATTCAGTACAGTGATAGATAATACAGTGATGAATAAAGGGCCATGATGTTTCATGATTTTGTTTTTATTTAGAAACGATTTCTTCGTAAAAAATTAGTCGTTTGACCAAAAATGACTACCTAACCCCTATTAACCTCAACGTTAATGTAAGATTATATTTATTTTTATAAAAAAAACACTCATTAGTTAATGACGCTTTTTCTTATTTTTTATTAAAAATATTTTATGTTTAATTTCACAGGAGAACCATGACTGTCGCATTGATAAAAAATAAATAAAATTATTTGATTAATCATAATCTCAATTTCTACTATGGTTAATTCAGAATAACTTAATAATTTTTTGTATTAGATGATTAAATAATAAACAAATTAACAATAAATTCGTAATATGTACAATATAAATGAACGATTATCTCTCTAGCGAGTAAATAGATAATCGTCGCCCTCTAGCGGTGAAGAAAACAATCAAAGTACGACGTACTGTCCCAATCCAGTCGCGAAATTTCTGACAATTCACATTTTTCTTTAATTTACATACACTGCAGTATTTATTCGTATATGACTTCTTCAGAGTTCATTACCTTCTTAAAATCTTGTCATTTTCAATTTCTCGCTGATATTTCTGGCAAGTATTAAAAATACGAGGCATTAGTAAAAAAAATTATTTATAATGATTAAGTAATGCACCTTCTTTTGTTTCATTCTAAAAGCAATTTTTTTTAACAAGAATACAATATGACAATACCGTAATATTTTTCGCAACATATAATATAATAGAAAAGTATTTTTATACAACGGCCAATATACAAATACTGTAATATTATACATTTTGAGTTTAATTACTTGTAATGCCATTGTTACGCGTTGAATAGAAAAAATTTAATAATTACTTTATTTATACGATCGTTACGTTTCCACGGTCGTTGAAAATTTTAAAGTACGATCATACTAAACATACATAAGTTAAGTTGTCGCAAATTTTAGAAGCAGTAATGGTTCTTAAAAAAAATTGTATTAACGACCGTGTACATCTGAATTAACTCGGTAACGATAAATTTCGTTGTTACCGCAGACTTAATATTATCAGAATCTGCATTCTCATTGTGAAGCACTCTCGCTTCCATAAAAAATAAAATTATACAGTAATAATGCGCATTAGCATTTTCGCGGTGGATCCTTGAGTATAAAGTGATTCATTATTTTTTACTTACGGATCCTCGTGCTCTACAAATGTTGCTCGTGTCAACAATTACGAAAATTGTTGAAATGCAATCTTAGAAAAAGCGATATCGATAAAGAAAAACACGAGAGAGAAAAATAGTTTACGTTTTTTCTTCTTTTTTTGGTACTGATGTATTCGAAATTCCAAACGCGCGGAAAGAGGGCATTTTTCTTGTCGTCTCGTATTGTTTTTCCCCCCTCTTCCAACCGGGGTAAAAAGAAAAGTAAAAGAGAGGAAAAAGAGCTTTCCGTTGTCGTCGTCGTCGAGCCTGCATAAATCGCCATTTCACGCTCTATACCCCAAGTTTTACTTCCGTTATTACCCCTCTCTTTCTTCTCGTGTTACCTTATATATGTATACACCTTGTTCAAGAACGAAAAATGCTAATTGTAAAATATTTTCTTGAGACTGGAATTATCTCCGCTTTTTTTTATTATCAAGCGTATTTGTTGTTGTTTTCGTTTCCTTTTTGGGTAAGATGTTCGCTATAATTTTCACAATTTAATTATGTTAAACGTACACGAGAGCTAATTAGCTGGCTACGGTTGAACGTTCATGTTTTCGAGGGAGAATAATTATTTTACCTTGGACGAATACGTTCGCGTAAAATCGGAATTGCGCTTTCACTGAAATTGTTGAGATGTTTTCGTATGTTTATCTAGCCAATGTTGATATTTTGAGAGGGAAGAAGAATCGTCAATTTAAAGGGATTTTTGGTTTTGTTAATAACAGCCAGATTTTGATATTGTGAAATTGGAAGATTCCAATTTCTGATACTTTTTATAAGAGTGAAAGAGTGATAGTAATGTTTTCAATAACGCATCATTTCCCATTTTGTGATTGTAATTCAATTTCGTTATATGGCAATCCAAAAGTACCTAAGACATTTTTTCTACAATGTAAATTCTAAATTGTAAAAATTAGCGCTAGGATATATAAATTACATAAACATCTTGTCACAAAAACATTCACGAGAAATTAATCAAAACTGTTTAAAAATCAAAAGTCAAATTCCAAAGTGTATTCCAATTTAACCTAATGTAACACAATATGTTGTAATTTACAGCTGTGTAAAATATATAAAAAAAATGTAAAACTAACACATAGAAGAAAATGTTTAATCAAATTGAGTTTACATTTAAGTAACGATTATGTACAAATTACAATTGCAAAAAGTGGATGTTAATGACCCATTACGATAATGACATTGAACTTTAAATAAATCAATTTAAAAAATGCGTAAATCGACGAATTTACAATTTTTAATAATTTAAAAATGGAATTCTCACCTTCTACAGTTTTAAAAAGTGCAAAATCTTTGATTCTCATGTTCCAGTGTCAATGTTTACAGTGTAGAGTTTAGACTGCATACCAGATTTACAAGTAGAATTCTTGTTAAATATGCCTTAAAAAAATAAAAAATCAGCTTGTTCCAATGTATTAAACTCTATAATTAATCCTCCGTAAACACACCCATTTTTCAATCACGGAAAACACTCCGGGTCTATCTGACCCTATTATCTGGGCTATGACGATGTGGTGTGCGACCAGTTAATAAAAATTTCCAGATACACTTAAAATATTGAGAAATCATATAACATCAATAAAAAGTTTCCTAATAATTATTGAGTCATTTGAAAAATTAATGCATTTTTTTAATCATTGTGACGGAAAAAGATTGCAGATTTTTAAAGAATACAGCAAGCTACGGTTTGATGGTATTAGGATCACCAATTTTCAAAATCCCAATAATATATATTTACTAATGGTAACATGACCCAGTGTGTTCGCGGATTTTTCTATAGTCAAGCGGAATTTTTTTTTCATAAACAATGACGAAGTACAACTTAAAAAGATCAATGTTCTAAAATAAAGGAAATTCCTTTGAATTGTGAACGAATTACATTGAAGCAACCAGATTTTCTTTTTAATAGATATTGAAGAATTCCTCTTAGATCAATAATCTATTTTTTCAGTATGGTATAGTTCTTTTGACTAATAACAAAATAATCAATAGTTTCACCTAACCTCGAAATGTTCAATTTCCAACAAGTATTTTGAAAAAAATAACCATGACAAAAGATCCTGAATTTTAAATCTTAAACCAAAAAACAATAAAACGTTGCATCAAATATAACCAATCGAATAAAAATTAAGGTACAGAAATTTCACAACAAATCGAAAAATCAATATTACACAACCTTAAATTTTTCAAATTCCATTCGAAGCCCAACGATGAAAATTCCAAAAAAATCCATCACAATACATACAGTATGTCATTTCCATATAGCTAAAATTTTTCGACAAAATAATTCGCATTCGAATCAATTATTCAAATTTCCAAAATATTAAACTTCATGCATTCATTCGTCGATCGTTACAACACCTGACCAACCGTTTCCAATCAATTGAAATAACTATTGGATGTATAAGATAATTTTATTAATTGACTTTTAAATTGATTATCACATCTGGTATTAAAAAAACGCCGCTCTTAAACTTTCCAAACATTCGGTAATTAAGCAAAAAAATAACACCTGAGAAATCCAACATTCGCAGTGAAATCCTCGGAAAATAATATAATGAGAATAACAAACGGAGGTCATAAACATGACGTAAACACCTGAAACAAGTCATGTTTATCAAGCCGTTGTAAATGTATTTGTTGACAAAACACGTACACACGTACACCCACAGAGAGAGAGAGAGAGACGAGACGAGACAATTCGTCGTCTACAATGGAAGCCTCGTCGTCAGGGAACTCGAGACTCGGGGAATGAATGCGGTCATTCTACCGTTAGGCACCTGGTTCGAAACAACCTCAAACAGTGTGTGCGTGTGTGTATGTGGGTCGATTGTCGCAATGGCTGTGTGCGTAGGGGGTGGTGGGGGGGGGACCACCCCCTTGAAATATGACCATCGACATAGCGCGTCACCAAGCGCGGAATGGCAGGCGTCAGTGCAAGCAGTGACAGCCGGCGCGAGCAAAGCACTTGAAACGCGTTGTGTTACCTCGGCTAGGCAGCTTCGAGATTTACGAGGCCACCCAACCCACCCACCCATCCCTTGTAATACACTGCCAATCTGAATTCGATATTACTCTTTGAGTCATTGCGTTCATTCGGGATATTATTACCTTTTTTATTTTTTGCCTTTTCTTTTTGGTATAGTTACGGAATCACGATGCAGTGTTGTGATTTGTTTTATTTTATTTTTTTTTTTTTGGTAATCCTCGGAGTCAAGATTGCAAACGTAACAAACTGAGGTCGTGATTACGAAATGGAATTCGGAGGAATTGAAAACGTGTTTGAAATAATGTAAATCTTGTTTTATTTTATTTTTTACGTTGGAAATGGTGTAATGATTGTTTAAAATCTTGTAATGACTGCTTGAAATCATGTGAAAATTGCTTAAAATCATGTAATGATTGCTTGTAATCTTTGGAACATTGAAATCCATTCTGAAATCAATTTTGACATCATTTTAAATGGTCAAATTTAAAATTAATTTTGCATTGCATTTTAAAACCAGCTTTTGATGTCAATTGCAATTTTGAAATCACTACATGTAACATTTAAATTCTTAGATCAATTATGGAAAAAATTTTAATAACATTTAAACTGTTAAATTAATTTTCGAATTTGATATTCATGTTATATTTAAAATCAATAGTGAAATAAATATTGTAATCATTTGAAATTTAGAATCATTTGTAAAATCACTCGTAAAATCATACGAAATTTAGTTTAATTTTTAATATCACATGTGAAATCGTTCGAAATTTAGAATCATGTTTCAATTCACTTGAGAAATCATTCGAATTTAGAATCATTTTTAAAATCACTTGTGAATTTATTTCAAATTTGAAATTTATTATTATTTTAAAAAATACTTATAAAATCATTTGAAAATTACAACAATCTTTAAACTCAATAAATTAATCATTTTAAGTTTTAAATCAAATTTCTGTTGTTTGAACTTTTAAATCAATATCGAGAACATTTAAAAATGTACATCAATTTTGAAATTAAATTTCAAATCAATAAAAATTTCACCTTACATTGACACGAACCTATATTTATGTATTCACATTTTCAATTTTAATGATGCGTTATTAAACAAATTTTAACGCTATCGACACACTGTCTCATAAGATTCTCTGCGATATTTCAAATTCTTAGAGAGTAAAATTTCTGAAATAATTTTATACTTACAGAAAGAAAATTTTTCAATAAAATTTATACTTACCGTAGCTCTGCTCATATTAATAGTGACATATTCGAAAAATTTTTCTGTTGAAATGTTGTACAAAGACGGTAGAATTTATTTGAAAATTTTTTATTTTCGTTTATTCCGCTAGAAAATAAAAATGAAACATCTAATTAAACCCAAAAAAATGGTATTCGCTATTTTATATTTATATTTTAATTAACAGAGGGATTACTTTTTAATAATATCTGTGTAATATGTAATTATTTATTATGTATGCTCTGTATTATATGAATATGTAATGTAATAAATCTAAATATTACAAATTATCAAGATATCTCTATAGCACACATTTATTATTTATTATTGATTAATTTAAAATTAATTATCTCGATAAATTCACTCCTTGTAAGCTTTTTAATTTCATAATAAAGACATCATTATTGGATTTATAATTGTCAATTTCTACAATCTAGCCTTAAAATTATTCATTACATTTATTTATAAAAAAGTATAAAAATAGTATAAAATATTGAGTTTTTGAAATATTTTTTTATGTAGTTTATTATTGCCGTAAATAGTAGTAATTCCTTTAAAAGGATGTCGAACTCAGAAAATGGTCATTTTTTAACATTTTTTTATAAACAAATGAATGAATTTTTTAATAAATCCGGAATTTCAGTCTCTTATGCATGTTTTAAATAATATACTCGAATTTTTCCAGATTTTTAAATCCATATACGAAATACGATGTTTAGATTGAAATTTTATGTCTTTTTTGACTAACAATTACCGACCAAAAATTGTTTACTTAATTATTATTTAAAAAAAAAATTTTTCTTTTAACAATCAAAATGTCATGCTCTTTCTTATGTTTGAAGCTATACATATGATTTTTTTTCAGATTTTTAATGTAATATTTTAGGTATACACGGATATAATATAAATTATAGGGAAATATACCTTTCAACCCAAAAATTACATCCAAATTATTGAATTATAAATCTGTAAAAATTTATATGTGTATTTTAATACACAAAGAAAGGCGCAACGATTGACACTTTGGAAAAAAAAATTTTTGTAATAATTATTGAATAAACAAATATTGGTGAGTAATGTTGAGTAAAAAAGGTATAAAATTTGAGAACAGGTAAAAATCTGAAAGAAATTTATCCATTGTTTTATTTCGACATTCCTTTTAATCTTCCTTTGTAAACTTCGTTCAATATTTTCAATTTGAGATAATTAACACATATCACCTCTAGATTGATAAAGGTATACAGATACATCCCCGCAATTTCGATCACAATCATCACAATAAGCTTATTAAAATACATAATATTAAAAAAAAGAAAATAAATTTAATCTTACTTATATTTTACACATATATGATACTTAAATGCATCTTCCAATAAACAACATTATCTCCAATATAAAAAAAATAAAAAGGAGGATGAAAATAACCCTATGTGCATAAAATACTATAACAATAAATATTTTTGGGTAAAAAAGTAAGTTACAACATGTCGTCGCGAGATATAACGAGACAGGTCTAAAAACGACCCACTTTCCCGAAAGAAGATGAGTCAAGGAAATCCTTTAGAACCGACGTATACCACTTTAAGGTCATAAAGCGAAGCGAATCAAACCTTATCGCTTACCAACAGCTGGTATATGCACCCGACGGTTACACACACATATACGATATCGCTAAAATAATGACGTTGCGTTTTCATCATCTCTAATCGTCAGTTTTATACATACAAATATATAAAAGAAAAAAAAATTATTCCACACAGGGGTTTCGAAATTAAATTTCACGTCTGGCCGTATCGTAAAAAAATCCTCCAGGGGCAAACTCCGTATAACTCTCTTTTTTATACATTACGATCGAACGAATATATATATATATATATATATATATATATATATATATATGCCTTGCGGAGGTCTATTTCGATCTGTAGTAATATTTTTTTTTCGTTATACGATTGACCGATATATATATATATATAGAAAAAAGAATGGGGGATCAAATATATATCTATACCGGTGTTATTGCGATGGATCATACCGACGAGAAAATGCCCGTTAAAAAAAATTCGTGCAATTGGATGAACGCGCTTAAATGGTTTGGACGATCATGATAAATCGCTTTGACGATCAAAGTTCAAATGCATTATTTTTTTTGTATCAATATTTTTCTAAAAAAAAAAAGAAGATTGTGTATTAATAGATCGTTTGTTATTTGTTTTCCTTTTTGTTTGATATAATCCTACCTCTCGATCGGAAGGTGGAAAATCCAACGACGAGGCCGTGGTTCCGACCAGATTATCGTCGATACTTCGTAGGTTTTCAATTTTTCTTCATCGACTCTTTCACATGCTCACATTCGATTCTGTTTATCATTTCTTTTCACTTTAGCGTTCCTTAACTTTCTTTCCTTTTTTCTTTTGTCTTATATATCGATCAGTTTATCTTAACATTAGAGTATATGCTTTAAAATTGAAATATGTTTAAATTGATATTTTCGCACTGTATGTATGTATAAACGAAATGCAATGTATATGCATTTATTGTGTGCTAGTCGGTTGATGCATTTGACTAATTGATTTATTACGTTCAGTATGTACGTATTTTTTTATTGCTAGAAAAAAAAGCTTGTCTTTGATCTTCCTGTATAAAGAGAGAGATATTGTCTTTTTCTATATTGAAAGGGACGAGCCTGGGTTGTCATTTGGTAAAAATAATTAATTGTTAATTTGAATAGATGAATCTAATAGTTATTATTCGTCCAATAACTATTTTATTTTCAATGTTTCCAAGAGTTCGTCTTATTATACACGGTGAAAAAGTGGAAAATAAATGACTAACACGATTTTTTATAATTTCTAATTACTATTTTTTTTACGTGTCAACCCAGACTCGCACCGCCCTCAAACGCACATGTATATATTTATATATCAACCAAATCCACAAAATAGAAAATTATCGAAACTTTTCTCCTGTTTCCAGAAATTCGTGGTCGGTCCGAACGATCAAAAGGTGTATCCGTACGACCGCAACATGCCTCTCATTTTCATCGGTGGAGTACCACGCTCGGGCACTACCCTCATGCGCGCTATGATGGACGCACATCCGGAAGTCAGGTACGCATATAATTATACAAAGAAACAAAAAATTTAATTTGCGCAATTAGAAAAAAATATTTTTTTTTTTATTGAATTTTTTAATTTGAAATTAGATATCATTTAGTTAATTATTTTTCTCGACCTGATTAATCATGGATAGATGGATATAAAATCTGAGATTGAATGATAAAAATATTGATAGGATAGTATTGTTTACAATTGTATATTTTGTTGATAATGCATTTTTGTATATTTTTTTATATAATAAAATTGGTATAACTAATTAGAACATTTTTTATTGAATTTTGTGGAGTTAAACATTGTGGAAATAATTTTGGTTACGATTTTGAAATTGGTTTTTTTAACATTCAAATTTTTCAATTATTGTCCAACCAATTGTTAAACGATGAAAAAAATTTATAATTATTTTGACGCCAATTTTAAAATTATTTGTAATTTCAAAATAAATAAACTAAATTAAAGAACTGAAATCTATGAAATTTTAAAACATTTTTGGAACTATATTTAAAAGTATTTGAAATTTTATAACAGTTTTAGAACCAATTCTATATTATATGAAATTATAGTTTTAAAACAATTTTAAATTAATTTGACGCCCATTTATAAATTATTTAGAATTTGAAAACGATGTGAATCAATTTTAAACACATTCGAAAATAGTAAATCAATTTGGCTCTAATTTTTAAAACATTTTTAATTCCATATTAATTTAGTAACCAATTTGAATCATCAACCGTTCAAAAATAAATACACCAGTTACAAAATACTCAAATTTTAAAATCAAATCAAAAACAAAAATAAAACTATTCTTTTTAATTTAATTTTCACTAAGTATCGTTTGACCCGTATTAATTGAAAAGCGAAATTTGAAAGAAAATAATCGATTAGACAAAACGGAAGTGCTAAAGGAAATTCTATAATTTCGTGAGAGAGGAAAGTTAAATTACAAAGTGCGGTAACCATCCTATCCGAGGACAGGTGCGCGGTTTCGCATTCTATTTCCGACAAGAGCAACGCGTCTCGTGGTTACCTATCGCGAATTAGACCCTTCGACGTCAATCAAATGCAAACAAGGCTTTTCTGGAATTGATTAACTTTCGATCGGATATATATGTACTCAAAAATCACATTAATTTAATCGATTCATTTGTACTTAAATATATATCGATATTACAGTTATACTTGAGGGTACCGTCCGTCACCTGATTTTAATTCGCTTTTACGAGTACTTTTTTGGATTATTAACAATTCATATTTTTATACCAACTTCATATTGTGCTAATAATGTTTTTATTTTTCGATCAAAATTATTGTAAGTTAAAATGCTTATTTTGTATTTTAAATTCTCTTTATCATATATTTAATTTATTTTTTAAGTAATTTATAGATTTCTGTAATTTGGTGTGGACAAAGATTTAATTCAATCTTAAAAATTTTTTATTTAAACGACTCATCGACGTAATTTTTTGTACGTAACTTTGTATTACCGACAAATTCTTTTTTACTATAAAAAAATTGTTATTTATACATGAAGATCATCATTAACTGTTTTCATGTTTTAACTATATTTTATTAGATTTTTAATTTAATTATTTAATAAGATAGATTTATAAATTGTAAGATAGATTGGTAAATTGGGTCAGACGTCGTTTTTTGTACTTCATCGACTTAAAATGTCTTAAAATATCGCATACAATTTGACAAAGCTACAAAAGAGAATATTAATTAACCAAAATATACCATTCATTTTCATTTAAAAATTAAAATGATTATTTCCAAATGTTCTTTATCATTTTTAAATACAAATAGAACTAGTTATATACAATTAATTAAAAAGAAACATAAAGAAGTAAAATAATAAACGAAACTGTTTCAAGAATTGATAAATATCTTCACTTCGATAAGTGCTTTGTTCTCAATTACATACCGTTCCATACGATTTTCGGTCGCTGTAGTAAAAAGAGTAAAAAGAAAATAATAAGATTTCCAAAAATACAGAAAATTCTTCATTCGAGTAGATTATTAATGAACAAAACTCGATAAATCCTCAATTACTATTTTTTTCTTAATTGCACATCACTTCCACTACAATTTTTCAGTCGGCAAAATAGAAAGGATAAAAAAAATGAAACGAGAATAATAAAAAAAGAAGCAGTTGTCTTATAAACAAATAATTTATTTGACAGATGCGGCCAAGAGACAAGAATAATACCACGAATCCTTCAAATGAGATCACATTGGTTAAAATCGGAACGTGAAAGCGTTCGCCTTGAAGAAGCTGGGGTATCGAAAGAGGTACGTTGTAATAATTATCCACTGAATCGGATCGACCGATAGCCATAAAAAAATTATTACGTCGAATGAAAATTCATTACAAAAAAGTAACTTTAGTGAAGTGAAAAAAAAAATAATAAATAATAATTTTCGTAATTAAGATTTAAGATTATTTCAAGGTACATAAATTTCCATAAAGTTTATACACGCTGTAAGAGAGTATTCGCGGTATCAAAAGTTCTAATTACTGTTAGTTACTGCAATTAACGGCCAGGAAATGTAAACACGCACTGAAAACCTAGTAATTACGTTGAATTTTACTAAAAAGTAACGGGCACGTTTGACGAGAAAAAAAATTTAATATTAAATTTTATTACGAGTAGAATTAGAAAGATTAATTTTTCGTGTTTTATTGAAATAAACAAAATATAATTTTATATTTTAAGAGAAAATTTTTGAAGAAAACTTTTGTTTGAATTAATTAAGTATCTTGTAGTTTATATAACTTATCCACTCTCTTTTAAGGAAAGGTTAATTGAAGATAAGTATATGTTTTTATTTCAACAATAAAAATAAAATTTTTTAAAATTTTTATTTTTTTCAGACTTTTAAAAATTTAGATATTCAAATTTTTAAATTATATTTAGATTGTACACTTTTTGTAGTTTAATAATTGATTAATATTGATGTAATGTTATTAATGTTTTTTAATAATAAACGAAACTTTTATCTTTTTAAACATCGTTCTATCAGCGTTTTCCAAAAAATTTAAAACCTATGGAATAAACTGTTTCAAATTAAAAAATTTTTTTTAACCTAATTATTTTTTTATTAACAGTAGGTTTGCTTTTTTGAAAAAAAACTCTTGAATGCTGTAAAAATTGTCTTATTATTATTAAAATTTTTTCAATCATTTTTATACCGAAATGACTTAAATTTTTGGGTAGGTGCAAAGCTCGACATTAATATCTAATCGTTACCGACGAAAAGTGATTATTTATTATTTATCAATTTAAAATTAATTATTTCAATACCTTCACTTGGTAAGGCTTTTCTATATAATTTACACATCATATAAAATTTTTTTCGGATTTTTAATTTCATATTTCACTTGCAATTTTCGGCTTTTTCTTGGTAGATCTCTGTAATCTGAAATTCGATCAGAATTAAAATGAATATTCTTATACAAAATTTTCAACCTAATTTAAAAGCTCCACACGTATAAAATGTTAAAAATAAATATCTAACTAAAAAGTATTTATTCATTTAAAAAAAAAATGAAATGTAATTCAAGGTAATGGACAGTGCGATAGCAGCGTTTTGTTTGGAAGTGATCGCGAGGCACGGCGAGCCAGCACCACGACTTTGCAACAAAGATCCATTGACTTTAAAAATGGGCTCCTACGTACTCGATTTATTTCCCAACGCGAAATTCATATTCATGATACGCGATGGACGCGCAACTGTGCACTCGATTATTTCGAGAAAGGTAACGTATACCATATATTTTCTTTTTCTACCCTATATACCTGACATACGCGTTTCGAAAAAAAAGAGAAAAAATTTTTCACCCGCACAAATTCGCTATAAATATTAAATTCCTCCTCGAGTTGATTCCGATAGGAAAAAATTTTTAGGTCACCGATTTCAAATTGAAAGTAAGAGTTTTAAAATTTCAATCGCTCTGACGGGTACAATTGAATCGCTCGGTTGGTTTAAATCCTAATGTCAAGAAGAAGAAAAATATTTTTTTATCAATGTGTGTATATTGTTTTGTCGTTTTTATTTGAATTTCCGATTGTTTGCGCGACCGAATACTTATTCACGAGTCGCGTACAAAATGTTTACCAAAATGTAAAAAGAAACTGTGTGTACAAAAGTGTTGACCTCGATCCGACTCGAGTTCTCGCAAAATCGTAACGCGAATATATTCGCTTTTTATTTTGTCTCTCTAAATCTGTAAAATGTTTTTAAAAAAGGAAATAACGTATATTTATAATTATTCTTTGAGAAGTTGTTTTTATACGTACAATGTTTTTTTTTAATTATTCATTTGTCAGTAAACAAAATCTTGTGAATATTGTGTAAATTAATTATTTTACTGAAATAATTTAAAATATTATTTCATTTTAATGGATTTCTAAATTATTAATTATTTATAATAAATTACTTTTTCTGCGTTCTAACCCATAAGCGTCCCCGTAAGAAAATATTATAAAAAGAAAAAATAAAAAATTACACGAATACATTAAGTTTAAGTAGTCACACCTTAAATTACGTCAGACATTCAGCAAAACAGCTGTTACACCTAAACTTGCCAATATCACATTACAAATTGTAGTAGATTACTTTGAAGAAATTTTGATTGCCATACCATGATGAAAATAATAAAATAATATTAATAAAATCCTGTGAAAGTGAATAGCAATATAATTAGTCTTTAATCGATGATTTCTACTGCATAATTATTTCTCTTACATATGTGGCAACGCCACCATTTAAAAATCATTTTGAAACACATAATTCGATTTTATGGAAGAAAAATTAAGAAAAATTAATAATACGATTTGATAATTTTTAAAAAATATACTGAAATAAATGGTTTAACTAATTTTTATTAAGGTTACGTCGCTTTTAAACAATCAATATTAACAATTAATAGTTTCTTTCATAATGATTATAAACATTTCTTAATTTTTTAAACAAATTCTATTATTATTAACTTTTATTTTGAAGTTTTTAGCTTATTTATTTGTAACATAATATGTTAAATAATTATGAGACTCCATACACTGATTTTTTCCATAAGAGACTCATTGCAGGATGTTTTCATCGAATAAGCTGAAATTTTAACAGTAACATTTAAACAATAAAAAATAATTGCAAAAAATTAAAAAATCACTGAAAAAACAGCTAAGTAATATTTTTTTAAACAAACATTTAGACTTTTTTTTTAATTCCGTTTAATCCAAGCAGATTTAAATCATGTTTTGTTGTTACTGTTAAAATTTTAACCTATTCGATAGAATGATTCCTTAGATATCCTGCGGTAAGTCTATTATTATGGAAAAAATCAGTGTACGGATAATTAATTAAAATAGTTACGTAACAAATAAATAATTTTAAAAAGTTTACGTAAAAGTTAACAAATATATATGTTTGTAATTGTTATAAAAAAAATTATTAATTGTTAATATTCAATAGCTTTTTTCAATTTTTTTTCAATTAATAAAGATAGTTACGTTACAAATAAATTAGCTAAAAAATTTTACATAAAAGTTAATAATAATACATTTTGTTTAAAAAATTAAGTTAATATTGAATAATATTTTTCAATTTCAACCCAGGCCCTAATGACTCGACTAAACAAAATCATAATCCGAGTAATCGCAATTTACTACTTTGTTTTCTTTTTACTTAATCGAGATAAATTCAAAATTTTGGATCACACGATTTAACATTTTGCATTAATCATTGTATGGAAAATTAAAGCTTATCAAGTTAAAGGGTGATCCTCGCGAAACACACATCCAATACCTAATTAAGCTGTTCGAACTTGACAATCCTGAGACCAAACTAATTTACCAGGTAACAATAACGGGGTTCGATCTCTCCTCGTATCGGCAATGTATGATCAAATGGAATCAGGCGATCACAATGATGTACAAGCAGTGCAAGGATGTTGGTCCTGAACGTTGCCTCATGGTACCGTACGAGCAGCTCGTTTTACATCCGAGGGAATGGATGCAAAAAATTTTACACTATCTCGACGTACCTTGGAACGAATCTGTGCTCCACCATGAAGAATTTATTAATAAACCTGGTGGTGTTCCTCTCAGCAAGTACGTATTTTATCGATTAGATAAAAAATGTATTTTTTATTTAATTTAAAATTATTTTTAATAACAATGTTTACATTTAGTTTTATATTTCCAACATAAATTCGTAAGAACTACAATATTATTTGAAGATGATTGGAAGCTGGATTTTTTTTAGAATAGGGAAAATGAATGAATCATTTGTTTTGTACACTGAGAAAAAAGTTGAAGTAAAAATTACAATGTTGTCTAGTAATGCGGAGACAGACTGACGCAATCCAAAAATTTACCATAGTGTATAATAAAATTTACTAATAAGTTATTAATTTTTACTACAATTCTGGTAATATTTACTACAACTTCAGTAAAATTTATTATACGCTATGGTAAATTTTTGGATTGTGTCAGTCTGTCCCTGCTTAAAAGACAACATTGTAATTTTTACTATAATTTTTTTCTCAGTGAATTTTTTGAATATTGGTTGTAATTTTTTAATTATTTCATCGAATAAGTTGAAATTTTAACAGTAACTTTGAAATGTGATTTGAATCCACTTAAAGGGAACAGACTGTGTTAATGTTGTAATAACAAAATTATTATTACATAATTAATAAAAAAAATGAAAAATTATATAAAAAATGCTCTGTGAGATTGGACTAAAGAGAAGAGGTCGGCGAATTAACTTTTCACTGCACTGCACATTTGATTGTTTTCGGCACTTAATTTTATTTACACCATGTACAAAAATAGTTGCCAGTGAGGCATTTAACAATGAAATGATAAGTGGAAGTAGTTAAACTTTACATTAATTCAAATCGAAGGGTGTATATTTGAAATAAGCACGATTGACACGATCCATTTTTATGGATACAACCGTTCAGAAATTATAACATTTTTTGTAAGTTTTCCTCAAATTTTACTATACAATTTTAATTTTTGTAAGAATACTATACTTATCACTCAATAATTTTAAACGCGGGAAATTTGAATTTAACATCTTCTCTACATTAACGATATTGTCTAATTTATATAAAAAAAATATTAAAATAATTAAAACCGACGCGGTGGCGGAGTGGTGGAAGCGCACCTCGGCCGATCGCGAAAGTTAAGCAGCGCTGAGCGCGGTTAGTACTTGGATGGGAGACCATTCTCGTGCGGCTTTCGTGATCGGTTAGGTGTTTTTCACATTCCACAACGTGAGCGGGAGGTGTGAAACATTCGGTTTCGGTGTCAAGGCCTACGCAATGTGACTTTGACACCCAAAAAGAATGTTTCGAATACACCGGCCATCTCGGATGAGGTTTTCCCTGCTTCACAGGTTTCCCTCATCCACGGGCATAACCCCGGGCGAATGCGAGATGGTGGGGTTTTGGGGCACCCACACATAGGTGGTAGGTGGACACCGTTAAAGTCCCCCAGGGGATAAACGGTAGGAAGTGCCAGGAAAAAAGAGGGCACAAAATCAAGAATAAGAATATTAAAATAATTAAACATAATTAATCCACTCCACTTTAATATTATCATTACGTAAACTTGGAAATTCAACTAAAATCGATGAAAAAAAAGAAAGCTTACTTCTTCTTAAGCAACAATTAAACCAGTATAATTTGGAAAATCCTCGTCCGTATTCGTGGAGGTCAATTAGTTGAGTAAATTTTATTGCAGAAACCCAGACTATCCGGTGAAATTCAAAGTCGTAAATGTAAGAGTTAACTATAAAGTTGAAGAAGCAATTCTCCAATTGATGGAGGAGAAGAGAGGCTTCTTCCGTGCGTTATTAACGCCCCCTTGATGTCGAAACTTGATCGCGTGTCTTAATAAACGCGCGTGGCATTGCGACTCAGATAAAATCGGCTATAACTCAATGAAAGCGAGTAGGGCATTCCGAATGTCCGTGGGGAAAACGAAAATTCGGTATATATTTAAATGTTAAGTAGAAATGTAATTATATGTTTAAATGTTTTTTTTAACTAACATTGATTGAAATTGAATGATTAGTGAAAAATGAAAGAAATTTTTTTTTAATTTGCATAAATCCGATAAATTAATTAAATTAAAACATAATTATCGCGTCTATTAACGGTAAGAAATAAAATATTAATTATAAGAAAGTAAAAATAATAAAACAAAAATAAAATATAAATATTTAATTTATAATATTGGACAGTTGATGTAAGAATTAATTGTTAATTTAATATATGAATAAATGTTTGTATGTATTGATTTTCCTTTATTTCAAATGAATATTCTATGTTAGTTTGTGAAATTAATGAAGCATTTTATTATATATGCGTTAGAAAATAATTGTTTAGACTACGATAATTATATTTTTGTTTCATGTATAATTTTCTTTCGCGTTTAATAAATGCCATTACTTTCCTTTAATTTTAGTTCAGTGTTACAATTAGTGTTTATTTCGATTGAATATTTTTCAAAATGTGTACAAATATAGTATAATAAGTATTTTATTTAAATTACTAAATATGTTTTGTCCAATAAAATAAATTAATATGAACATTTGCAAATGAAAAAATATAATTTAGTAATAAAATCTTTAAATATGAAGTAATTAGATATAATGAAAATTTGTCAACAAAATAGATAAATAAAATGAAAAATATTTCTTTAGAATAAATAAAAAACTATATCTTCTTAAATTTAAATAAATATTATCTATTTTAAATAAAATTAATTTATAAATTAACATATTATTCAATAATTATAATTGTTTCAATGAGTTTCTTTCTTCATTATATTTCTCTTTCGTTAGCAAATAATTAGAATAAACATTTGGTAAGTGTAAAAAAAAATATTCTTTATTTTGACTGAAGTATCAAACAACCATTTTCCGAGTCTGCCACGTCTTTAAATAAATAACTAACACTAAGATTGATTTCCTTAAATTTGTCTTCAGTATACTAGTGTTGTATGACTAAATAAACAAAAATACTAGATTTACTTTATTATAAATAACCTCTGCTAATAGTGAAAATAATAAAATGTTTGTTTTGTTGCAGAGTGGAACGTTCCTCAGATCAAGTGATCAAACCAGTGAATCTAGAGGCGTTAACAAAGTGGGTCGGTAACATCCCAGAGGACGTTGTACGCGACATGGCCGAAATCGCGCCGATGCTTTCCGTCCTAAATTACGACCCTTACGCCAATCCGCCTAACTATGGAGCGCCTGACAAGGTCGTCAGTGATAACACGAGGAAGTAAGACATTTTTTATTTTTTTAGCACCTCTTTTTGGAGAAAAAAGATAACTTAGACAAGGAATTTTAAATTTTTAACCATTTTTTTTGTACAAAATGAAATTTATATTAGGATAAGACCATGAGGTGTAAAAATTGACAATTGAAAGTGTAAACTATAAGATGTTAATTTTATTATAATATATTAGAATATATATAATAAATAGATTCGAATTTATTAGAATGTACTTTATACTTTTCTGAATTGTTGAATTAATTTTTTCATATTTTATAAAATGTATTAGTCTGATTATTTATACTTATAAATTTTATACTTCCCTCATTTTAAACTTTCGTAAAGTACACACTTTCAAGTATCAATTGACAATTTTACAGTTTAAAAAAGTTTGAATATTATATTTTTGAAAAAAGTTTTTTCGGCATTAGTTTTATACTTTAGATTAAAAGTTTAGGAAATAAAAGATTACTACATTTATTTTTCAATACGAAACTATGATTTTATTCTTTTTAAAGTGTAAATATTACAATTTTCATTATATCTAGATTCTACTTTTTTCGAAAATTGAAACATATCAAAGTTTGAATAGTGTAAAATATTCAATTTATAATTTTAAACTTTTGGTAAAGATTAGCATGTATCACGTCACGCTTATGAAACGTTTCGGTAACGTTTCTTTATAAATCTATGAAAGTAAAGAGATCGTCCCTAAATCGTAGAAATGTCCCATCCCCTAAAATTTTATGTTTAAAAATCTTTTTTCCGTCTTCAAATCGTTGCAAAAACGTTTCTAAAACTGACTTTAAACGTTTTTGTGTAACATCTCCAAAACTTAAATGATTTACTGGAATAAAATTCCGGTTGACGATCAGAAAACTTGTTTCTAACTTTTTCTTAGTTTCAAAGATTTGCACGATTCAGAAACACAGAAATTCTCCTATACCAGAATTTTTTTCCAGTAAACGATTTAAATTACGAGTAAATTTTCGAAATGTTTTTGCAACGATTTGGAGACGAACAAGATTATTTAAAATAAAATTCTCGGCGATAAGATATGTTTCTGCAGAATTTTAAAGGAACGTTTCCGAAATATTAACAATGTAACGTGGTATATTAATAAATTTTATGTTTTTAATTTTGTTTTATAGCACATAGTTCACCTCCGTCATTAATTATAATTACAATCCCGTGTAAAAAAAATATCTCTTTCATCAAAATTCGTAATATTTGTTTACGACAGCGGTGACACGTATAATTCCAATCGCGCACTGCACCTTATTAACAAATAGTAATTTTGAAAAAATTGGTTAAACAGATAACAATTTCATCGTTACCTTTCTTTTTTTCCCACATTGGTATAAAAAACTGCGGTATACTAACGATTTCCATTATCATTTTTATCTTGTCATTCGTTAAAAGAAGCTTCACCTTTCTCAGAGTCCTGACGAACGGCCAAGTGTGGGAGGACATGGCGCGTGAACTCGAGCTCGAAAAGACGTCGACGCACACAACGGAAAACAAAACGAACGCGTGACCACCGTCTGGCACAGTAACCCTCGTATCCGGGATGTACAATACTTACGCCTCTGGTAACGTATAACAACCGAGGACCAAAAAGTATCTCAGCGAAACACCTTGGTCCTTAAATTTTTTTTTTCTCTTTTTTCCCATTGTGGCCAGTCAAGAATATTAATAATTAACAAAAAAGGAAGAGAGATGTAAGAATGAGGAGAAGAAAAGAAAAATATATGTTAACGACGTGAAGAGTTATAAACGAGGATTGTGTAATAAGACGTTTTTTTGTGCGAACGTGTTCTATGACGGTTGTGTGTATGTGTGTGTACTCGCGATGAAAATGAATAAATAAAGATTGACTGTTTTTCTTTTGTACAGAAAGAGAGAGAGATAAAGAGAGAGATGAATTTATTAATATAATTACATTTGCGATGAGAGCGTTGTTAATTTTTTTGGATATCGAGATAATAATGATTTTTAATAAGGTTGTTTTTTTAAGGATTGTATTGTGTCTACGATGAATAAGAATTTTTATTTGGAATAATTGGTAAGGTGGCAATATTACTTGGTTTGTACTTAACGACTATACCGCCATGGAAATAAACAAATATCTAATCGGTATATTTGAGACAATTTAGTAATTTAAATGTATCTTTTTATTATCGCATAGTGATCAATCACTGGTAAAGAACAATGTAATAATTTTTTTTTAATTTAAGCATTTTTAGGTATTTGATCAAAATTTATAATTAATGGATAAATTTATTTTAAAAAAATGTTTAAACTAACCTTTTCACTGTAAGGTTTTAGACTCTGTTCACACTACCATGGTATTTTTTCTTATCAAAGTGTAAATGTTCCTTTACTACCGTATTTACGTCAATTTTTTTTTCTATTTCTCTAGCTTAAATTTAAGATTCGAAGGTAATTTTAAACTAATTTTGTAAAAATTAAATAATAAAGAAAATTAATTGGGCATTTTTTAGGTATTTTATTACATTTTTCGGATTAAAAAACGTTGTATACATTTATAGTCAGTTTATTACTAGGTTTTTGTCTTCCAAAATATCGATAATATTTTTATATTTAAGATTTTATTGTATACATTTGATAAAAATTTCGGACAGACTTATACATGTGTTTAATCCTCAGAGGGCATTGCAAGTTTTTTCTTATTCTTTTAGACAATTCAAAATGTTCTTTCACAGTAAATTCGATATATTTTTTAAGTTCATAATTCACTTTTTTCAGATCAGTGCAATCACTATTATTTAAGAAAATCAAATTTTTTAATTAATAACATTTACGTACACGTCGTATACCTATTTATCGACGCCTCGGACGAAGAAAAACACAATTCAGATTTTCCATTTAAAATAACATTACAAAATCTGAGTTGTGCTTTTCTTCATACGAGGCGTCGATATACTAATTTTTGTCTTTTTTTTCAAACAATTGTCACCCAGTCGATTTATATTATAGATTCTCTTTATGTGCATTTTATGTCAATTTATATTTTTATACAAGAATCTAAATTTTACTAAAAACATCATTATCTCGTATCCAAAGCGGTGAATGTCGCGCTCGATCGATATTGTATTTAATCGTAATGTATAAATTGTTAAAGTGGAGGAAAAAAAATGTTTAATGTAAATTTATAAAAAGGCGAAAAGAAGCGTGACGATAGACGAAGGTGCACTATACCGAAACGATAAAAATAAAAAAAAAGGAATTTAATATCTCTTTTCTTCTTTTTAACGAAGCAAAAATGTATGAGTGAGCTTTGATAAACGTAAGGGAAAATCTAATAAATTTAATCTTTGACCCACTTTCGAACGAGGTTGAAAGTTCACGCTATTTTATTATTTTACAAAATAAATTAACGAATCCCATATATATACACGAAGAAGAATTTTTACTTTTTATTTAATATTTAATCAATGTGTCCGTTTGCGATGTATCTCTCTGGTATTTTCAATTCTAAAGTTTTTCAAGAGTTTCGCTGCAGCGACCGATGTCATTTTAAAAAGTTGATAAGGTTAAAACTGGCGTACGTTTGAAAACTAAACTTAAAAAAAATGCGCAGTGAAGTAATGTTGATTGAATTAAGGTGAACTAAGTTGTCATATTAATTTGAGTAGGGTCGTGCGAAAAAGAGACCTAAGTGATTTTTAATGTATTGTAAAGCATTGTCGAATTTATTGAACATTATTTAATATAAATGAGAACAATGAATGATTTTCTAAAAATAAACTAAATGAAGTAATAGTGTTTTATTTGAAAATTTTATAGTTTTTACCAACTTTTTTTACATCAACAAAAATTGGACTTAACCGATCATAAATCTTTTCGTATAATTAGATACCTAAAAAATAGAAAAATTAAAAAGATGGAGTATATACTTTTTGTGAACGACCTACGATACGTTTATCAATTTTAATCACTTTTTGCACGACGCTATTCAATAGACACAACGTGAAAAATGCATCGAAGTACATTATTGTAAACTTATAAAGAGCTTTTTTATTTGTAACATGAATATTGCGAATGCGATTTTTTGCGAATATTTGACAGCGATACACGATTTCTCTTGTAGCGATCAACGTTCTTCCAAAGGAACTTTATGTCGATCAACCCAATGTGTTCAATCTTGCTGCAAAATTACACGACGCACAATTTTTTTAATTTGTAGAAACAAATACCATTTATAAAAGCAACTGGGTTTTCATCTTACGATTGGAGAAACGAACGCGTCGTTGATTATTTAGATAATCAACGCATTTATTTATCTCACTCTATGATCAGAAGTTTGTCAATGAGATTCTATTTTCGATTTTGGCACAGGTGCCTTTGCTATGTTCAAAAAATAAGTTGCATTATTTGATTTGGATTAAAATTGGAGTAACGAAATGCGCACGTGTTCGCAAGCTGCATTTATGGGATTAATTATGTAGCTTTATTGCGAGCTGATTGAATTTTTTTGAAATTTTGAATAGAACGTACAATTATAGGTTCAATTTCACGTGCGTAAATTTAACGATATGTAGCGAATGTTATGTTGAATAATCCTGGAAAAGTGTGTGCTCGAGATTTAGAAATATTTTATAGTCGTCAGATGTCTTTTTTTATTTATTTTTAATTAAAACTTTTTTCAATACATTTCAGATGATGACACAGTTATTCAGAATGATTTGTAAAATATTCGGAACATGAATTAATCAGAATTGATTAAAAGAATTATTGAATTAATACTTAGAAAAGGTATAGTTTCGAAATTAATTATAATATTTATAACGTTTATCTTTTGAACTAATTTTATAAACACCTGCGAGAAAAAAATAATATTGAATATTCCAAGTTTTAATATCTAAATTTTAGTAAACAAATTGATCTTAAGTTCAGTGCATGTTCATAAACTATACTAGAGGGAAGAGTTATTTTGAATTCGAAATAATATATAATTTGTGAACCAAGTATTATAAAAAAAATCTTTTGATAGTTAACAATAATATGCATCGAATCCTCAAAAGGGGATACGTTAATATAAAATGGGTAATCATTCTGAAAAATCTGACATTGTCAGGCTTTTGTATTCGCTTTAAACAATATCTATTAATTTTTTTAGATTTTCAAATTGCTAATATCAATATAATTTGGAAATAGTACTTATTATATTAACAACCAAATCTTGTTTACTTAAAAGTAATTTAAAAAACGATTTTCTCAATAATATTCTGACGTTAGGTTATTTGTTACGTTTTAATTATTTATTAAATTTTTAATTAATTAATTTTTTTATTTTCCAACTCATTTTAGTACACATCGACATGAAATACATTAATACTTTTTTGGGAACAAATTGTAAATGTTTGATGAATTCTTTTAAAATCCTTATAAATAATTCTTTGTCTTCTGATAAGAATATTTCTTAATTCTCGAACAATCATTTTTTATATGACTTTTATTAATTCTTATTTTTTTTTTAGTACTTCGAATGTCGATCATTGACCAGAGATCAAATTGATGTGCAATATCCAAACTATAAGTGCATATAAATTTGTAAGCGAGATTAAGAGTATTTTACAGAATTGACCGATTCGTTAAGTTCAATTTGATTAAATGGTGCTAAAGTCATTTGTCTTTTTCTTTTTATTATTAAACGTACAAGCGTTACGGACCGTACTGTACAATGTCTAGAAGGTATAGCTTTGAAAATTTGTTATGAAATCGAGGTGAACTTAAAATTTTCAAAGGACTTAAGGTATACATATACGTGGGTGATTTCTATACGTCAAACGCTGGGAAAATTTAGATGTTAGGATCGAAAATATTTTTTAGAGTACGGGAAAACATTTTTTTTATAAAGTTCTTGGCGAACTATGATGGGTATTAACGATTACGGCTTTATTAAAGCTCTTATTTTTGCCATATCTTCAATTTCAGGCAAAATTAAATGGGTTATATTTATCATTCGCAGCTGTATAACTCTCTAGAAGAATCAAATAAGCTTTATAAAAAAAAATTTATCATTCGTTATGGTGTGTAACGCAAAATCGACAAAAGGCCGTACACAGCGGAAAAACAAGTCGTAAGATTTTGTATGACACGATTCACTGAAAAAAGTGCAATATTAATATTTTGATCCAAACAGCTGACGTAAAATCACCCATACTTACATATATATGTATTATAAGCGTTATAAAAATTGAGACTGCGTGAATCTACGAATCTCGTTATCTATACAAATGGGTACAATCACTGTAATAGTGAAAATGAGTTGTAAACAATAATTGCGTAAAGGTATATTATTATATTTTTGTTAAGAGGGCAAGACACTGTTTTACCTTATAATTTGAAATTTCGATTAAAATTTAATTAATTTTATTACAGTGATTCTAATAATTAATATAAACGAACTTTCCTCAAAATTTCAACCGAAACTAATAAGAGCTCAGAAATAAATTTTATGGCAGGTGAATACGAACACTGATTTTGGCTGTAGTCTATTTTGTCAATGTTTTTAACCGAAATTTCTAAATGTTCAGATAAAGAGTATATATTAATTTATGTATATTAATATATATTTTGTATTATTATGAATTAACTGTTTTATTTTTTAAAATTTTATAAGTGAAACAGTGCGATTGGCATCTTTAATTTATACTTTATGTTTAAAAAGTACTTGTTGTAGTGTGACTTGACCATACTATTTTTTTAAGCAACTCTGTTGGTAATGTTTACATAATATCGATGCTCCGTATGAAAAAAAGCACAATTCAGATTTTCCCATTTAAATTAACGTTGTAAATTCGGAGTTGTACTTTTTTTCGTCCGAACATCGATATTTCGATGGACGGCCAGTGAACGTAGACTTTGTGAAAGCAAGAGTTCCTTCTTTTAAGCAGTCAGTACCATACATTTTTTTTTTTTTTTTGGAAATTCAATTTTTTAAAAAACTAAAGTAAGTTCTTACAGTCAATTTTAATAAACTTTTGTTCTAAGAATTATTGTTAAAAAAAATATCAGGTTGCTCGAATGTGATACTTTTACAATCAAGCAGAATTTTTTTTCTAAGATCAATGTTCTAAGATCCAACGAATACTACTTAATTATAAAAAAATCATACGTAAAACCAACCAGATTTTCTTTTCGACGCACGTTTAACAGGAATTCAGTTAAGAACCAAAATGCTATTGCTATTACGTACAAAATATTTGAATTAGTAAAACGATTTTTATTACCACTTATTATCGAAAAAAAATGTATTAATTTTAAATATCATCAATTACAAAAAGTTCTGATTGACAAAGCCAATTCGACTATGCACTAAAAAAAATTTGGTAGTGACTCCAAATTCGGCTAAGTTCTTAGCTATTATACAACAATACTTTACATTCAGCTATACAAGACGATATCGATAAAAAAAAACGAAAAATTGTAAAGAAATGAAAATTGTTTAAATACATGTACACACACCGTTAATTGAAACTTTGAATTTCCGGAAACGCCTATTTATTCGCGCCATCGTCCGTCGCGTGACAACTGAGGTTAGCAGTGCTGTTAATACGCGGCGGACGATGGCGCGAATAAATAGGCATTTCCGGAAATTCAAAGATTCAATTAACGGTGTGTGTACATTGTATAGTAATTGACAAGATATTTCCACAAATACGTTTCTTTAAAAAAACAAACGAAAAAAAAACATTCATCTAAATAATTTATATTTATTACTAATTTCTGCCATATATATAAAAAACTATACATATATATATACATCGTCTTACACTCGTTTTTAAGTTTTTAACTGTACGTACCTTCGCGACAACACAATGAAACAATAACGAAGTATAACATTGTCTTTATATATATATATAAATATATGTCGATTTTATATTTTATTTTTGTTTGTTAATGAAAATAGTGTAACATAGGCGATGCCCGTTCGGTATGTGAATGTAAAACACGTGAATTGTACAGAAAACGATGATAAAAATAGAAAGAAAGAAAAAAATAATGATATTTGTAATAATATGTCGTATGTGATAAGAAAGAGAGAGAGAGAGAGTAAGAGATTTTATCTCATGATGACTTAAAGGGGTATATATATATACATATATATATATATATAATTTCTCTTAATGAACATTTTGTTTCATCGACGAATCTTCCATCGTTCTCACGCTCGTGTGCACTGATTTTGTACAAATTTGTGTTGAATGTGCAATTTTAATTTTAATAATACACTGATTTTTCTAAATATTTTTCTATTGTTTACGCGACGAATATATATATAGTTGTATGTACGGACGATGAGAGATATTCGTCGATGTGGTCTTTAACGCGTGTTTCAATTTTGACGAACCGTCTGCGTCAGCGGTGTTAATGTCTATCGTATGTAAAATTAAAACAAATAAATTATTTTAATATTAAAAAAAAGTGAATGTGTTGTGTTTATTTTAAGCGTGACAGCTTTATTTTGTATGTCGATCGAGTGGAGGGAAACGAGAAAATTATTTTAATCAATTAAATGTAAATGGTAATGGTAATGTTCAAGTATTAAGTGTCACTGTGTTAAATTTGAAAATAAAAAAATTGATACGTTGATACAAAGCGTTGAAAGGAAGAGGTACTTTTAATCTTCTTGCAATTTTAGAGTCATAAATTTTAGTGTCAAATTTTTTTTGAATGCATCAATATTTTTCATTGAAATGTAACTAAATAGATAATATTTAAATAGTATTTTACTAATAATTAATAAAAAACTGTGATGCTTATTTAGCTATAATAATTTTTTCTTTCAATATACTCGGTCGATAACAACAATAAGTGTGACTTCCCATCGAAAGACAAGTTTAGATTAAAATTTTAAATCAATGAATTATACAATAATTTTACATGCAATCATTTAAAAACATTTCTTAATTTTTTTTGAAAGATTAATTATTTGTTCATGTAAATTTTTATCAATATTTGTTTAGTTAATTTACTTGCACATAACTATTTTAATTATTACAACACTTCGTACCATGATTATTAAGAATATTTCATCGATAGAGAGAAATTACAGATGGTATATATACTATCACATTATTGATTGAATTATCTAAGAAATTTTTGATTGATGTCGATAATAATATTTTACTTTTAAAATATATATGACGAATATGAATTAAATTTAATTGTTATATAATAAAATTTAATCCGTTTGTTAAAATATATTTATAAGATATCCTGTGTTAAAGGTATCATTCTAAAAAATCATTACGAAGTGTTGAATTAATGAAACAATTTTGAATAAAAATTAATAAGAATGCAGTTTAGGTGAATAATAATGAATAAGTAATATAAATTCATTAAATATTAAATTATTCATTACACACTCATAAAAATTATTTTTTTATCAAATAATTACACAAGGAGATAAGGGAGCCAAATTACAGGGACCTACCATCAAAAAATCAAAAAATTATATGTATTAATAAGTCTATAAATCTGAAAAAATTCACAGATAATGTTGAAGACAAAGAAAATATCGTTACAGAGTGATATTTATGAAATAATTAATTGTTAATGAATTAATAATCAATAATCACTTTACGTCGGTAATGATTAGGTAAGTAAAAAATCTCAATCATTTAGTGATCAAAAATATTGAAAATATGATTTTCAAAGCAAATAAAAATCCTTACACAGAGATTTTTTAAAAAATACCAACTCATTGTTAATTAAAAAATAAATGCTAATTTTCAATTTTTCTTTTTTATTTTTAAACAATTCTACTATACCTTAATTAGAAAAATTCTTATAATTGAAATATTTTTATGCAATGGACCATTTACTTAATATAAAGAACTGACAGGTAAGTGAAGAAAAAACAATTAATTGGTGTATTAAAATAATAAAAAAAAGGTGCAAACGAATTCTCTTGATTAAAGAAAACTCTCCAAATTGAACATTAAATTGTAATTTCCTTTTTTATTATTATCTCGAAGTTACACGTATTTTGATTTTATCATATACGAGACACACTCTGTATTACAGGTATCCATAAACAGTAGCATTTTTTCTCACGATTAAAATATAATTATACAATATAAATAATACTTCAAATTTTATTCGGATAGTAAAAAAAAAAATTTTATTATGATTGCTGCTCTTGACTACTATTAAACGATGAGTATTACAATTAGCGTTGATTTTATTGATTAAACGTATATATAACAATTAAAAAAAAAGAAAATATAGAAGATAAACGTATATTTATCTTTGGCAGTTCTCAGACTTGTATTGCACTTTAACTAAAAAAAAAAATATATATGTTGGAACGAAATCCTGCTTACGTCGTCGTGTGATGATCACAACAATTATAACACAATATATATATATCTATACACCTATATGTTACAATTAATGAAAAATAATTTCTCTTTGTACAATTTTAGCGTGAATTGTTCGTTATAACAATCCTCGTAGCGTTTTATCAATCTTTTAAACAATTCAGCTGCGTCTGAAACTATATAGTATAAAAATTATATACTCCTTATTTATTTTTTCTCGTTATGTGTATTTACAGTAAAATTTTTTTTTTCATGCATCCAATGTATATTTTTTTATTAATAAAATAACGTGATTTCCTTCCGAAATAAAAAACTTAATGGTCGAAGGAAATTTTCGGTGACATAATCGAATATATAGGAGACATATTTACAAACATGTGATAACTCCGTGTATATATGGAGTATTTTACGTTAACTGGGTGGACCAAAATTGTAAATTAAGCACCAAAGTTTAGGTACAGTCTGGAAACGTTTTGCAGAAAACAGTAAAAGATTTTAGGTGGTGAAAATTATTTGTTCAAAAATTATTCTAACCTCAAGAAACTATAACTTTGCCACGATAAATTTTTTTTGTTGAAGATTCTAAAAAAGAGTTTAAAGCAATATCTTTATAATAGTTTGCAGCTAGCAATTGATATCAAAGTTTATAAAATTTTTTCATCCGTAATAGTTTAAGAAAAAACGATTTTCACTGTAAGGATTCCTATACAGTGTACTTTTCGTAGGTAGAAAAACTTAATAAAAAAGTTATAAACTTAACAAAAAGTAATAATTATCTATTACAATGAAAAGTATATGACATATAATGAATTATATAAAAAAAAAATTATTGTAAAACATTATAATAGTTATTACATTTTTTGAGCGTAAAAATCTTATAAAATTCAGAAAAAAATAATAAGAATTAATAATAGTTATAAACGTTACTCATTGTCTTACATCTAGGTATTATATATTATTATTAAAAGTCATTAATATTTATTAATTTATTACAATTTTTTTTCTTTTCCGCCTGGGTTAAAAACTATTAAACAAGTTAATTACAACACCTAAACATTTTCCAGTCGGTACCTAAAAGTTGCATTGCATTTTCATTTTATTTTGATCCAACCGTTGACGTTGCTCCATTTATGTGTGTGTATATATATTACCGCGTTATTACAAAATTATACAAATATAAAACAAGTTTTATATTACAAGTGAACATTTTTAAAGCTACATAAACAATTGTTAGGGAATTAAAAATGTTCTATAAAATTAACAAAAAAATAGTCATAGTTACTATATGAACACTTAACGACGCTACATGTTTATAGGAAATAGTAGAGTTAAGTTCACCATATTTTTTTAATATTAATATCATTAATTTTTTTTTTAAATAAATTTACAATATTTTCCATGTTTTTTTATTTTACACGAAATTTAACTCCACTTTCTCCTATCGCTGTCAAACTATGATACACGATATAGTTTTATAAACAAACCGACAATCGTCTCAGTCGTACTTTTCTTGAAACAATGTAAACATTTTTTTTTAAATTGTTACAATAGAGTATATGTGCATGGGTGTAATGAATTTTTATTTCGACGGGAGTTTATTGAGCAAATGTGTAAACAGCATGGAAATATCTGTGTGTAGCGATGTTGATCAATAATTCAAATTTCCCGCGCTTTAAGATTTTTTACTTTTTTTTTTCTTATTATTACCAATAAATGTGTAGCTATATTTTCGTGAAAACTGGATAGACAAAAATTTGTAAGTTATATAATTTTTATTTAAATATTAATAAATATACCTATAAATACTTTTTTTTCAGCGACGTTAAAAAAATTAAATAAAAAAAACTGTTTTTTTCACAAAGTTATGTATTTAACTATTATTAAAAATAAAAGAATTAAATATTCTTTATGCGCGGGAAATTTGAATTTGTAACGAATCCTGACATAATATCTTCGTTTTTATCCCTTGGAAAAATATATTTACATGTTATTTAAACATCTACCGAACACTGAGATAAATGATAATTTGAAGTAAGCAAACGAATCGATTTATATCTTAATAAAATTCATTCATATCTTTCTATATACGTATGTTCCTTTCAAAGGATAACAATTTTTTTTTTACTATATATATATATAGATATACGTTCCCGTATAAGATAAAAAAATAAATTTTAGTACAAAAATTAATTTTTCAATAAAATCATATACACTTATTTATTAGTTTATAATACACTTTGTATTCTAAAATTTTTTGTTTATATATTTATATATATATACTAGACATTTTTATTCAACGAACTATAAAAGAAAAGGAATCGCTATAGGCGGTCGTTGATAAACCATAATCTGTACAACGAAATTTTTTTTATGATATCTGCTTATCTCAAAAAACCCATTTAACGAAAAGTGTCTTATAAAAGAAAGAATATTTTAAATTTTTATTCGGTTCCTATCCTTTTGTCCCCTTCGAACGTCAATTTTTCCGTGGACGAAGCGGTCGCGCGATTCACGTCGACTTCGATCACGAGCATCGATTCCGGCTGCGAGCTCGTCATCCTTTCTTCTTCGTCCTCGTCGTCACAGTCGACGAATTGTAAATTCGTTTCGAAATCGTAAGTTCGCAATTCCATCGACGAGGTCACTGGATCGGTCATTTTCGCGAGGGTCCTCCCGTTTTTCGGTATCGCATAATCTGGTCGGATTGTGCTCCCCGATTTTATCGAATCGGTCGGACTGCTGCTCGGTGTGCTTGTTGTACTCCGACGGTGTTTGCATCCGAGAATTGATACCGGTGACATCGTCATTCTCTTTGGCTGGTGGTGATTTTTCCGGTTTTCCGGTTTCGATTGGCTGAAACGGTGAGACGTTTACGTTTTACTTAACATTTTTCAAGTAGACAATTTTTTTTTGTGTTTCGGTTGTTTTTTAATTTTAATTTTGTTTTTGCTATACTGAGAAAAAGAATCTTTTAATTTAAGTGAATATATATTTACTAAAAAATAATTTATTAAAAATAAGTAGTTTACTACTAAAACGTAGCGGAATAGTCTGTAAACAAGAGAATAAATACTTATTGTTTTTAAATATTAAATTAAAATCAAATAAAAAATATAATTTTTTGGACCGAGTGAATAAAACTTCTACTCAATACTCAAACGTAAGAATCACGGTTGAAAAAATATTTCTTAGAACCTCAATTGTTTAAAATTATACAAACAAAACATGCATTAATCATTATTTAATTTTGTATAAGAGAATTATTTAAGTATTACTATCTTTTACTAATTATCACTTTCTGTTTTTGTAATAGTTATTTAATTTATATTTATTATTTTTTTTTATTATTTATTACTTTTTTTTTAAACGCATCATAATAAATATCATGCTTTGTAAATAACTCTTATTATTTCGAAAATTAATGTCTGGTAAACAAATGCAAAAAGATTTTTGAAAATCTTTACATGGAAATATAACAATAAACAAAAACTACAATAACTATAATTTATTTTTTTATTATTATATTATTACATTTATTATTATTATTTTTACTATTATTATTTTTTATGCTTCTTTATGTAATTTGTATAATTATTATTTTACTATTATTAATCATTATTTCATTTTATATACTTGATGGGATGTCGAGCGCAAGTTACAGGAATCTACACCTTTCAATATAAGAGTTATGTTGTAAATAATGAATTAAAAAACGGAAAAAATTCGTATCGGTACTTTAAAATAAAAGCTAGGGCATGATGTTTTTAATTTTTAAGAAAAAATAATTTTTTTAATAATAATTAAATAAACAATTTTTGGTCGGTAATTATTGATCGAAAGAAGCATGAATTTTCAACGCAAAAATCAAAAATAAATTACAAATTTAATAATCTAAAAAAATTTGAGTATACTGTTTAAAACATGCCTAAGGGCATGGAGTTCAGGATTTTTTCAAAAATTTATTTTTTTGTTTATCAAAAAATATTAAAAATCCTTTTCTGAATCCGACATCCCCTTAATATATTTGGTTTTAAATATTATAATATTTTTATATTAATTATTACTCTCTTCTATTACTATTATTTATTTTATTTTATTATTTATTTATCTACTACTATTCTTACTATATTTTCTTATTTTTCTCTTCATACAAATATGTATCGAATGTTACACAAATTAATCATGCGCAATAGAATAAGTTAGTAAGCATAAATAAATGTAAAATAAATATATATTTTAATTATTGTATTTTATTTATTGAAACGAAAAAACAATTACGAATTTATAATATATAAAAAATAAAAAAATTTTAATTACTTTTTTTTTATTGAAAGCATGATTAATATCCGCTTCCTATAGGTAAACTATCAATCACCTTTAGAAGTAATTTAACCCTGACTTATTGAATATTAACGGTAACTTGATAATCTTTATTAGAGTGATTACTAAAATTCTGTATAAATTTTAGACTAACATAGAATAATTTCTAGTTTTTTTTAATGAGTCGGCGTGAAAACGATCTAAATTATGAAGATGACGTTTTTCTCTTTTGGGAACGTATAATTTATGAAAAAAAAGGCGAATTGTCTTTGACCTACTTCCGTTATCTTTGGGTAATAATATTAAGGATTTATCTTCTGCAATAAGATTCTCTTTTTTTCATCACATTAAAGTGTTGTTATTTAAAAATAATTTATGCACAGAGAAAAAAATTTAATTAAGTATTGGTTTATTATTTACTGAAGAATTGCAATTGAATGTTGATTTAAATGAAGTTAATATTATTTACACGATATTTTATTAAATATCTTTTGTTAATGCTGAAGAATATATTTATATTAAAATTTAACTAATTTAAACACTTTGTATTATTTAAATAATTAATAAACTAAAATTTCTATGTAAACAAATATATTTGAAGAAAGAATATTACATTGGATAATATAAATATTCATTTAAATTTGGTTAACTTTGATTATTCGGTATATTATCAAAAATATACCGAGACATACATTTTATTGAAATAAATAATAATTTAAAAAAACGTAGTATATGTAAATATTTGTATTTGAATATTTATATTTAAGAAACTAATCTTTGACTATAAATTGGCCAATAAATCCGCATAATTAATTACCAAAAAATGGTTTTACCTAACCTCAAACTGTTCATTTTCGACTAAAGTCTTTGTATGTTAAGTTTAAATATTCACCTCGGTGATGCATCAGCCTTTGAATGAATTTCCTTCAATCGAGTTTCGTGAATCTGTTTGATTAAACTCGTATGCCTACTACTGCCAGATCCGGTGTCTAACAACTGTTGCTGAGATCCTGCGACGTGGCCTCTCACACCCAAACCTCGTTGAGATCCTATCATCGATCCTTAAATATTAAAACAAACATACATTTTTTATTAATATATTTATTTTTTTTTTTTCATTATTCTTTATTATAATTTCATTTTTTTGATACTATAATTAATAAATACCACTTATTTTACCGATAATAATAAAAGAGAATAATTTGTTAATCACCACTTTTTTAATATTTAATATACATAATGTTAGGAGATAAAAATTTTATTTCTTTTTTTTGACGTGACATGTAATCCATAAATATTATTCATATTTATAGCGGCATCAGTTTTTTATTTAATTTCTACGTATCATAGGATGTTTTAGAAATTGAAAAGTAAAATGTTGAATATATACCGCAATATTGAATAACGTAATCGCTAGTAATCGCTTTTTATGCAATTTTTTTTACTTTAAACAAAAGTATAAAGTTTGTGTATCAAATTCTAATACTTAACGTTTTAAAAATTTTGTGTATCACCGCGAAAAATTTTATTAAAAGAAATATATCTCGATTAGCGATACTGATAAAAAAAATTATTTATATAAACAAATATAAAAATCTTTTATTAACCGACACGGTGGCGGAGTGGCGGAAGCGCACCTCGGCCGGTCATGAAAGTTAAGCAGCACCGAGCGCGGTTGACACTTGAATGGGTGACCGTTCTCGGACTTACCTTAAATGATCGGTTAGGTGTTTTTTCACATTCCACAACGTGAGCGGGAGGTGTGAGACATTCGGTTTCGGTGTTAAAGTCTACGCAATGTGACCTTGCCACCCAAACAGAATTGTTCTCGAATGCACCGCCCTTCTCGGAGGAGGTTTTCCTAATAGGCATTTATCCCACGGGGTTTGGCCACAGGTTTTCCCTCTCTCCACGGGCATAACCCCGGGCGAATGCGAGAAGGTGGGGTAACGGGGGGAAAATTGGAAAGAAAAAACAAAAAACAGGAATAAATAAAGGTGTAGCGAATACGTACGTAAATACCCGAGAAGGGTATACGTGGAACCTACCAAAAATTTTAAAAAAATTTTATAAAAATCTTTTATTGATTTAGAGAAGTAAATAAGTTAATATCTTTTAGTTAGAAAATTAAAAATACAAATTTTTTCATAAGGTCAGAGAAAAATTTATTATTAAAAAAGAAATACATATTATCAATAAAACATTTATTTATTTTTATTCAATTGCAAATTTACTACTTAAGGAAAAATACAAATTACTTCGGATTATAAACGAATTAATTAAATACTTAAAATAATAAATTAATATTTATTAAGAATAAAAACTGTATTAGAACTACATGGAAAGATAAGAATGTGTTATTATAGAGAAAAGTAGTAAATTGATTAATAATTGAGGAAGATAAATAAAGTAATTATTAAGAACGGTAAGTATATTAATAAAATAATTATTTACTATTCTTTAATTATAAAATCAATTATTTAGGGACAAATAAAAATTAAAAGGATGGTTTGTCAACATTCAAGTATTATTATCATTAATTAAATTTTTTTAAACTATAAATAAAGAAAATATTTTTTGGAAAAAATTGTATACATACAGGTAAAATTATATAATTTGTTAATAAAACTATTGAAATATGTTTGAATTTACTTAAAATTGTTTAAATTTCTTTTAAAATGTTATATATAATCAAATCAACTCTAATTCAATTTAAAGAGTGTAAATCATGGTTTTTATTAGTTTTAACCTACTTAAAACACGTTACAATTCTTTTACTTTAAAATACTTTAATTTTGGCACAAGTTGATCAGAATACATTAAAAAAGTTGTGATATGTTTGAAAAAGCTATAATTAATTGAAAGTTAATTATATACAGGTATTCACTAAATTGTATAATTTATGTTATTTATGATTTCAAATATTTTTTAGCATCCTAAAATTTTACTAAAGAATTGACAATTATTTTAAACAGCTTTACACACATTAAAAGTGGTGCAATTAAAAAATATTTAGTAATTTTAACCATACTTTTAAGTTATTTTAAACTATTCTAAACAGTGTGTTAAATTTTTTTGTTGCGATCGCTCGATACATTTTATTATTCTTAAAAAAATGATTTATTACTTAAAAAATTATTATTATTAAAAAAGAAATACATATTATCAATAAAACATTTATTTATTTTTATTCAATTGCAAATTTACTACTTAAGGAAAAATACAAATTACTTCGGATTATAAACGAATTAATTAAATACTTAAAATAATAAATTAATATTTATTAAGAATAAAAACTGTATTAGAACTACATGGAAAGATAAGAATGTGTTATTATAGAGAAAAGTAGTAAATTGATTAATAATTGAGGAAGATAAATAAAGTAATTATTAAGAACGGTAAGTATATTAATAAAATAATTATTTACTATTCTTTAATTATAAAATCAATTATTTAGGGACAAATAAAATTAAAAGGATGGTTTGTCAACATTCAAGTATTATTATCATTAATTAAATTTTTTTAAACTATAAATAAAGAAAATATTTTTTGGAAAAAATTGTATACATACAGGTAAAATTATATAATTTGTTAATAAAACTATTGAAATATGTTTGAATTTACTTAAAATTGTTTAAATTTCTTTTAAAATGTTATATATAATCAAATCAACTCTAATTCAATTTAAAGAGTGTAAATCATGGTTTTTATTAGTTTTAACCTACTTAAAACACGTTACAATTCTTTTACTTTAAAATACTTTAATTTTGGCACAAGTTGATCAGAATACATTAAAAAAGTTGTGATATGTTTGAAAAAGCTATAATTAATTGAAAGTTAATTATATACAGGTATTCACTAAATTGTATAATTTATGTTATTTATGATTTCAAATATTTTTTAGCATCCTAAAATTTTACTAAAGAAACAATTATTTTAAACAGCTTTACACACATTAAAAGTGGTGCAATTAAAAAATATTTAGTAATTTTAATCATACTTTTAAGTTATTTTAAACTATTCTAAACAGTGTGTTAAATTTTTTTGTTGCGATCGCTCGATACATTTTATTATTCTTAAAAAAATGATTTATTATTTAAAAAATTATTATTATTAAAAAAATGATTTATTACTTAAAAAATTATTATTATTATTAAAAGAAACGAAGAAATTACGAATTCACGAAAAAAAAGAGAAAAAATTAAATTACAACATACCCCTGGGCTCTTGAATGACACTGACCAGACCGGCCGGCACAGGAGCGGTATCCTTAGAATCGATCCTCCCGGGAAAGAGTGCCCTGTGAATAAAACTTTTCAAAGCCGCCCTGAAATCCTTAAGGTGATAGGCGTAGAGCAGAGGATTCCCAACGGAATTTAAATGCGACAAGATGATGCAAAAATTTAAGAAAAATTCGTTGACCTCGCATTGGGGACAAAAGGCCATTACGCAATTTATCGTGTACAACGGGAACCAGCAGATTATGAAGAATATTACGATACGTGAGAGATTTTGGGTAGCCTTGACCTCTCGTTTTTGCGCCGCACCGAGCAGCCTCAACATCGTACCATGGGTTTGATTCTCCTTTCTTTTCCCTGGGTTCATCGTTACGATTTGCTGTAACTGAAAATTATATTTTGAACTTTTTTTTAGGTTCGTTGTGAGTTGGTGATATTTTTCGTGGTGGTTTATGGCTGTAGGTACGTTTCATAAAATTTTAAGGGGATATATTGGAGCGAAAAATTCAATCGAAAATATAAAATTAAAAATTAGAAAATATTCATGGGCCTGACGTTTGATATTTTAAGTAAAAATAATTTTAGTTAATAATAATTGAATAACTCTTTAATAATAACATCCAATGTTATTTAATATCAATACCTTCAACGAATAAGGTAAAAATATGTCAATCTATCAATTTTTACATTTATACCGAAAAATTAAAAAACTGTCACTTATTCTTTAATTTCCAAAAAAATATCTTGAATTTTCAATTAGTTTCTACAACATCCAGCCCTATTAATATACAAGTTTTTTTGAAACATTTAATTATCAACATGATATCTTTGTTAAGTTAATGTACAAATACGATTAGTTCGTAACCATAGTCGTACGAGCTGAACACACCGAACAAGTTCGTAACCACGATGGTACTTGAAAATTCGTAACGGATAATTTAATAAACCTTCAATAAATTAATAAACCCAATTTGTATTATTACGTTAAGAAGATACATTAAAAATTCAAGTTGACAAGAATGAAAATACTATACAAAAGTTGTGTCGGTGTATTGATTTAACGCAAATATTTCACATACTTTATGTATTCATCGTAATTGTTAATAGAAAGTATTGTACTTACATAATATAAATAAAATTAAAATCATTTTTTCTTTTCATTTTAAGGGGATGTCCCAAGTGAAAATAATTTATAAATTTTTTATAAAATTTTTATAAAATACATTTTATATAGTTTTTATAAAAAATTGGTCATATAAAAATTGTATAAAAAAACATTTTATAAATTTTTATAAAAAAAATATATATAAGGACTATTTAAAAACTAAATTAAACGTTTTAAATGAGCTGCACCATCCTGCAGTGACGGATAAAAACATTTAGATGACACGACCAAGAGGTTATGGACACCAAAAAAATTAGTATTTTAGCGCGACGAAAAATTACTGCTGCCACCGACGATATTGATAGAAAACTCCACAGTTCCTCCTTCGATTTGGCTGAAAGTTTTGCTTTTTTCGCGCCTTTTTGCTTTTTTCAAAATTGTTGCATCCGGCGAACTCTTTAACATCGACTTGGACATCGTGAAGGTTAGACGGGGTCTGATCAAATGTTTTGTTCTGTGGTTGTCAAGTCAATATTCAACTTTTTCTTTGGTTGCTAATGAAAAAGTTGAATATTGACTTGACAACCACAAAACAAAACATTTGATCAGACCCCGTCTAACCTTCACGATGTCCAAGTCGATGTTAAAGAGTTCGCCGGATGCAACAATTTTGAAAAACGCAAAAAGGCGCGAAAAAAGCAAAACTTTCAGCCAAATCGAAGGAGGAACTGTGGAGTTTTCTATCAATATCGTCGGTGGCAGCAGTAATTTTTCGTCGCGCTAAAATACTAATTTTTTTGGTGTCCATAACCTCTTGGTCGTGTCATCTAAATGTTTTTATCCGTCACTGCAGGATGGTGCAGCTCATTTAATTAAAACGTTTAATTTAGTTTTGAAATAGTCCTTATATATATTTTTTATAAAAATTTTATAAAATGTTTTTTTATACAATTTTTATATGACCAATTTTTTATAAAAACTATATAAAATGTATTTTATAAAAATTTTATAAAAAATTTATAAATTATTTTCACTTGGGGTCGAACTCAAAAAATGGTCAGTTTTACATTTTTTTATAAACAAATGAATAAATTTTTTAAAAACTCTGAATGTTAGGTCTTTACGCCTTATGTTTAAAATAATATAGTCTAATATTTTATAATTTCTGAATTCATAATTTGAATACGATGTTTGAGTTGAAAGTTTATGGCTTTTTTGATTAATAATTACCGACCAAAAAAATTGTTTACTCAATTATTAAAAAAAAGATTTATTTAATCAAAAATAAAAACGTCAGGCCCTTCCTTATGTTCTAAACTATCTGTATGAATTTTTGCAGATTTTTAATTCAATATTTTGGATATAGTTTTCGGATTGAAAAATGCAGATTCCTGCAATTTAATTCCGGCTTGATGTAACATATTGTAATACCTTATCTTTTAATACTTTTGTGAATTAGTTTCATTTATAAAAAAGAAAATAAAATATATACTATACACATCGATATAAATTATAATAATAAAAATTTTAAAAATTGATTAATTAATTATAAAGATAAATATCTTAATTTGATTAGTTACAAATATTTTACGTATTTTCTTTTAGTTACATGCATATTGCAAATGTTCTCATAATATTCCTTAAATTTTACTACGAGACTTCAATATTTGTAAAAATGGCACTTCTCAATCGGTAACATAAAGCGTGGGAAATTTGAATTTTTATTGAACTCGCAATAAATTTTACATGAGAGCACACAATTCTAAGAAAAAGGAAAAAAAAATTGTTATCGTAAAAAGGATGATATTGAAAAGTACATTTTATACTAACCTGCTTGACGACGACCCTATAAATATGTGCGTAAAATGCTGCGATTAGAAGGGCTGGGAAGATGATCGTTGCGAAATAAAGAAAGACTAGATAATCGTAATCCATAACTTCGGTGAATATACATTTTTCGTCGGATTTGTAACCTGCGTTCCAGCCGAGCAGTGGTAAAAATCCAACTAACGTCCCTGCTACCCAACATACGCATATGATACCTAGTAGAAAAACAAAATATTTTATTAAACTATATTGATTTATTTATAGATAAATATTCTAGTGAAAATAAAATAAATAATGTTAATTAAGTGATACAAGTTTGATAAATCATGAAAATTATGGACAAACTATAAATCTCATAAATTTTCCGAAAGTTTGTATTATATTTTATTATTAAACATAGTAATTTTTATAATTTATCAAACCTGTAATCGTCATTTTTACTAGAACACTTTGCATGTTTACGTAAGATTGATCATTGAAAATTGTATATTGTGAATTAATTTTATACAATATCTTTTATTATTTACATATTTTTATTTAAGAATAATCTTATTTTTATAATTTTCCTCTTAATACGAGGAAATGTTATAATTAATTAACTCATGTCTGACTATTGATCGTCGAGTACTACTTGAAAAAATAAATGAACATGATTTTAGAAAATAAATACTTTTTCAATTATTTAAATTCATTAATATATATGTTTAAAATAATTTTATTATTTCTGATGGTATTGATTTTATAAAAATGTCCGAAATATAGAAGAAAAAGTTAATTAAAAAAAAAGAGCTTGAGGTGTAGAAAATAAATTACTAGAAATACTTAATAATTTAACTCGAAATAATTCTAATTTTTTAAATCAAATTTTATTGTTGTTAAATCTTAATAAAAAATTGTGCGTGTGCAGTATATGTGTGACGAATGGCAGGGATGTTTTACTGTGCTAAGCACAGCATAACTAGCCAGCGTTTTGTTTAGTTTTGATAGTTTTTAAGCCAGACCAGCGAACGGAAAATAATATTTTCTTCTGCATGTTTCACGGCATTGTAGTGGGTTAATGTAAAATAATTGCGTCACTGTAATTGCCAGTGAAATATTTTTTGTAGGAATTTCTGTATGCATGCAATACCTTGTATCATATGTGATGCCTATGTAAATCTGGTTAAGTAAATAAATAAATAAAATAATTAAATAAATAAACAAAATAAATAATAAATTGTTTAACTAATTCAATCAATTTTGACACTCTGCACCGTAATTTTTAAAAATAGTGCAGAATATCTCGAGAACTGTTTTATCAATTAAAAGGAAATCATCAATATTATTGCAAACATTTAAAAAATTATCTAACAACAAATGAGTAATTTTATAAAAAAAAATGTTACTAGTATCTTTTGTAAAGTTACATTTAAGTGTATTAGAATCATGTTTTACTGTTACTCTTAAAATTTCAGCCTCTTCGATGAAACATTACAATAAGAAAATTATGGAACAAATACTTTAATAATTTATTAAATAGTGTTACATATTAAAAGGATAGAAGCGAGGAATAAAATGGTGGAGTGCGGGATTTGACCCCAAAACCTCGGCGTGCGAATACCGCTCTCTATCCATCGAAGCTACTGTCACTCGACTCCTTCTCATATGTTTAAGTCGCGCGGCGATTTCCGTGACAATAGATATAAATCAACTAAAATTTTGGATAAAATTTAATAACCAAAATTAAAAAAAAATTGTTGATTAGAATTATGTTCTATATACTTTTAAAATTTTATCCTGTTTGATGAAATATCGTACTAAAAATTTATGTACGAAATATTACAATCGAATTGAGTTAATTAAAACGTTTTAGCTAAAAATCAATAATAAAAATAATTTGATAAACAAAAAACTAAAATATATTTCAAGTTATTACATAATAAATTATTTACAAAAAACGTTATTTTTTAAAATTTTAACCCAATCTTGCCAATTTAATGCTCTGTTTACACAACCTAGATCCGATGTGTACACGTGATTTTCGTTACAAAGTCAAATTATAGACTCCGCGTAATAAAATACTAAGGGCGCGAGACTCGGTTGTATATCGATTAACCGTAACTTTCTTTTTTATTTCCTTTTTCTGTGGGGAAAGAGAGAGAGAGAGAGAGAGAAAGAGAGATCCACGTGCGTGATCGTAATTAGAATTTATTCCAATGGGGTGTAGCGAAACGCGAGTGTCGTCAACGCGAATGCATCGAATTACCGTAATTACTTATTTATCGAGTGACGTTAAGATTCAATAATTATTATATATACTTTAAAAAGAATTTTTAACGAGTTGTTTTAAGAATTAATGTGTGTAAAATTTTCTTTGTATAGTTATATTGACAAAAATGTGTTTATTAAAATATGTATGGTTTTTCTGTGCTGTGGGGATTTTTTTAGTATTTTGTTCAGCTTTTTTGTTAGTACACGGTGTTTTTTTTTATCTTTTATTTAGTAATATGTTTTTACTTAATGTGTTTCTTAGTTATTTTTCTGTTCAAGTAATTTTTTAGTGATTTTTTAATACGTTGTTAAGTCATGTTTTTTATGAATATTTTAAGTATAATATTTTGTTTAGATATGCGTTATTTCTTATTTGTTCAGTATTTTATTTAATTATATATTTCTACATATGGGTTTTTTAGTGTTCCTTTTTTTTGTGTGTATTGGTTTTTTGAATATTTTCTTCAGTACTTTTCGTTTTCATATGAATTTTTTAAGATTTCGTTTAATAATATATATTTTTTCCATCGATTTTTTTAGCGTTTTTTTGAAATATCATTTTAGTATTTTTTTAGTATTCTTTTGTCTATAGTATACTTTTTATTATTTTTTCTGTTTACAAAATTTTTTAGTGTTTTTGAATACTTTGTTAAGTTATGTCTTTTTAATGGTATTTTTAATACTATGTTTTTTATGAATACTTTTAGTATTTTGTTTAATAATAATACGTTTTTCATAATGCATTTTTTAATATTTTGTATAGTAGTTACATGTCTTTTATTATGGTACTTTTTTTAATTTATTTTATTTTTTGTAATTTATTTTGTCTTATTGGTTTTTTAGTATTGTCTTTAGTAATACTTTATTTCTTATTCATTTTTAGCACATTGTTTAATAATGTGATTTTTCTTATAAATACATTTTTTTATTAATGCAATTAAAACTCTTATAGGAAATTATTTGCTTATAAATATATTTAGTCTTTTTCTATGAATTTTTTTTTGTTTTTTTTTAATAATATATATAGTAAAATTTTCAGTAATTTTTCTTTTCATGTATCTGTAGTATAATTAACATTACATCGAATAAAAATTTTCTTCACCACAAATCTATCGATTGATTTGCATATGTAAAATATGAAAACTCGCGTAAACATATAATTTAATAATAAGTATGCATGTATCTGTTTAAAATTTACATTTACAACGAATTATATAATTAAGACGATTCGAAAGCCACGTGGTTACGAAAGTTAGATATGAATGAACGATATCTCAAGTGCAAGGAAAATTATGGTAATAAGGTCTATGTATATATATAAGAAACCAAGGTGTCACCGCGTGTCACTTGACAAGCGTTTGTGTATACTACGAATGAAATTTGAATCCACATTCCCGTTGGGAAATTGAATAGATGGAAATCGATAACACTGAACTTACTAAGCAGAATTTCAACTGACGCAAGTTTCCTCCTTTCTTTCCTTTTTTAGTTTAACGATTAGGCGTGTCCGCGTAGAGGTGCAAAAGTGAAAATAATAATTTTTCGAAAAATTATACGAAGAGACAGACGATGAATGAGTTTTAATTTTTTTTCTGTAATTTTCTTAATGAGAGGTGGTTTGCTCTTGATCTTCATTTCATACTGTACTGATGAATTTGAGGTCTAGGCCGCGGCAGTTCCATGCAATGGCATTAGGTCAATCTGAATATCTTGTTGTAACGAGTGTTACGAGAATGTTACATAAAAATGTCTATTAAGATATTTATGTTTCCTTTTTTTTTTTTGAGAATAAGTAACAAAAATATTTTTTTAACAACGATTTTATATGAAGAAAAATTTTTAAAAATATAGATCACTTTTTATACGTTTTAGTAGAATTTTTTACAAATATTGAGGAACTGATTACTTTGTGTGTTATTTTATTTTATTTATTTTTTTTTATTTATTTGCTTATCCATTTATGCTTATGTATTTTTTAATCTGCGAATTTGTGTATTTATGTTTATTATAATTTTATTCAATTTTAGTTACTATTTTGTCGATTATGAAAATATGTAAGAGGATTCAATAATGATAATTAGTGTCTTTCACCGTCAGTTGATAATTTTTGCAAAATTTAAAAAGGTAATTTATCAATTTCTTGAGAATCTAACGAGCGCTTTCTATATTTTAAATAAAGAAAGAAAACATATTTTGTAACGTGTTATAGTTTGAAAAATTCGACATTCTCTTCAGGCTTATTAATGACCCAAAGTTGCGGATCGTACCTTTCAACCCAAAAATTACATTTGAAATATTGAATTAAAACTTTGAACAAATGTCATTCGTGGAGACTAAAATATATAAAAAAAACTTGACAAATTGACTTTTTAGAAAAAAAAATTGCAATTGAATAAACAAATTTTAGGTCGGTAATTTTGAGTAAAGAAGGTATAAATTTGAACCCAAAGATGTATACACTAATATCTGATTTAAAAATCTGAAAATATTTATTATTATATAACCTAATTTATCGACATTATTTAAAGCATTCACAAGGACCTGACGTTCAGGATTTTTCCAAAAATTTATTTATTTATAAAAAATGTAAGGAATACCGATTTTCTAAGTCCAACATACGTAAGACTAAGAAATTGGAAACCCTATTTATTTTTATTTAATAATAAGTTGACTTTTTCCAAAAATCTCTCTGTAACGCTCTTCCACTTGCTTTGAGTAGTACGTATGATTTTTTAAAAATTTTTTATCACTAAATGATCGAGATTTTCGTGCAGTCGCAAGAATCAACTTTTCACCTAATCTTTATTGAAGAAAAGTTATTAATTAAAAATTAATTTAAAATTAATTATATCAAAAACTCACTGTTAGCTTCTTTTATATAGTATTCAAGTGTTACGTACGAGTTTTTCCAGATTTTTAGTTCCGTATTTACAGAAAATTTTTGGACTTTTAAAGTAGATCCCTGTAATTTGGCTATCACCGTCACGAGAGGATTCTGATAGATATTTGACTATATTTATACATTATTTGGGTTAGGAATACTTACTTTATAGCTCATAAATAACTGATTAGTGTAATGCAAATAGTATCGATATTCACCATAGAAAATTATTTTTATTTATTTTTCGAATTTAATGTGATATCGAGTTATACATAAATGCACCTAACTCCTGTACTTCATATATTAAATTTTTTTTATTTAACAGTTCTTTTTATCACATATAAAAATCACTTACGGCGCTTTCCGCATACAACGCTACTCAATTATTCTCTATCGATTTTCTTAAAAAAAAATCTATCGCTAATTTACACCTAAAAAATCGTTTAAATAATCTACAATAGGATCGTTCAATTTATTTACAAAATAATGGAAATGTAGGACAATTGATTGTTATCAACCGATGAAATTGAAACTAACCATCTATAAATCGTACACAACCATCCGTAACATCGATTTTCTCGAACGGGTTGTACGGCGTATATATTCAGATATTTTACAGACGAATAACGAAGGATAAAATAGTATTGTAAACGTGATGCACTCATGGATTTATACCCGTCAAATTAGTCGGATGGAAAAATATTAAATATCATGTGGATCTCGTTGTTGTAATTATTTTTAATTATTTTAATGAGGTGTATGTACGACATAATCTTTTTTTTATAAAATTGAAAAATGTTGTTGATACCTGTTTATTGGAAATTGTGTGTTTTTTTTAATGTTGTGAGTTAAGGGGATCATCTGTTTTAATTGTTTAAATTTTGGGAGTAAAAAAATTAGAATTATTATTTTACATGTTAAAAGTGTGAATAGCGGAATTTACATTAATATTAAACTATACAATTTAAAATCGTTTAAATGAATTTTTAATTATTACAATTTTAGTAATTTTAGTTTCACTAGTTTTTCTTTCCTTCTTGGAAAAAATAATGCAAATGTGCTCAATTATACTATTTTCAATTTTTACAAAGTTAATTGAATTGTTCTTCTGTAAAAAATAATAATTGATAAATAGCAATTTTAAATTGTTGTTAACGTATATATTCTCTTTCTTTTCTAACAACAATTTCAAGTGATGCTTTATAAAATTGTATATCTATACATAGACGAATTTCAGAATAATTATAATATAATATTATAATTAAATAAATAATATAATATTATATTATCATTAATTAACAGGTTATCGGAACCAATTTACAGGAATCTGCACCTTACAACCCAAAAATTATATCTAAAATATTGAATTAAATACCTGCAAAAATTCATACGGATAGCTTAAAACATAAGGAAAGGCTTCACGCCAATTTTGTTAACGACCCAAAGTGCGAATGTGGCAACGACATACAAGATATTGACCATATACTATGGCAGTGTCCAATATTTGATGAGCAGCGAAAAGATTTTATAATTAACTTACGCAAAATGAATTATCTTCTACCTCTGTCTAGCACGGGTTAGACTAAGGGCCTGACATCCAGGATTTTTAAAAAATGTATTCCCCTTTATGACACCCCTTTAAATATAATTATATTATTGTTGAATTAAATTTATTAAAAACCTCAGTTTTCTGAACTCTACTAATTTTTTAAATAATTAAATAAAATAAAACAGGTTACATTTTGTCTTATTGTATTATTGTTATTTTTACAGTAATTTGATTATATAAATCATTTATTATTAACACAAAAAATTAACGATAGAATATTTTTATGTTGAATAAAAAAAACTTCGACATTGTTTAATTAATGACGTTATGATCCTCTTTTTAGCCTGTACTTTACTATTAAGTATATAAATTTATTTCTTATTATAAGTATACTAAACATTTTTAATATGTTTATCTACCTTTTTCTTAGTCTCATTATTTACTGTCTCGTCAATGCTTGAAATTTTTTCAAAATCTAAAAATGAAATAAAATAAAAAAATGTATCTTTATCTTTTTTAAATTGCTTCCTCTTTTTTATTTTTTGCACAAAAATTGAGGTTTTGTATAATATTTACCTTTCTTCCATGTCATAAAAAATGAATTATTAAATATTTTTTTCAATACAATTAGAAACAATAAGTTAAATAAATAATTAAACAATGTGAAGAGGTCGAGAAGTATTATGAAGAAACACAAACTCAGTGTCGCAGACTTATTTTTGAAAGCAGTTTCGCGGTCGAAGAATGAAATTAAAAAAATAAGTGAAAAAATTTAATAACTTAATATAATCATGTTTTATATACTTTCAAGATAATGTCCTGTTAAAAAAATCTCTGTACAAAATATTACAATCAAATTGAGTTAACAATTTATCTAACAATCAACAATAAAAACAGTTTGTTTAAAAAATAAGAAAATATTTCAAGTTATTACATAATACATTGACAAAAAAATTCATCGAATTGAATTGATAAAAAAAATAAATGTATGAACGAAAAACTATGGAAGCAACAATTGTACAAAAATACTTTGTACAATACTTTTTTGTATATCAAGTATCCATATCCAAATATTGTTTACCCTTAGCCTTTCTTGTTTTCATCTTCTACTTTATTTTCCACCACATACAGTAAAATTATTACTCATTCCACAAATTAACAACAATTTTCATGAAAATGTTCATCTTTTTCTCTCAATACGATGGGTGTCAGGTAAAAAATCTGAGTGTGGATATTTATACACGACGCTAAAAGTGTATACAAAAGAGTCAGTGATTTGTATAGAGAGAAAACATTAGAAAGAGAAAATTTCGGTTTGGAAGGTGAAGGGCCACGATTAGCGATTTTAAGATATCAAACCGATTTCTCTTTCTATACATATAATGTAAGTTTGTCGATCGTTCTCCATCGTCCAAGGTCCAAAGAACTGTTATTCTTATATCTTCCAATATCTCCGAAGGATGAACGTATTATGGCATTGGAATTCTTATATGAAGAAAACTTGGACGGTCAGTCATCAAATACATCTATAAAGCGCGTGTTTTTTTTTTGTGGAATAACGTGCGTGTTAATTATAATTTACATATATATATATCATGTTGAAGACACGATATTAATTTGGTTAAATACATATCACTCAAATATACGATGTTTTAATAATTTAAATTTCTATAAAAATTAAATGTAAAGTACGTCTAATGTCTCTGAGATGATCTATATATATTTTTTAAATTATAAATCCTTGATTATTATCGACTTCAAAATGTTCGGTTGTCACACTCGCAAAAGCTAGTTAAGATGTAAGAAAATAAAAACATTCATGTAAAAACGTTTGCTAATCGCAATCAAATTTTTTTAGTTTAAGGAATTCGATCAACCATTTTTTATTTAATTTTATATTTAATTTTCTTATTCATTTTTATATTTTTAGTGTCGATTCATAATATATTTATAATTTGTTTGCACGCATGTGATAAATTATTATTCTTATACAAAAAATATAAATGACTAGACCAAATATTTGTATGAGAAATATTTTGTGAAAAAAAGTTATTTACAAGAAACGATAATTTTTAACTGTTAGTGAAATGTGAAACTTAACAAATATTTTAAATATCCCGCGTTGAAAATTACCGACTGAAAATTAATGTTTTTATACTGGTAATCAATGGTGAATATATTAATTATTTATGTAAACTCAAGAGAAAATTACCTTTTAGTTACGACGTAAATTACAGAGCGACCAAAATGTTTAAAATAATTAATCTCGTTAATTAGTGTACCAAACATTTTGAAACTTGCACAGTTGTAGCTTGCATTGAAATGTAGGACTTCTGATTTTACTTGAATCATAATATATAAATTAATTATTTTTTTGTAAAAAAAAGTATCAGTTATCAGTAATTTATGCTCTGAATTTATTTAAATGTTTTTTTTACAGATATTTACAAATATAATAAGTGGATGCAAAACTAAAAAAATTGATTTAAATTATTTGATGTGCAAGAGGGATATAATTCTAATATCGAAATATATCAATTGATTAATTAAAAATGTTACATTTTCACTCCATAATGTATATAATTGATGTTGTTGTGTTCGATACGGGCAAGATATGTGAATAATCGTTGTACATTCTATTACTTAAATTTTTTTAATTTTTATAAGAAAAGCATAAAATCCTATTTAAGGGGATGACGGACTCAGAAAATGGTCATTTTTAATATTTTTTTATAAACGTAGGAATTAATTCTTTTTAAAATCCTGAACGCCATGCTCTTAGGCATGTTTTAAACAGTATACTCATTTTTTTCAGATTTTTACGACCAATAATTACCGACTAAAAATTGTTTATTCTATTATTATTGTTAAAAAAATGATTTTTACTTAAAAAATCAAAACGCCATGCCTTCTCTTTTGTTCCAAACTACCAATATGAATTTTTTTAGATTTTTAATTGGATATTTCCAAGATAATTATTATGTTGAAATGTGTAGATCCCTGTAACTTGGGTCCGAAAAGTTTATTTTTCTCAATGTTTTATTAACATTTCAAAATTTCAAAATCTTGTTATAATATTAGTATTTTAGATCACTAAAAATATATTGAAACAAGCTTTTAAATAATCACCGACTGCGGATTATCTACATTGATTTCTTTGTACGTCGTGAAACTTTAAAATTTAGTGAGCTCTTGTAGGTGTTAAACTAAAAACTGGGTTTGATATTTTGTTTTAATTAACAAAGCAGGGTTGCCAGATAGAGGTATTTTTTCTTTGTTGCACTCACACAATATGACTTCATTTACATAAGATAATAGAGAACAGAAAAACCCTAAATGGTGCTGTAACAAAGACTTGACATTTTCGATAAAGCGTCTTTGTAATGCTCTTCTATTTGCTTTGAAGATTAAATGTGAATTTATTCAACATTTTTTATCACTAAATGATTGAAATTTATGAGCGCAGCCGTAGAGATCAATTTTATACCTAATAATTACCGACGCAAAGTGATTATTGATTATTAATTCATTTAAAATTTATTGCTTCGTGAATATCGCTTTGTAAGGAAATTGTATGTGTTTGCAAAGTTATCTGTGATTTTTTTCTGATTTCTAGACGCGTATTATTTAACTGTATCAGACTCAATGTATATTGTAATGTACACATATGAAAAATTTTAATTAATAAATTATAACGTAAATTATCAAAAGTAAAAAAAATATTTCATTAGTATTTTCAGATCAATAAGATGGTATTAAACTAATTTTATACATTTGAAAACAATCCTGATGATCCTATATTAAAATTGAGTAACCGCTCGAATCCAATCAAATTTGATCATCAACTCTATTAGAAATTTTAATGAGGCAAATCGAAAATGTTAAAATCAAAAACAAATTGCAGTAGGCACGCGTAGTGGTCTCAAATCCACTAATAAAATAATAAATACAAATATCAAAAAAATTCTAAATTAATTCAGGTCTGAAAGAGTTAAAATTTTTGGGTTTCTTAAAGTCCCTGTAATTTGACTCCCATACCTCAAGTGATTTTCGAAGGGGGTAAAATTATGTGTTTGGCAGTGTGTATATACACTGAAAGAAAAATCGAATAAAAATTGCTCAAATGTTTTGGATATAGAATCCTGACGTTTTCGCATGCTTTCATCATTTCCATCCAGAATTTTATTTAAAAAAAAATCAGAATCTTGATAGACACAATTTGATTAATTAGATCAATAATGTAGATTCTTATTAAATCTTATCAGAATAAAAAATTGAAAAACAGAAATAAATATATAATCTTTGAAATAAATGGTTACTGTGTTTACTTAGTTTATGTTAAATTTAGTTGTTGGTAAAGAGTTAGTCGATGACATTATAAAAATTTTTTTCTCTGCTGGCTAATTGCGTACATTAATTGTAACAAGTGATGTAATGTATATCTTACTCTGAATAAATAAATAAGTAAATAAATTAAATAAAAAGATAATCAATACGTCACATATTAAACATAAAATAGATCAGAATGTTGGACTCAGAAAATGGTCATTTTTTACTTTTTTTTATCAACGAATAAATACATTTTTTTAAAAACCCTGAACTTTAGGCTCTTAAGAATCTTTTGAATAATATACTCAAATTTTTCCAGATTTTGAAATCCATAATTTGATTACGATGTTTGAGTTGAAAGTTTACGACTTTTTTGACTAATAATTACCGACCAAAAAATGTTTATTCAATTATTATTAGTAAAAAAGATTTTTTCTTTAAAAAATGAAAACGTCAGGCCCTTAGTTGCAAGCTATCCGTATAAATTTTTTCAGAGTTTTAATCCAATATAATTGATAGATATAATTTTTGGCTTTATAAAATGCAATTTTTTATATTTTTCAAGCTTTTCTCGGTGATATGTTGTTATAATAACTTGAAACTTTGTAAAATGATAAATAATTACATAACAAAGGGTAACTATCTCCTGGTTTTGCGTAAATTTTTGTTTTTATTTTATGTTATAAGTCAATAAATTTTTATAATTATAAAGAAATTTGAATGTTTAATTGACTACGTCACCGCCGTTAAGTGATAAAAAATTATGTAACGGAAAAGAAAAATAATACACTAAAAAATCTCAAACTCACCTATGGCAGTTTTCGTTCGCACGGTCCTCGAGTAGCCCATAGGATGTAAAATAGCCCAATACCGGTCGATCGACACGGCGACCAAGCAAAATATACTGATGGTGCACAAAACGACGAGCACCGAGACGGTGAACAAGCAGGCATGAAGATTCGTAGGCAATCCGATACTGGCCAAAATAGCAAAGGGTATAGCGAACAAACCAACGAGCAAATCAGCCGTGGCCAACGATATGATGTAATAATTCGTTCTCCTTCTCAATTTCCTCTCCTTGGCGAATACGAGGATGACCAGGCCATTCCCCAGAACAGCGCAAACGGCTACCAAAACTTCGCATACGGCGTACGGTAAATTTAATTCCGCTTCCGAATGATCGATCGGCGATGCCGGTGGTAATCCGCTCGTCACGTTCTCGTAATCACCGGTCAATCGTTCTGGATGACCGTTCAGCCAAGACTGGCCAGACATTTTTTATCGAAAGTTACATCATTCTACTCTTTTTTTTTGCTTCTTCACCTCTGTATATCCCGTTTACCGGTGTTTATACGGAGATAGGGATTTCACGTATGGGTCGATCGGTGATCTTGATCGGGTTATCTCGTCGTGATCGAACCTCATTGCTGCAGTGTATATCTTTCTCTTTTCTACCTCTCGAATTCTTCGGATCGATCCGAGTTCTGAAAATAGAAAATTTTTCTCTCTTTAGGTCCTATTGATTTTATGATAATTCATGCAGCGCTATACGGGAGGAGATGGAATTTATTTGTCGGATCGGAGAATGCAGTTAAAAAGAAGTTTACTTCGCTTCCTTTTTTCTTTTCTTTTACGGCTCGTCAGTTGATGCTGCGTGTTTTTTTTTTATTTTATTTACTTTGAAGAATTAGCTTTTATTTTAACGATACGATGATCGATTTCTCCGGAGCCTCGGCGTTCCCTTTTTTTTTGAACATATTTATATATCGTCGTGATTGTAATGTGTCGAATTGAATTTGTAATTCAAATGTCCGTGTTTTGAATTAAAAAATGTATATATTTACACGGAAATTCTTGTGCTAATTGATTTCTCGGGAATAATATGTACGGAGATCGGTGTATCGTTTTTGCATAATTTATACATTTTTATGCTGTGTTTTAAGTGATTTAAAACAAATATTTTTTTATGGATGTTTTTTTTCTTAATGGTAAATTTATATCGAATTTTGTAAAGTTGCATTTATGAACTGAGAGGTATATTGACAAAACTAGATTTTTTTTAGGTAAAAAGTATGTGTAGATATTTTTCACGCAATGGATAGAATTTTTAAACATGAAAAATGGCTCAATTTCTATATAAAAACTTTTGGTAATTATAAATATTAAAAATTTTAATATTTATTCAGATTTGATAAACAATCACTTATTAAGAATGCTTCTAAAGATTTATACATAATTGCATATTTTTCAATTTTTGTTTTATTTTATTTTTATTTAAATTTACACTATCTCATCTAACAAGAGTCATAGCTCCGAATAGCGGAATTTTAAAAACAATTTAGAGTATGATTTATACTATAAAAATACGAAAAAATACCGGAGTTATAGAAAAATTTCATACAAAATATATTTGACTTTGGTCACTTTTAACACTGAAACAAATAAAGATATATACTCTCAAACTTAATTCTAGAAGAAAACTGAGATTAAGTTAAAGAAAACTTAAATATTATGTTTTGGTCAAAAATTATGAAAGAAGAAAGAATAAAAAGTATCAAAATTTTTTTTAATTAAAAATGGTCATCAAAATATCGATAAATTCTTATTAATTCACTGAATATTTTTATTTGAAAATTTGTTTACAGCACACTAAAACCTAATTTTAAAATATAGTATACTTTATATAGCCCAAAAATTAAATTAAATGTACTTAAAAAATACTATAAGTGCATATATTAATAATCTCTTTTAAATATAGGCCTGTGGTATTTTTTACTTTACGATATCAAACAAGGGTTAATTATTAAAAAATTTTCTTTACAAATATACTTGTGACTCTTTCAAACCATGTTTTGTTCATAAAGGGGACACGACTGAGTTAAAATTGAAAAAAAAATTATTCAATATTAACAATTAATAATTTTTGTCATTAACAGTTGAAAAAATTTCTTAATTTTTATTAAAAATTTTTTGACCAATTTATATGCCACATAACTCTTTTAATTAATTATAACATTCCGTACACTGATTTTTTTCCACAATGGGCTTACCGCAGGAAAACTCAGGAACCACTTAATCGAATAGGCTGAAATTCTAACAGTAACTCTTAAATTTGGTTTTAATCGACTTGAATGTAATAAAATTCCAATAAAAGTCTAAATGATTATTTAAAAAATTATTTAACTGTTTTTTTACACAATGTTTCAATTTTTTAAGACTATTATGGAAAAAATCAGTGTACAGAGTCTCATAATTAAGGTAGCTCATGTGCAACTCCCTAATCAATGTAGTTTTAAGTCGATTTTTCATATTTTTTGACATAATACGCATTTTTAATTAATATAAACTAAAAGATATGCATTTTCAATACATTATCAACAACTAATTATCAATATATTGGAAATAAAATATATATAAAGTTAGTGATATGACTACGTTTGTCTTTACTTCCTCTACGATTTGGCAACAATGCACTCACCGACATTTTCACCGCTCGCGTGTATATGTGTGTAAGTTGCGTAAAGGGTTTAGCTTATAATTTTCATGTGTTTACATTTTAAATATGAGTGATAGAAAGAGACATGAAAAGTATACCTTTATTTAAATTTATGTTTACTAATTTTTACTATTGTACTGAAAATGCGTAAAGTTTCTAACTAAAAGAATCATTTTTAACTTCATTTATAAATTAAAATATGTTTCATATCAAGATTTGGTAACATATACAAATATAATCCAAACAAAATTCTATAGACTAGTACATTTAAACGTTTCGTGGGTTAAGATTGCATTGCAACGTTGCCAAGTGAGAAAACGGTTTCTTTAACCTCCTCTCTTACTGTCATTTTACAAGTTCAATATAAAATATTTATTCAGAATGACCGGCATGCTATGATTATTAAAATATATTTTAAAAGCTTAGGTTTTCAACATTTTGTAACTAGTTTTTGATCCATTCATCCAGTGTTTGTCAAAAGAAAATAGCGTACTTCCTGTGGAAAATCACGATACTGCCATAAGAGTAATGCTAAAAACTGAAACTTTGAACAAGCTTTATTTATTATTTTTATCGGCAAGTCACCCTCAAATTTCGCGACTGTATTTGTCATGATATTATTAATAATGTGTCAAAGTTTCATTTCAATCTGCAGTGTCTGGATTCGCGCTTGAGCTACCTTAAATAAAATAGTTATCTTATACATAAATTGGCTAAATAAATTTAAAATAAAAATCAATGATAATATAATTAGTTTAAAATTTATAACCCAGGCTTATAGACAAATAACCATTATTTGCTCAAAATCCTCTTAAGTCAACTATATACGCTCAATATAATTCAAAATCCAAACCCTCCCAACTTCAATTTCACACTCGACATTCCTAAAAAAAAGATTACTCGATATCTTCCACAAAACACCAATCGAATAACCTAAAAATTTGCTCTCCTAAAAAAAAAAGATGTGCCAATTCCACACCGACAACGCATTCAGTGTTAAAAGGGCACACTTTTAACTTCACAACCAATATATGCAACACAAGAGAAACTACTAGTGTTTCCAAGCCACGTACATACCCACTGTAAATTCACGACGTATCGACGTCTAGTCTTGTATAATTTTCACCCTTACCCATTAACTAGAACATCAAGCATCGCGTTTACGTGCGAACTACCCTACCGAGAGAAAAATACGAGACGAAAGTCCTTTTCCACATAAATATTGGATTGCCCTTATACACAGACATTTTACTATACTGTATATATATATAAGCGTTAGCGCGATATATATCCTATAAAAATTTTAGTGAATGTATAAAAGAAAAGAGATTGCTTAAAAAAAAAAATAAATAATAATTCCCTGGGTAATGTATATAGCAATCGTCGTTAATTTAGTTGTAAACGTGAAATATATAGTTCTTTATAAAAAGTATAAAATTTACGTATCGTTTGTAAGTAATTTTACTAATAAATTGTTTTATTCGATGCAATATTATATAATACGTATATGTGTATTTTATTTCACTCGTTAAATGCGTAGACATGTCATTTTATATTTAATGACTCTACACTGAAAATTGGGTATAGTTTGTTAAATTTGTATATTAATAACTCAATGTCGTTTAAATTTAATATTTCATGATTTTTTTACTTTACTTCTATCGAATTAAAAAAATTATTGGAACGTTTAATAATTTAATCGAAATTTGTATAATTCCTTAAAATATGAACAAATAACTCAATGTCATTTATAAATCTACAGCTACAATTAACACATTTTTTTTAATCATAATTTATTTTATACGATTTCCTTTTTTTATTTTACTTCTATCGAGTACATAAAACATTTAATGTAGAATTATTTAATTGAAAATTTATAGATTTTATATTAAATTTTCTATTGAATATAGACCCTTCGATATTGTATATTATCTACGTATATTATACGAGTATTATTCGACTTAGTAACAACCTTGATGGTGGGGGGGCCAAGTGTATCGACGACACACGCTTTTCTTTTAGTCCGCGTCTAGCTCTGCTACCAAGCACATGTTTTGACTCGCTGTACATAAACACACGTTATATTTTATTATAATAAATGACTATTTATATATCTTAGTTTTATTGTCATTTATTTAATTGTATTCCTCAATATTTTCTATAAATAACGCTAAAATTCAACAGTTTTAAATGTAATTTTATTTATAATTTTCGTCGACGACGTTTAATTATTTTTCTACTTTACTTCATACCAATATATCGTATTTTAAATATTTGATAATTTTATTTAAATTTTAATTTGTATAAAAAACAGCTAACATTTAAATATACCCGTATTTATTATTTATTATTTTCTCGAATTTATTATTATCTTTGACGAGATTTAATTACTCAAGTAATTAATTTATTTGTGCATTTATTTATTTATTATTTTATTAATTAATTAATTTATTTATTTATATATTTACTTTTTTATCCTTATTTATTATTTTATTCATTTTATTAATTATTTATTTATTCTTTCAATAATTTATTCAATTTATTTGAAAACCAGAAAAAGAACATATATTAATTTTATTATATATTTGTACAATCAACTCAAAAACACTAATCCACACGTAAATCCTATAATTTTTTAATTTCAATGATGATTTTTTTAAATATCACCTTGCGAATCCAAAGATCACTTAAACTTTAACATTTTCATCGAAATTTTGCGCTAATACCAATTCGCATATACGTTAAAATTAGTTGGATTCATTTTGATTGACTTCGTGCCAAAAGTTTTTATCTGCAATCAATAATGACGTTATTTCAATTTCAAAAATATTTCGAAATTTTAATTTGTTTACGGTAAAACTTTTGCAAAAAAAAAGTAAGATTACGTTTGTTTAAACAAATCGAACCGAATATACAAAGATGTTTAATAAAAAATAAATCAGAAAATTTGGATGGCGAATTAAAAGTATTTAATTACGTAAAAGAAAAAGATAGCCTAATCCAAATTTATCTATTTCGAAACGTGTACATATATACAGGGTGTCCACAAAATAGCGATATAAATAAAGAAAAAATACACCTTGGAATATGTGCAGAGAAAAATATATTTTATTCCTGCAGGCAGTTACAGCATTGTAATTATAATTTTGTAATTTTTATCTGGTAAAATATATATAAAATAAATAAATAGATTCTTAAGATGTTTCGTTACATTTCGGACACCCCGTATAACGACTCAGAAGTTGGTTAATCGTCCAAATAATTAATCAACGTTAATAAATTATATAATCTACAATCCTATATTATTTCGTATAGAAAAATGTTCATACACACACATTTCTTAAAAATTCAATTATAATCTCATTAACCGAGTATTACGCAACGAAGATGGTATAATAAAATGATAATTAAGAGTCCACGTAAGACGCGGACGCGAGCGCGCTATTAAAAGTTTATTAACAACCCCGCGTGTAATTATAAAACGTCGAAAATTATTATTAAAATATTTTACGAATTACACAATATGTATATATATACCGCGGAATTCTACAATTAAATATACGTAAAGTAACCGACACGCGTCATTGAAATATACATAATTGAAAAATATCGAAACAAACTATAAAAAAGTAATTTTAAGGTTTACATTTACGGTTTTATTCCTAATGGAACTTAATTTTAAATTATAAGCAGGCACATTTTACACTTTTATATAAATTCATCCGTCTTGCATACAAAGGTAATGTCTAAGCATTTTTTTTCTTTCATCGTATACTGAATACACATAAAAAAATTATTTCTGATATATAGGAAAATTGGTCACGCGCGTAAACCCATACGTGATCCCCAACACATTGTTGAAATTTCGCACTGTATTACCCGCGATTTTCGTTAATACGATTATCTAAATTCCAATTTGTATGTGTGTGTCTATTCTCGTTAGACAATTCGGATCGATGATGTAGGATTACCTTTTTTTGTTTCGTATTCTCGTTGGAATTAGATCATTTATTATTGTTTTTAGGTTAGAAATAGTTATTTTTAGGTCGTTATTACCCATTTTTCTAAAAACTGGTTATTTTCTGCTTTAAATATTGTTTAAATTTCTATTCGAGTATTCTCTTTGGAATTTATGAAAAACCATTTAAGGTAAAAGACCCAGTAATTGGACATGTCCTAGTTGTTGGACAGAATCGTTAATATCTATTATATAAAAATATATAAAATCTATTATATGTAGGAAACAAATTCGACTATGAATACTGATTTAATTAAGTAACTTTTTGTTTTGCATAGTTTTTTTTCGGCTAGAAACAATTTTCTTAAAATAAATACTAAATTTTGGTGTTCAGTTACTACATCATTTCGGTAAGGTTAAGTGTCCAATCACTGGGTGTTTTACCTTAGTAGGTTTTATATTAAGCATGTATCTATTTTTTATATAATTAAAAATTATAATATACATTGAAAACTAAATATATATTTTTTAAAATTAGTAGAGTTCTACAAAAAAATCTATACGATTCGTTTAGTATCAAAAACGATTCGCTTCATTTCAAACTCTTTTTGAGTTACTTTTCCTTATTTTTTAACCTCTTTTAATCACATATGACTATCAATTTTCGATCAAATAATTCGTCAAACCTCGAATATTCGTGAAATCTGGACTCCAGTCTGATTATTATCGGAATGGATTTTTCTATAAAGGAATCGAAGAGTGGAATGGATAGATGGATGAAATGGAATGGATGGATGGATGAAATGGAATGGAGTTGATGGTATGAATGGAATGGAATGGAATGGAATGGAATGGAATGGAATGGAATGGAGTGGAATAGCATTGATGGATGGATGGATGAAATGGAAATGATGGAATTGATAGAGTGGAATGGAATGGAATGGTATTGGTAAAACAGAATGGAATGGAATGGTATTGGTAAAACAGAATGGAATGGAATGGAATTGAATTGATGAAATTTAGTTGATGTAATGGAATTGATGAAACGGATTGATGAATAGATTATGAACTATGGATGGATATTATTCTGTATCATTATATCGATTATTTACTATTATTTTAAATACAATCGATATTTTTTTGATAAATATTGATTTGGCACTGTATTCTACAATTTTGAAAATATACATCACCTCAGTTCTTTTTATATTCTTTTCCGACTGTCCGATAGAGAGGATAAGTTGCGATCATAGGATATGTATTACACGCATAAAAAGAACGAACGAGGTATATAAAAAGTTTTATTAGGATTAATCATAGAGTAACGTAAAAACCTACATATATGGATTATTATTTAAAAAATGTATATATGTTTATATATTGTTATAAATTAATTTATTTTATTTAAGCAACAAAAATTGTTAAAATATCATACTCGTATAAAAAACATATTTCCGTCCGTAATTTTAATAATTAATTTTACGTAATATATATGCAGATTAATACAAATTAAAAATTGAAATAATATAGCGACCCTACAATTTTTTTGACAATTTGTAAGAGTATCGATAGAAAATCAATAAATATACATTCTATTATTCCTTATTTAAATTCTTAATTATCATAACGACATAAAAAAAATATTAGCCAATTAAATCGAACAAAAATAATGAATCGGTAATACCCGTTAAATCTTATCATTCGACTTCTAATCTCTTTCACTCTATATACACGTACACGACGAAACTCAATATTTGCACAAGATGAAAGAAAAATACATATATATATACGATCGGTTAATAATACCGACAAAATATAAATTCGTCCTTGCACTTCTATATATCCTCCTCTTATCACGTTATATACTTTTTTTTATTTTACGATTATTCTTTTCCCTAATTCTTCTTTCTTTTTTTTAACCGTAAACGATCGACTTTCTCTACTCTTTTTATATTTATGTAAGAACGATATATAGGTATGTGTATGTGTGTGTGTGTATAAGGTTTCATTCCGTGACCTTTTTTGGGGACTATTATTCTTTTTTTCCTTTCAGATTATCTTTACAAGTATTTATGATTCGCTTTGACTACTTCTTTTTTTTTCATTTCTTTTTGTGTATCCTTTTTTTCGGCGCAATTTTTCTTCTACTGTCGAGGAAACTGGTTCTGATGTGTACATAGGAGTGTGGATATTTTAAAGGGCGAAAAAAGTATGTGTAATATACAGCACGAGTTTCCGATAATCCATTGTTCGTATACGTTTTATATCCATCGCTGTGTACATACAGGATTTTGCGATTTTAAAGAAATAATTTATTAATGCGCGTTACGAATTTTAATTGAATGGTTATGAATGAGTTTGGATGGTTTCTTACGAGAAATGCAAAGATTTTTTTTGTATTTGTTTTAATTCATCTTTCGCTAAGGAAATAAGATTTTTCTGTTTAAACTGTTAGCCTTTAGAAAAATACTGATGATATACAGTTCGTTACTTTGTGACTGCGATTTCTAAATTTGTGAAACCCATATATATATTCATATTTTGTTTTCATACGATGAACATGAGTTTGGAGCGAGAAGTGAAAATAATAAAAACAATTAAATATTTAAATAATTAGAAAGAGTTTAATAATATCGACAATTTTTGATTTTTTTATTATTTTTTTATTATTAATAATGTAATTAAACCTCTTACATGAAGTTATTTGCTCAAGGAGATGTCGAACTCAAAAAATGGTCAGTTTTTTTTTAAACAAATGAATATATTTTTTAAAAAACTCTGAACGTGAGACTCTTAGAGATGTTTAAAACCCTAAGTAATGTTTTAATATACCCAAATTTTTGCAGATTTTTAAAGCCATAATTTGATTACGATATTTGGATTGAAAGTTTTTGCCTTGTTTGACTAATAATTACCAACCAAAAATTGTTTACTCTATTATTATTAGTAAAAATTAATTTTTTCTTTAAAAAGTAGAAACGTGAGGCCCTTCCTTATGTTTTAAGCCACCCGTGTGAATTTTTTTAGATTTTTAATCCAATATTTTAGATATAATTTTTAGATTGAAAGGTGCAGATTCCTGTAATTTGAGTCCGACATCCCATTAACTTGTGATCTATCGAATATTTTCTTCTTTCTTTAAACCGCAAAGTGTAAAAATATTGTCAATATGTGTAAATATCGATTTTTGAAAACAGTGCAATTGTCACATTTTTCGAAAATGTAATGCTCGGATTTTACTATTTACAAATGTGTAAATTAAGTTGTCAACATATTTACACATTTTTCTGTCAATATTTTCACATTTTAGGGTTTAAGTACAATTGAATTTCTTGATATTTAAATAATAAAATAATTTTTTAATATATAAAAAGAATATTATTGTAGCATTAGGAACTCTCTTAAGAGATTGAAAAATACTCAATAATTGTAAATTATTGTTATTAAAGCCGCATTACCAAATTATACCGATTTAAATACAATCTCTGTCACTAATACCAACGCGACAATAAATAAATAACAAAAAAACAATACAACTTTAATATTTAATATCGTTATCCACAAATTTTTTACCAAATACACGATTCATAAATAATTAATTTCCCTATACGATTTAATATAAAATCAAAGTTTATTAATTTTTTTTCTGTCCGAGCGTTGAAATTAATTACTTTTTCAAAAAAAAGAGAGAGAAGGAAGAAAAAGCTTGGTCTTCCGTTAAGCTATCATTCTTCTTGTTAATCGGCAAAAAAACTTTAAATCCGGTATATATATATAGAACTTTCTTTTTCAACACTTTTTCTTACAGTCACTTACGCTTGATAAATTTTTAATCTCTTAGTTTATCCTTGGTACATATACGATGAAAATTTTATATATAATTGTATGTGAGTCTGTGTATTGTGGTTAATTAAAATTTGTATTATTGGAAAATTTGAATTTTACGTGATGGTGAAGCAGAGTTTATGATTGACACATCAGCGTTTCTTCCACGTGATTAGATATATATATATATATACATATACTATGATATTCTCGGTTATCAATGAGGATAAGTACGTGACACCAAAACATTTGCTTTTTCTTGTTTCGATCATTTCTACTAGTTTGATTTGAATATGTTACGAGAAATCGTTTTCGAATTTTAGAGTTAAGGGTGTAGGTTTATATGTATTTTTTATATATAACATATTTAATTTTTTATTTTTTATTGGGAGTATAATAAGAGCGATCTTGAAATATAATTTGTACGAAGAGAAATGTATGTTTGTATTTAAAAATAATCATCTTATAAGATATTACTATAATTTTATGATCCTTGAGTTATGCGAATTAATAATATTTATTATTGTTCAAATAAAAAAGAAATAGGAAATTACGTAAAAGATTTAATTAAAAATTAAAGTCATTTATAAATACACAACGATATTAAGATTTTTTAAGTATAATCTATAATATATTTTAAAAAATATTCTAAGATATATTATGAATTTTATTCTAGAAATTTTTAATTACATTTTCACCTATTTTTTTTGTATTATTATACAGTGTCTCATTTAATTGCTACATAAACTACAATTCTTATATTTCTATTCATATTTCACTAGTTAAAATTAAGAACGCAAAATTTTTCTTCAGTTCGTTTATTTCCTTTTTGTTAATGTCCGTTTATCTGTTTGTTGAGCTTTCCACTGGGTAAAATAAAGAATGAGAGATTTTTATTTGGTTCATTAAAACAGATTTTAGGTATACTAAAAAGAGAGAACGTAAAAGCAAATTTATGAGTTTAAAATTCCATTCCAGTAATTTGTCGTTTTGGCGTTGTAAGAAAAAAAATAGGAAAATCAAAGAGATATAATTAGACGGATAGATTTTACGATTAAAAAAAGAAAAAGAACGGTTCGGCTTGTAAAGTACCAATTTCGTTATAACGATAAAAATTAATTAAAAATTGTAAAGTAATATTGTATAACAAATTTTTAAGGATTATAATATCGTAATTTTTTTTACAATTGTTATTGTCGTTGTAGAATTTCGGTTAAACTACAAATTATGTAAAATTACCTAATTGTAAGTTACTATTAATACAGTAATATTAAAAATACTATTTTTCAGATGACTGTAAATAATTATTAGATAAAACTATGGGCGTCTTCGGTATAACTGGTATTTTTATATAAATTATATCGAAAATTACTATAATTCATGGTAAAACTTCAAGCTGCACATGTATAAATACACATGAAAGATAAGGAGGTGTTATCGTAAATTCAAGTACATTAAATTTTAGTACGAAACGTATAGTAATGTTTTTTTTTGTAATGGAAGAAGTTACATATATTTTTAACTTCATTATTAAAAAATTGTGTAACAGTAATTTATACATTTTCTATTGTAATTATAGTAAGATTCTAATTTTAATGATGGTGTAAATTCACATGTTTTTATATTTTTTTATTTAAACAATTGAACTGAGTATTATAAGAAATGTTCGATCGAGGCATCTATAGATATAATTGTTAATTAATGTTGCTTAATTAATTTTTAGTTTCGATGAAAATTGCAAAAAAAATTAATTTTTATCTACAATAAAAATAAATTCGTAATTGCTTATTAATTTTAATTTTTGGTTACTAAAAAATAAATATTTACTTACTAAACAATTCATTTTTAGCTATAATGTAATTACTAAATGTATTATTTCTTATTTACTATAAAAATAAATTTTTCGTTACTGAAAACATGAATTTTTAATACAATAAAAATTAATTTTTAGTCACTATATAAGAACACAGTAATATTTTAAACACCACCGTATTAAAAATCAAAATTAATTATTAAATTGTTAATAATTTTTAAAAAAAGTATTCGTTAAATATCATTCTCTCCGCTATTCGACAAACATGCCGTATACTAAAAATCGTTTTAAAAAATCAACTAACCCATATTATTAACCGATAAAATATCTACAATTTTTCAACCTCAAACCATAAAAAAAAAGAACATTATATCCCACTCTCAGCACGATTATACCAATTGATCACATAACATCGAATCACCTCCTTATTCTATACAATTTCATATATCCGAAAAAGAAAAAAGAAAAGTTCACTCAACCACAAAAGTAAAAGTTAGTCATCCGTAAAAACGCACTTTTTCTCCATTAAGAACTAATTCAATAAACTCGGAAACATTTTCTTATTATACCACACCGTCACTCTCGAATTCTCTCGATAAATATTCGAGTATATATACATTGGAAAAAGAAAGAAAAAAAATCATTACACAATATACCTCCACAAACATATATATATTCTCGAGTAACTTTTTCCCCTGTTTAGCGATTATACGGTCCAGCACAGAATCGATCAAAGAATCTCCAACACTCGCGTTTCGTCACGTTGGCCTTCCGGTCTTCGATACATATCACACATATGTGACTCGACAAAAGATCTAACTTAAATTCAACGACATATATCGTCCGACGTTAATTCGATTTTTCTTTATACGTTATTATTATTATTATACTTATAGTTTTCCCCATTTTCGCTTATTATACTTCTCTTTATCTTTCTCTCTCTATTGATTCCGAGCAATTTTTTTTTTTAGTAATTGATTACGTCTCCGGTGATGTACAGTGGGCTTATTATATACGAGGTGTTGAATTGTTTGATAGTTCCGTTCGTCTGGATTGTTATATCACATTTGATGAAGCGATTGTTCAAACTTTTTTTTTTGTGTTATGTGTGCAATTTAATTAATTATTTAATGTTTTATTCGGGTTATTATGGAGAATGGAGTGATCTTTAAATTTAAATATATTTTATAACAATACAAGAGAATGTAATAACATAAAATTTTTTTTAATGTAAAAATCAATGAAATTTCATTTTTACGCGTAATTTTTAATTAATTATAATATCTACTTTATTTTTTTTTACTCGTGTATGGATATTTAGAGTGATATATACATTGTATCTGAAAAAATCGCACTATCTTTATCTGGTTAAAAAATTATCTTAAACGCACTTGATAAAAGAGTTTATTTTAATTTAAAATAATCGCTGATAGTATAATAGTAGTTTAATAACAATGAATAATAATTTATAATTTATATGTTAGTTAAATAAATAAATAAATAATTTACAATCATTTATGGTGTGCGACTTTAAATAAATAAAAAAAAATAAATTATTAAAATCTTAAATTTTTACTGCAATATTTATCTATTAAAAAGGTATTTTTTAACAATTTTCTGGATGTGTATAATTTTTATTCCAATACAAATATATTATGAAATCGTACAACTCGAAAATCTTAATGCGCTTGCTTTAACTTATTAATAATCAAATTTAATATTTAATAAAGGTTAATGTCTCCTATATAGAAATATCGTAAACATTTTTATTTTCACAAATTTTGTAACATCGAAGTTTAGTATACAGTAAAGTTACGTTTACATTTTTTTTTCTTTTTTAGAAGTTCATTCAAATGAAAATTCAAACTTTCCGCGATTTCGGAGTGCAATAACTCATTTGAATCTTAATATTTCAGTTTCCAAGTTTGAAATTCGAGGCCATAACAGTTCCCTGGAAATTTTGGATAGTTTCGTAATTATTTCCTTCCACAGGATTTTGCGTATACTTTGAATTTTAAATATTAATTTCGAATCTACACTGTGAAGTTACGAAAAAAACGATGCGTTATTGATAATGTGAGTATTCATTTTTAGAAATAATTGTGTTTTAATCCAATTTTTACGTTTACTCAGTTATTACGATTATCTTTTATTTTGTAAATTTTGAGAGTTCAAAATATCGATTTTCGATCTATAGTCGATTTTAATATATAAGATAATTAATTTTTGTATTTTTATCAACATTCTCAAATTTATAATACAAATTCGATAAATTTTTCACTTTCTTTTTTATTTTCATATTGTCATTCATTTTGCAAATTTTAAGTATACAAAATATCGATTTTTGATCGACGCAATTTTAATATAATAAGATAATTTAATTTAAAAATTAATTTTAATCAACATTCTCAAATTTTTCACTTTCACTCCGTTATTACAATTAAACCGTCCGATATTCAATTTTAATTGTCCGAATTTATATTGATTTTCGATCCACTCAAACTTAATATACTTAATGTAATATAATTCAATTCATACGGCGTACAATTATCGAAAAAAAAAACTTTTAAATTAAATAATCCAACAATCTAATGCGCAAATTAATACACATCACACACGTATAATTTCCTAGAAAATTTAGTTTTACGATCACGAAATAGGCGAGACGATTAAATGAATATATGACAAAAATATGATTATTCTTTACGTTAATACACCTCGTCCGGTGTATATGCAGGAGAAGATTTGTCATAATTAGAGGGACATATCTGTCAAACAGGATGAGAATAATTAAAGGAGGTAATTACTAATTGTGTATTTAAATAATATTCACGAAAATTAATTTTATCATTCCGCAACTGTATAAGGTAATTGTCTCGTTAATCATTTAATTTCAGGTGATATATATATATATATATATATATATATATATATATATATATATATATATATATATATATATATATATATATATATATATATTTATTTTAGACTTTATTACGTATTTTCCGTCGATTTTATTAGTTTCGAATGCGAAATTATTTTTTGTGGAAATGTCGAAGCGACGTATATTACACGCGAGGGAAGCGATCGATCGAATAAAACTTGTTTTAAATTACGCCTATAATTTTTTTTATTTATTTACCAATTCACGGGATGTGTTCTTTTATTAAAAAAAATACATGTATTAAGAATCAAAAAAATTTATTGTATTCAAAGACATTTATTTTGATTGAATAAAATTTAGTGAAATTAAATAAATATTTATTTAAAAACAAATGACGCATACTTTAATCTACAATATATTTATTCACTTTAAATAAGTATTTCTCTTCAAATACAGTCAAAGAAATATTTGTTTTTTTTAAATATAACAAATTTTACTTTCTGTATCCATTTTTTAAAATGTCTACTAATCACAGATTTTTATAATACCTTCTTTATATTTTAAAGCTAAACGACTTGAATTTCATTTATACATATTTAAAAAAAAAAAAGCCAATTACCTTAAAATCCCTCGTATAGTACAACGTTCGTGGTGGTGAAAACACCCGCAAACCTCCAATCCGCAAGAAAAGAAAAGAAGGGAAACCTTTCTCCACTAATTGACGTATCAAATAACGTGAAAATATATGCGAAAACTCACACAATCACATCGAGACACAACAACCGTATATATACATGCACAGTATCAGCACAACGAAAATTCACAATACTCGCGAGGCGGGAAATTCAAATAATAAAAAAATATATATTTTTTTTAACGTCGAGAATCGGAGCGGATAAAAATCGACCGACCGTGAGCGCGTCGCGTTACGTACTGCGCGGCTCCTCCGAGTCACGCAGTACGACGGAAAGGTCCGCGGCGTCGGGAGATCCGCTTCTTTTTTTTCTTTCTCTTCTTCATCTAAGCGTGACGTCATCAAGTCGCGAGGGCTATATAAAATCATGGGTGAACGTCCCGAAATGATGATTTTTTTATTTTTAATGGGTGATCGTATATTCATATATGTATATATGAATATACACTTTTGAGGAGTTTGTGTGTGATTGTGCGAAGGTTTTTCGAATGGTGCGTTGGATTGGATATGGATAGAGTTGATTGGTTAGTGTTTTAACTTTAAATTTGTAATTATAAATTATTCTCATGATCGATATTATTATTACTATTATGCGAAATAATTTAAATAACTAATATTTAAATTATTAAATAATTAATTTAAATCCTACAATTACGAAAACTATCTCCTATAAGAGTTGTGTAATGCTATAAAGTATTTCAACAATCTTCCAAACGAGTTAAAAACTTTAAATCTAAGCCAAAAAAATATAAAAACGAAAATTAAAGAGTACATAAGAAAAAATGATAACTTTATATAGTTTTGTTATTATTGAGTTATCAAGAGCTCTATTAGTGCTTCTTTTTATATTATTATAATTTTTAAACAAATTTTAAATGTGTTTTTCACTAATACACATTATAAAGACGTTTTCTTAGTTCGTAAGTTAGTTATTTAAATTAGTCTACCAGGCCTAAGTACAGGTATCTTTAGGATGTAATGTTTAGTCGGATATATTAATATATATTAAACTTAAGCAACGTATGTATTACTGGTCAATAAATAAATAAATAAATAAATAAAATAAATTGATAGAATATGGAGCATTATCTATAATTTTTTAAAATAAAATGTTTGTAAGTATAATCAGTAATAGGTACGATCGTCGTTATTTTTTTATTAGAATATATATTTAGGATAATATGTTTTTTTTTATTAAGTAGATTTTTTTCAAGCTTAAGATCGTTTTGGTGAAAATTATAACAATACATATTTAATTATGTATTAAAAGTGTTAGAGAGAAATAAAAAAATTATTATATAAGAATTAAAAAATCATACAATACACGGAAAAAACTATATAATAATTCAATTTTTTACCAGAAATGACATTTTACATCGGGAATCGGGAATGTGTATTCAAAATTCAAAAAATGAAAAAATAATAACAATAATGTAATATTAGATTGAATTCGGATAGACCGTAAATGCCTCGTTAAAGCAAATAATATTTCATACGATCAAATAGATTTTTTTTCATGTATACATTCAAAATTGTATACTAACTTGTAAAAGTGACACACGTTTGAAAAATAAATGTAATTTTCATAATCAATTAAAATATTGAATTTAACCATTAAAATAATAAATTATTTTCTTTATTTTTTATTCTGATCAACTCAATCAATTAATCAAAAACTAACCTTTTTTCATTCATACACATTTGTAATATATCAAACAAAATTGTTATCTCCTGGTCATTAATTTAAAAAACAAAGATCTTTACAATATAAACTTATACAACTTTTTCACAAAAAAAATGTTTTCTAATTTACTCATATAAAGATAATCATTTATCATAAACACGACGTGAAAGAAAAATTTATTATTACATGCACAGTATCAGCACAACGAAAATTCACAATACTCGCGAGGCGGGAAATTCAAATAATAAAAAATATATATTTTTTTTAACGTCGAGAATCGGAGCGGATAAAAATCGACCGACCGTGAGCGCGTCGCGTTACGTACTGCGCGGCTCCTCCGAGTCACGCAGTACGACGGAAAGGTCCGCGGCGTCGGGAGATCCGCTTCTTTTTTTTCTTTCTCTTCTTCATCTAAGCGTGACGTCATCAAGTCGCGAGGGCTATATAAAATCATGGTGAACGTCCCGAAATGATGATTTTTTTTATTTTTAATGGGTGATCGTATATTCATATATGTATATATGAATATACACTTTTGAGGAGTTTGTGTGTGATTGTGCGAAGGTTTTTCGAATGGTGCGTTGGATTGGATATGGATAGAGTTGATTGGTTAGTGTTTTAACTTTAAATTTGTAATTATAAATTATTCTCATGATCGATATTATTATTACTATTATGCGAAATAATTTAAATAACTAATATTTAAATTATTAAATAATTAATTTAAATCCTACAATTACGAAAACTATCTCCTATAAGAGTTGTGTAATGCTATAAAGTATTTCAACAATCTTCCAAACGAGTTAAAAACTTTAAATCTAAGCCAAAAAAATATAAAAACGAAAATTAAAGAGTACATAAGAAAAAATGATAACTTTATATAGTTTTGTTATTTATGTTGAGTTATCAAGAGCTCTATTAGTGCTTCTTTTTATTATTATAATTTTTAAACAAATTTTACTTTCTGTATCCATTTTTTAAAATGTCTACTAATCACAGATTTTTATAATACCTTCTTTATATTTTAAAGCTAAACGACTTGAATTTCATTTATACATATTTAAAAAAAAAAAGCCAATTACCTTAAAATCCCTCGTATAGTACAACGTTCGTGGTGGTGAAAACACCCGCAAACCTCCAATCCGCAAGAAAAGAAAAGAAGGGAAACCTTTCTCCACTAATTGACGTATCAAATAACGTGAAAATATATGCGAAAACTCACACAATCACATCGAGACACAACAACCGTATATATACATGCACAGTATCAGCACAACGAAAATTCACAATACTCGCGAGGCGGGAAATTCAAATAATAAAAAAATATATATTTTTTTTAACGTCGAGAATCGGAGCGGATAAAAATCGACCGACCGTGAGCGCGTCGCGTTACGTACTGCGCGGCTCCTCCGAGTCACGCAGTACGACGGAAAGGTCCGCGGCGTCGGGAGATCCGCTTCTTTTTTTTCTTTCTCTTCTTCATCTAAGCGTGACGTCATCAAGTCGCGAGGGCTATATAAAATCATGGGTGAACGTCCCGAAATGATGATTTTTTTTATTTTTAATGGGTGATCGTATATTCATATATGTATATATGAATATACACTTTTGAGGAGTTTGTGTGTGATTGTGCGAAGGTTTTTCGAATGGTGCGTTGGATTGGATATGGATAGAGTTGATTGGTTAGTGTTTTAACTTTAAATTTGTAATTATAAATTATTCTCATGATCGATATTATTATTACTATTATGCGAAATAATTTAAATAACTAATATTTAAATTATTAAATAATTAATTTAAATCCTACAATTACGAAAACTATCTCCTATAAGAGTTGTGTAATGCTATAAAGTATTTCAACAATCTTCCAAACGAGTTAAAAACTTTAAATCTAAGCCAAAAAAATATAAAAACGAAAATTAAAGAGTACATAAGAAAAAATGATAACTTTATATAGTTTTGTTATTTATGTTGAGTTATCAAGAGCTCTATTAGTGCTTCTTTTTATATTATTATAATTTTTAAACAAATTTTAAATGTGTTTTTCACTAATACACATTATAAAGACGTTTTCTTAGTTCGTAAGTTAGTTATTTAAATTAGTCTACCAGGCCTAAGTACAGGTATCTTTAGGATGTAATGTTTAGTCGGATATATTAATATATATTTAAACTTAAGCAACGTATGTATTACTGGTCAATAAATAAATAAATAAATAAATAAAATAAATTGATAGAATATGGAGCATTATCTATAATTTTTTAAAATAAAATGTTTGTAAGTATAATCAGTAATAGGTACGATCGTCGTTATTTTTTTATTAGAATATATATTTAGGATAATATGTTTTTTTTTATTAAGTAGATTTTTTTCAAGCTTAAGATCGTTTTGGTGAAAATTATAACAATACATATTTAATTATGTATTAAAAGTGTTAGAGAGAAATAAAAAATTATTATATAAGAATTAAAAAATCATACAATACACGGAAAAAACTATATAATAATTCAATTTTTTACCAGAAATGACATTTTACATCGGGAATCGGGAATGTGTATTCAAAATTCAAAAAATGAAAAAATAATAACAATAATGTAATATTAGATTGAATTCGGATAGACCGTAAATGCCTCGTTAAAGCAAATAATATTTCATACGATCAAATAGATTTTTTTTCATGTATACATTCAAAATTGTATACTAACTTGTAAAAGTGACACACGTTTGAAAAATAAATGTAATTTTCATAATCAATTAAAATATTGAATTTAACCATTAAAATAATAAATTATTTTCTTTATTTTTTATTCTGATCAACTCAATCAATTAATCATAATTAATCAAAAACTAACCTTTTTTCATTCATACACATTTGTAATATATCAAACAAAATTGTTATCTCCTGGTCATTAATTTAAAAAACAAAGATCTTTACAATATAAACTTATACAACTTTTTCACAAAAAAAATGTTTTCTAATTTACTCATATAAAGATAATCATTTATCATAAACACGACGTGAAAGAAAAATTTATTATTAAATTCACAATGAAATTCGCAGTACGCAACGACGAATGGCGATAAAATCATGGAAATAGTAATATACTATAAATAACGAAATTTAAATGTAAATGAACTTTATACACTAGATCGAAATCTATTTGCAACATTTTCTGGTATAAACGTATAATTTTATCTTCGTAGCCATTTTAATTTCTACCAATGATTTATTAGATGTACGTGTATAGCCCGAATTTAACCCAAATATTTTACGAATAGTTTATGCATTCGCTATAATTTTTTTTTTAAATAAATATTCTTATAGGAACAAATAATTTTATATATATTTTTATACAAGGATTGATCATTCGTGTAAGTGTACGAACAATGCTTTTTTTTTAATAGATTTAACCGTCAGGGAAAAAAAAGTTTTAACCATGTCAGAAACAGTATCCTGTCCGAGAGAGAAAAAAATTAGAATTTTAATAAAGTTAAGGAAGCGTTTGTTTTCATTCATTAAATTAACTCGTAGCAGATGATTATAAAAACTTTTTGCATCGAATTTGCAATATCGTAATGTAAGTATTTTTCTTTTTTTAATTATATTTTGTTAATGTACTTTTAATTGACTTTAAAGAATGATTTTATTTAATGAAAGGGAATTGATGTTTATAATTTATTAGATTTATAAGACTGGTTGGTCAATTACTTTTTAATGTAATTATTTAAATGAACAAATAAATAAATCTTAGGATGTATTTATTTTGAATGAAGAAAATTAATATTTATAATTTATTAAATAAATTTCTTAAAAGGCTTGAGAAACAGTCCAATTTATATGATGATATTAATATTTAAAATGTATTATTTTCTTTTTTTAATTCTATTATAATGCTTAAATTATTCTTTTTTTAAACACTTGTTATAATTAACGAAAAAATTACTTACGGTTAGCAATCTAATGTCAAAATAATTTAAATTAATATTTTTAAATTCATTTCTTTTTTATTATTGCTTTATACACTTTAGTAACGTTCACTGTGATTATTTAAATACATGATTGATAAAATTAAAGTAATAATTTAATTTAATTGAAAAGAAGTAATATTTATAATTATATCATTAATTTTTCTTTTGATCGTTAATACTTAGACCATTCCTTTTATTTATTATTATTTACTGTGTGTATTTAGATAATGTACTTATAAATTATACATTTGAATTAAAATTAATATTTATATTTGTCTAATTTTTTTTTTAAATACACGCTTTCTATTTCTATTTTAATGTATATTATTTAATAAAAAATTATACATATAAATATAAAATATTAAAATAAAGGAAATTAATATTCATAATTTTTTCAACACTTTCATTTTGAACCCTTGCCTTTACGTATAAAAATATAATTTAAAAATTATATAAATAAAAATTTATCGTGAATGATCAAAATCGATATATAGATATTTATAATTTAGTTTAAATAATTAAATTATATAAACACCAGTATAAAAGTAAAGTATATCTTTATAACTTTGCGGTACAAGCAGCGATAGTCGAAGTAAGTGTAAACGTCAAGGTACGTGATTAATGCCGAAAGTTCTTAACCGTCTGTAAAAAGCATAATTCATTTGAATAAAGGTTTATTAAGGCTGAAGAAAATCACTTAAACGATAAACTATCCCAAGTTGATCTAATTAAATTAAATAAAAAAAATAAAAAATGCAATAACAATCTAAATATGTTTTAAGATTTTTTTTTTTAGTTTTCGTTCAATCTAAGCCATAAAATGGATAAAACAATAGGTTTTAAACTTACTTGACGGAAAAAAAGCTTGATAAATCATCTTCTTGCTTCTAAATTTTTTTTTCTATTGTAACATCAAGATGGTGTATAAAATTTAACTTTTTCTTAGTATTGATAAATTACGAAATTATGTTTGCGGGAGATCGGTGATATCTTAATTTTTTTTTCTTATAAAACAGTTTTGTAATCCACGAAAAAAATTATCAATTTTCGCTGGTGACTCGTATTTATTAGCGCGTGGAAAATGTAGGAAATTTCTTATTTTTTTTTTATCGAAATTATAGGTACTCGACGGTGTAATCAAAATAATTATTGTGTGGATAGATATACACGTATACTTTCCCTCTTTTTTTTCGATGCTATCTTTGATATATTTATTGATTGATTAAACGTGACGACTGCAGGACTCCTATATAGACGTTTATTAAACGCTTGACCTCGTAATATGATTATTTTTTTTTGAACTATCAGTTTTTAAGTGGTCATTACGTGTGTGTATACACGGAGATAATAGTAATTAATTCAATATTTTTACTAAAAAATTTTTTTTAATTGTATTTGTTTTAATTGATTTAAGAAGAATCTTTTATCTTCTTACCATCCAAAAAATAATTCGTTCGAATCTGTAAAAAAGAAAAATGTATGTTCTAATTTTTATTTCATTTATTAGAATAAACTCGTTAATTACAGTTACATATACACAATTTTTTCTTCTAATTATCGTAACAATTATTTTATTTTTCCTTCGTTAACCCCTTTCGTTCTTTCACCTCCTACACACATAATCGCCACATAGTCGAAGAAAAATGATTAATAACGAGTATTTCGTTTTATACTTTTTGTAACAAAAATTAATTAGTAGCAAAAAAAACTAAGAAAAAAAATACGTATAACCTCGCGTACACTCCCTTATTAAAATAATTGGGTTGACGATAAACAGAGCTGGGAATCTGAAACGCAGATACCCAAAGTAATTTCCGATCAATCCAATAAGCGAGAAGACACGGGATTTTATTTGTACGTGTGCACAAATCGAAACTGATCGTAATTATACTTTAGCAAAGCTCTCATGATTCAATTATTTCCTCGCTCTTTTTTTCAGCTAGATACGTATGTGCGTAAAGAAAAAAAATGGAAAAGGGTAGTGATTTTTTTTCCCGCGACAGTTCAAAGGATTTTTATATTTAACGACAAGAGTGGTAAAAAATATATAATATTAATTAATTTTGTTTTGTTTGAAAATAGTTAAGCGTTAATTTTTTAATGGAATTAACGGTACAAAAGGAACTTTATTAAAAAAAAAAAAAAGAAAAATTTAAAGCGATATAGTTTTGTTTATTTGTGAAATATTCGGAAACTGGATTTCGCGAGCACGGAAACGCGCAGTTCTACATCGTAGTCATTTTTAACTGATAGAGGGATATGTATATAAATTTAACTGTTCGGGAATTGAAATTTATTATAAAATAATAAATTAGATTGTTATTTTTTTTAATTTCTTTTTTTTCACTATATAAATGAAAATTTTTTTGGTTGTAAGTGAAATTAATTATGAATGATTATTGGTCGAAGGTATTTAGATGATTTTTAGTTTAAAAAAAATTGACTTTTTATTGATTTATTAAATTATCATTCTTTTGACAAAATTATGACCATTTTTGTATTGACGAAGAAAATTGATAAAATTCCAATTTTGTGTTAATTAAATTTTCTTCTGAATTTCAAAAAGCAAATATCTATAGATTTTAGTATATTTAAAAAATTGTTTCATGCACAGAGAAAAATATTGTAATTGAGAGACAGTCTATTAGAATACAAAAGCTGTAAAATTGAATTAAAATTATTCAATTTCCTTGTAATTCTTGTAAAATAATTTTCTTCTATTCTGACGATCTATAAATCTATCTATAATCCTTCGTTATAAAAAAAATTATTAATGATTAATAAAAATAATAATATTTAATTAATATAAAATCTATTTATCTGTACAGTACATATAATTGATATACATATCAGTACAACAAATATTTCTATAATAATAAAAACACATAAAAAATAAAACCTGTAACCTAAATAAAAAAACCTAAAATAGCTTACAATACCCGTCTTCAAATAAATTCATAAAAAAACCAAACTTTATTTAAAATAATGATGCGAGGTTAAAAATTACTACTTTTTACTCCATTTTTTTGTGAATGTCTAGTATATAAACATTATCTTTTAAAATCCTTGAAATACAAATTGAAATTCTATAATCATCAATATATATTTCTGTGTGTGTGTGTGTGTGTAGACTTGCGGTGAGTATATTATATTATAAATTAAAGTAATTCGTAACGACAAAGTGTCAATTTGTGACAATGGGGCCGAATAATTTATCGAGTATTTTTAAACAATCGCAAAAGCCAAGTCCCCCGTTTACGATTTTAACGAGGCCTGAACAAGCTTATTCGAGGTAATTCAGTTGGAGTTATTGTCCCTAACTGGCACATAACAGGGCGTTTGAAATTGCATAAAGGCTCTAATTGCGATTCGTAGATGAATGCCTTGAGCTATTACTTTGGCCGAGGAAATCACCGATCCTCTGACTCTTACAACGAATCTCTTTCTCTCACTCTATCTTTTTTCTTACTTTGTAAATTTTCGCTCTAGAAAAAAAATAGAGAATTTTTAGTATCTTTAACGTAAGGTTTGCTTTCCGATACTAAAAATTATTTAGAAATTAATGTATAATGAACTATTTTGTAGATTTTGTTTTGTGATTGATAAGTTGAGAGATATTCTTGCAAAAAAGTTTAGATCAAAAAGATATACGTTAAAAATTGTACTTTTTCCAAAGTTTTTCAACGAAAAATGTCGATTTTTATTTGAGAACGATAAATATACATAATATTTTTTGTAAAATAAAATCAGATATATTTAGAGCCTTATAAAAATGACATTTATTAAGAGGTTTTATTAAACAAAATATTTTACAAATTTTTATAAACATAATGTACTAACTATTACGTTTTATAATCGATAAATCTACAAATACTCCGGTCTAAAATTTTTTAACAGGTTCTTAGACACAGTATATTACAAATTTTTATAAATATCTTTTTATTGATTTTTGTTTCTGAGATTGGTTAATTTTGATTATATTTTTTATTTTTATTTTACTTTTTTGAAATTTGTTCAATTCTGTCCTGATTAATATCAAGAACTAGTCGTAATGACATACTGAAATATCATTTTCAAAATATCTGAAAATGTCAAATTTATAATATTATTTAAATTAATCGATCTTAAAATGATCTCTAAATGAAATGGACTGAATTAGCAAAATAAACTGTTTATGAGGTTTAAAATTGCTTATATACAAAAAATATACTGAATTTGAGACACTGTGTCTCAATTTTTAAGTCACATCGTGTTTTGAATCTTTAAAAGAATCTGCAATGTTATTTTTATTATTTTAATATTACTACTTTATACTCCCTATTTGGTGCTAATCAGCAATGGTACATATTCAACAGCGTATATCAAAGAATAAATTTAATTTCTAAAACATCGATCTAAGTTTAATTTCAACTTTTTATGTACCAATATGTTACGTTTGAACAGTAACGTCTGTATCGTTTTTTCGTGGTTACCGCTGCTCGTTGAATCCAAAACTCAGCGAGTACAAGTGTAAAGAGGTGGATGAGTTGTTTTTCTGTTGTTCTGTTGTTCTGTTGTTCTGTTGTTCTGTTGTTCTCCAGGTTCTCCAGGTGTTAGTGCTTTGGTTGGCTTGCGTTTTGTCGTTAAGGCTGTAGGGAGAACGATCCTGGCGATATCGTGTCTCCGTGTCTTCGCGTTGAATCCACTCGTAAAATGTCACTTCTGTCTTCTCTCTTCACTTCTCACTTTTTCGTTCTTGTTTGTTTATTACCGTCTTCTTTTATATAAGTTTAGTGACCTATATACAAGTATAATCGGAGGGGCGATTAGCTGATCCTTGCGCTTCAGGTTGCACCGATGCTCAAGTTGCGAAGTCGCGTGGCACCGTTTAATGACCTGAATGGTCAGCATTTTCGACGAACAAACAATTTACTTATTTTAATACATTCGTTACGTGTATCCACACGTAACAAATAATAAAAAATTTAAGCTTAAGCTAAAGCGATATCGATTAAATTATTATAAAAATAACATCCTAGTAGAAAAATCGAACCAGTTTTTAGGTATAAAATAGGTATTTTTAAAGACTCGGCAAATTATTTTATAACTTTTTTCAATTATTACAATTTTTGCCTTCACCATTGACTATTACCAATTTTCGTTTCTTACTCGTTATATCCTTACTCCCTACAAAAATAATTTTTTTTCTTAAAGTCGTTGAAAAATATGTAAACAAAAATAACAATTACAAAGGAGAAATTCATTTGTATGTCAATTTTCAGTTATGATTACGATAATTTGATAATTATGACTTGGTTTATTGAATATTTAAAAAACATTTTTTTGAGGGATGGATATAACGAACCCTTCCCCACATTCCTACCAGTACTTTAAAATCGATATTACATAAATAAAAAATTGTTACAACAAACAAGACCAATTTCCAAGCGATATTTTCTCTCTTATCCTTAAAATCCAACACTCGACCGTCACATTTTTATAACAATTCAAAGAATTAAAAAAAAAAATAAAAAGACAATCCATCTTGGGATACTCCCTTATTTTTTAAATGACGTAGTTTAAGAAAATCTATACGGATTATCCCGACACGTGTATATATTTGTAAAGTATATGCAGTAATAGGTGAAACACACCCCGTAACCCGGTTTACAAGTGTCTGACGTTTTAATACGACTAATGCGTTCGTAGGATAACGTCAGTATATACACACACACACGTATATACACGTATATATACGGAATATATATAGGTGGGGTGGTGAACGATCGCCTGACTCGGATATAACGACTGTACAACACGAGACCCGACGACTCGAAAAAGTAGGTGTACTTGAAATTTTTTTTTGAGTGCTTATAAATGTTATTTTTTAATATTTTGAATATTACACTGAAGATAAAATGGTATATTAATAATTAGTATAATTTTTGTTATAAATTCTAGTAAAAATTAGTATATGCTTGTTAATATTTGCGATCAAATATAGTAAAAATATATGATAATCCACATAATTAATGATTAATTAATTTTTATTGATAAGGTATATATTGCATTTTCAACTCTTTTTTTTTCTACAGAGAGTTTTATATTATATTATATAAAATATAATTATTATACGATATATTTAATATTAATTAACATATCATTTAAACCAGCCCTAATAGGGTTCATTAGTGGCGAATTAGTCGCGAGTGAACCCTAACAAGCTAGTCTCAAGCCCGGAAGTCACTGGAAATGACTGGTATGAATGGAAATAGTGTAACTGAGGATTGGTCGGTTGATTAACATATTTATTGCAGTCAGTGGGGTATAAACCTATGGAGCTGAGAAACAGATACAAAAAGAGGTATAATTTAATGTTATAAACAGCGGATTTACAAATTTAATAATAATTATTTACCTAAAGATAAACTAACGTATGAGGGTAGAGTAAAGTGCGTACTAGTACTAGGTTATAAAATTTGTAGAATTAGATGTAAAATATACATAATTATTTAACACGCAATTATCCTAGCTTAATACAAATTTAAGTGAGACAGTTCTGTTGTTATTATAGGGAATTTAGATTGAAATACCCTCACGAATAACTCGCTCACTCCACTAAAAGTTTGCGTACTGTCGACTGCAAAATTAGGTTTAGGCAAGGAATTGATAATATTTGACACTTGATAGTAAACAATCGACGCATTGCTTCAGTTTTTGTGACAGGGTAAAAAAGGGAGCGGTAGATCGGATTTTCGTGGGCTATTACAGAGTAGACAAGAGAGGTTTTAATAAATATTCGCGAAACCTTTTTGTGGATAGGCAGCCAAATTCGTGCCTGTAGGGGATGACATCGACACCCATGAAATAGAGCCATGGACAAATCGAAAGCAAGCGTTTAATAGTCTTTAGACCTTTAGGCAACTAGTTTCATCAATCATGAAAAACAACAGCCATGTAGTCACAGTGCAGGAAGATAAGGCTATCTACCAACATTTTGCGAAGATTTTTGGATAGTGCCCGATGATGGAAACGTAGCGAGTAAAACAAGCCATTGATCTTGCGACTCAAATGCCGAACTTGTTTATCCCAACTGAGTGAGGGAGTTAAACACAAGCCCAAGTTAGGAACCTCAAACGAGTATGGTCAGTTAGATCCTAAAAGAGTTATTCTTGGTAGATCAGTAAAGTTTATCCTAATAATAAAGTTTTCACTACTTAAAATCATAATGTTGATCTTGCTGCTGTTTAAATCAAGATCGTTGATTGATGACCAGAAGGCAATGTCATCAACATCTTGTTGAATTAAAAAGATAGCAGTGTTCAAATCGCCATGATGACAATGTAAGTAAATCTGTGTATCGTCGGCCAACATCATGTGCTTAGAGTGGTGAATCACACTAAGCAGATCATTTATGAAAGTAGAAAAAAGCAGTGGTCCCAAGACACTTCCTTAAGGAACAACAAGGGGCATGGAAAGCCAAGCAGAAAATTGACCTGAATTATCGACGATAGACTAACATCTACCTTAAAGGTAGTTAAAAAAGGTTTTTTAACTTAATTAATAGTAGAAAATGTAGAAGCTTGTCGAAAACTTCTAAAAATCAAAAAGAATCAAGATGGTTACGTGTCAGCGATCTATAGCCCTACGCACCTCCTCCAATACCCCTAGTAAAGCCATTCGAGTGCTGTGACTCTTTCTGAAATCAGCTTGAAAATCGTCGATTAAGTTTTACAAAGATAATTACTGAGAATTGCGAATGGACAATCTTTTCAAGTAGTTTAGAAACTTCTAGCAGAAGAATAATTCTAGTATCAGGAGAGTTGAGAGTACTAATTTTGGCCAGAGAAGATAAGATAGCTCTTTTCCAATTGGATGGAAAAGTAGCTGTACTGAGGGAATAATTAAAGACACACAGTACAGGAATAGAAGTTGATGCATTTACGGCTTTCAGTACCTTGGCAGTGCTGATAGTTGTACAATTAAATAACATTCTTTCAAGGCAAATTGATAAAGACAAAAAGTAGTCAATGTCATGACGAAAAAGAGAGGTACTGCACTCCCGGATACAGATGAGTATATGCTTATTCAGTTCGTCCGTAGTAAATAATGTAAGAGGTGATGGTAATTTAGAACCTGATAGATTAAGATTCCTGTTTCTTCTCCATCCTAATTTTGTGTTGGGTGCCTGAGTAACTTTATTGGCTAAAAACTTACTTTTCGCTGTATAAATAGCGTTACTGATTTCACTACGTAGTTGTTTAAATTTAAGGAATGCGTTTGAGAAACGGTCAAAAAGGAGTGACGCCTTGTAAACTTTGTCTCAGTCATGCATCAAGTCCCTGATTTTCTCATTAACCCACGGTTTCCTGTTTGTGGTTGAAACACTGGTCGTAATGGGAGCGATTGTATCGAAGTATTAATGATAACTTGCTTAAAAATATCGACAAGAGAGTCTAAATTTGACAAATAATTATATTTGATAGAGAATACTTTTCATGGTTATCTAATTCTAATAGGGAGGCTATTCGATGGTTGGCGGCTATCTTAGAAAAATTTGAATTCAACTGAGTACTCAACGTTTTATCATTTATATGGTTAAGATGCCTAAACTTCCTAGTCCTAAACTTCTTTAACAAAAGAGGGCAAACCCATCAAACGAAATGATTGAATCATTGTCATTTTCAGTGAGAAAAGTTTCAGGGATGCCGATAATGTCGTAGATATTGTCCGAGCAATGAGTATCAAAGAGGTTGATATTAGTTTTTAACCTATTAATATTTATGTGCGCAATAGAAATAAAAAATTCTTGAGTATGGAGTGAGAATAGCGGCCGACCAACGTGTTTTCACATTTCTTGCACTGCATTTGTATTTCTGGAGGGAAAAAAAGCACTCAAAGCAGAACAATTAAGTCATCTTCCGAGTATAGAGGAATAAGAGAAGACACATTGGGTCGCATGTAGATGGTTAAGTTGCAAACAACAGGTCTCAGGTAATTTTTTGTTTCTGACGCAACCTGTTTGAATTTGCGCTCTAATAAGTAAAGCTCTTTTGGACATAGAGGAGAAACATATATTTTTGCATCACCGCCTGATTTGAATAATGTCTAATACGTATGGATCTTGAGTGCCGAAGTATTCATCAGGATTCGATCATGAAAGTTGAAGAAGATATTTGGACTACTAGACACCAGGGTTGTAAAGCAGAATACGGATCTTAAGTGAAAAGATTAACCTGAGATATTGGGTTTGGTTGGGTCTTCTTTTGATGCCAAACACGAGCGTGTATAATATCTGAAGTGAGTAGGCTGAATCCCATGGCGGTGAAAACAACTGCAACAAAATCCATAGCAGACGCTGATAAATTCGAAGGAATGCCTGAAATCTTTAGTTCGCAATTATCAACCAACATTTTGAAATTATTATTATTATTACTAAAACCAGTCTCTATCTTATCCATACGATTGTTAAACAAATTGAGAAAATCTAGTAAAACTGGAGGGGTTGTATTATCGTCTGTGCTGTAGTGGTAAAAGACAAGCGTGATAATAAGCGTATCGATGGTCGAGCGCGCTATTGTTTTGAAATTTAACTATAAGAGGAGATGTGCGGGGGGTTTACGCGCGTACGCGGGTATTCGCATGTAGGTGGAAATTTCAGGCAAGTATGTTTCTAAGAGTAGGGGTAGGTTGGGTAAAACAGTATGTGCAGATGGGAGAGGGTGAGATGACTGTAGCAATGATTCGTTATCGATAACAGGTTGGCAACATCGAATAATTTTATCCGATAAATGTAACCAATTTAAGCAGCTTGAATGCACAAGTTTACCGCAATTTGAATTTGTACTGTATGGCTAGTATCGAGAGAAAAGCCGAAATGTAGTGTTGGACTCACGACAGCACAAAACACTTTAAAGATTTCAGACATGCCTTGCAGGAGGAGACGGATATTCTTCCTCTTGAGCAACTGCCAAAATTCGATGCGTCCTTCTACTGAGGAGTCTTTGTGATAATAGCGGAAAAATCAACGGTCCGCGGACTGGCTGGACTAAAATCCTGGCTGAGTCCTATACTGTCGGTAAATAGAGCGAAGATGATAGAGGCTGGTGAAGGTAAGTGCATATATATGGAATTCGACTCGAAACACCCCAATATCGCGGGTGGTAAATTGTAATAAGGCAACTTCCGACGGTGCTGCAACAAAAAAAAACTTTCTCCTGGTGCAGGTTGAAACTATTTAAAACGATTTTTATTTTTGACTTGCTGTGTGGAATCTCCGATATACTAACCTTTTCTCATATAAATACACCTTTGACTTGTATGAATAAATAAATTTTCTTTTCAGATAAATATATTAGACACACATACATACATTATAATACATATTTAAAAAAATGTCAACATCAAACTCAAACAAAAGTTACTAATTTTTTTAACCTTGCCAACATTAAAAATCAAATTCTTACACGAGATATTGTATATTTAACTAATTTTTTTCTGTTTGTGTATTGATTCCATTCTTCTTTTTTACATGTTTGCTTACAGGATTGCAGGAAACGTGCTTTTGTTCGTGATCAAATAGAAAAAAGAGACAATGAATTTTGATGTTTTATTAAATTTTTAATTTTTTTTATTCGACGCGTCGGGTATTTAAATATATATGTGTGTATGTGGTGTGTTTTATTGTCATTTTAATTTTATATGTGTGAATGTTATTATGAGAATTCATTGTTTTTCTTGAAATATCGTACAAAAATCGTGATGAAAAATGACAAATGATGGGGGTATTATGTAAATATCGTATATAAATCAAACATTCGATCGTAATTAATTTACTTTTACAACAGAAAAAAAAACATTTTCATTATGTCAATATTTGCTACTTGGTATAAATAGTGTAAGAAAAATAAAAAATTTAACCAAAATATAAGAAAAATTTGAGAAAATATTGATTAACGCAATTTAGCTCGCAAATACCGATTAAAATTCATATAATACTTTGTAATAAATACATGCAAGGGCGATTTAGAGTCAATATTTAAACATATAACAATAATATTTGTAAAATTTTAATTTTTCATGATATTATGTACATTGTAAAATTTTTATATACGATGATTTTATCGATAGGTTTTACAAATCAAAATATTTTAACTTAAGCAAATTAAGTATCACAGGGCTGTAACCTCGATTATACTTTCTTTAAAAAAAGACGTGTTTGTTGATGTATTAATATTCAAAACAAACCAACGAACGAAATAGCGGAACGATGAAATTAAACGATGGTTACAATTTATTCACCTTGATCCAACCAGACGATCGAATAAAATGTTTCTACACATTTAATAATCTTGAAAATTTCAGCTTAACCTTGATTTTTTCTAGGTTATTAATGTCAAAAATACGAAGTCATAATAATAATTTTAATATTAATAAAAAATAATTAAAATCATAATTTTACTAATAATTTATTATTGTTTCGCTGGTATACTAAAAACAATTTTTCTATAAATTCTATTTTCTATAATTATTAAAATTCTGTAAAAAAAAAAAGTATTTTTACGTTTTAAAGGTAAAAATACTTTTTTTTTTACAGAATTTTAATAATTATAGAAAATAGAATTTATAGAAAAATTGTTTTTAGTATACCAGCGAAACAATAATAAATTATTAGTAAAATTATGATTTTAATTATTTTTTTATTAATATTAAAATTATTATTATGACTTCGTATTTTTGACATTAATAACCTAGAAAAAATCAAGGTTAAGCTGAAATTTTCAAGATTATTAAATGTGTAGAAACATTTTATTCGATCGTCTGGTTGGATCAAGGTGAATAAATTGTAACCATCGTTTAATTTCATCGTTCCGCTATTTCGTTCGTTGGTTTGTTTGAATATTAATACATCAACAAACACGTCTTTTTTAAAGAAAGTATAATCGAGGTTACAGCCCTGTGATACTTAATTTGCTTAAGTTAAAATATTTTGATTTGTAAAACCTATCGATAAAATCATCGTATATAAAAATTTTACAATGTACATAATATCATGAAAAATTAAAATTTTACAAATATTATTGTTATATGTTTAAATATTGACTCTAAATCGCCCTTGCATGTATTTATTACAAAGTATTATATGAATTTTAATCGGTATTTGCGAGCTAAATTGCGTTAATCAATATTTTCTCAAATTTTTTCTTATATTTGGTTAAATTTTTTATTTTTCTTACACTATTTATACCAAGTAGCAAATATTGACATAATGAAAATGTTTTTTTTCTGTTGTAAAAGTAAATTAATTACGATCGAATGTTTGATTTATATACGATATTTACATAATACCCCCATCATTTGTCATTTTTCATCACGATTTTTGTACGATATTTCAAGAAAAACAATGAATTCTCATAATAACATTCACACATATAAAATTAAAATGACAATAAAACACACCACATACACACATATATATTTAAATACCCGACGCGTCGAATAAAAAAAATTAAAAATTTAATAAAACATCAAAATTCATTGTCTCTTTTTTCTATTGATCACGAACAAAAGCACGTTTCCTGCAATCCTGTAAGCAAACATGTAAAAAAAGAAGAATGGAATCAATACACAAACAGAAAAAATTAGTTAAATATACAATATCTCGTGTAAGAATTTGATTTTTAATGTTGGCAAGGTTAAAAAAATTAGTAACTTTTGTTTGAGTTTGATGTTGACATTTTTTTAAATATGTATTATAATGTATGTATGTGTGTCTAATATATTTATCTGAAAAGAAAATTTATTTATTCATACAAGTCAAAGGTGTATTATATGAGAAAAGGTTAGTATATCGGAGATTCCACACAGCAAGCAAGTCAAAATAAAAATCGTTTTAAATAGTTTCAACCTGCACCAGGAGAAAGTTTTTTTTTGTTGCAGCACCGTCGGAAGTTGCCTTATTACAATTTACCACCCGCGATATTGGGGTGTTTCGAGTCGAATTCCATATATATGCACTTACCTTCACCAGCCTCTATCATCTTCGCTCTATTTACCGACAGTATAGGACTCAGCCAGGATTTTAGTCCAGCCAGTCCGCGGACCGTTGATTTTTCCGCTATTATCACAAAGACTCCTCAGTAGAAGGACGCATCGAATTTTGGCAGTTGCTCAAGAGGAAGATATCCGTCTCCTCCTGCAAGGCATGTCTGAAATCTTTAAAGTGTTTTGTGCTGTCGTGAGTCCAACACTACATTTCGGCTTTTCTCTCGATACTAGCCATACAGTACAAATTCAAATTGCGGTAAACTTGTGCATTCAAGCTGCTTAAATTGGTTACATTTATCGGATAAAATTATTCGATGTTGCCAACCTGTTATCGATAACGAATCATTGCTACAGTCATCTCACCCTCTCCCATCTGCACATACTGTTTTACCCAACCTACCCTACTCTTAGAAACATACTTGCCTGAAATTTCCACCTACATGCGAATACCCGCGTACGCGCGTAAACCCCCCGCACATCTCCTCTTATAGTTAAATTTCAAAACAATAGCGCGCTCGACCATCGATACGCTTATTATCACGCTTGTCTTTTACCACTACAGCACAGACGATAATACAACCCCTCCAGTTTTACTAGATTTTCTCAATTTGTTTAACAATCGTATGGATAAGATAGAGACTGGTTTTAGTAATAATATATAATTTCAAAATGTTGGTTGATAATGCGAACTAAAGATTTCAGGCATTCCTTCGAATTTATCAGCGTCTGCTATGGATTTTGTTGCAGTTGTTTTCACCGCCATGGGATTCAGCCTACTCACTTCAGATATTATACACGCTCGTGTTTGGCATCAAAAGAAGACCCAACCAAACCCAATATCTCAGGTTAATCTTTTCACTTAAGATCCGTATTCTGCTTTACAACCCTGGTGTCTAGTAGTCCAAATATCTTCTTCAACTTTCATGATCGAATCCTGATGAATACTTCGGCACTCAAGATCCATACGTATTAGACATTATTCAAATCAGGCGGTGATGCAAAAATATATGTTTCTCCTCTATGTCCAAAAGAGCTTTACTTATTAGAGCGCAAATTCAAACAGGTTGCGTCAGAAACAAAAAATTACCTGAGACCTGTTGTTTGCAACTAACCATCTACATGCGACCCAATGTGTCTTCTCTTATTCCTCTATACTCGGAAGATGACTTAATTGTTCTGCTTTGAGTGCTTTTTTTCCCCTCCAGAAATACAAATGCAGTGCAAGAAATGTGAAAACACGTTGGTCGGCCGCTATTCTCACTCCATACTCAAGAATTTTTTATTTCTATTGCGCACATAAATATTAATAGGTTAAAAACTAATATCAACCTCTTTGATACTCATTGCTCGGACAATATCTACGACATTATCGGCATCCCTGAAACTTTTCTCACTGAAATGACAATGATTCAATCATTTCGTTTGATGGGTTTGCCCTCTTTTGTTAAAGAAGTTTAGGACTAGGAAGTTTAGGCATCTTAACCATATAAATGATAAAACGTTGAGTACTCAGTTGAATTCAAATTTTTCTAAGATAGCCGCCAACCATCGAATAGCCTCCCTATTAGAATTAGATAACCATGAAAAGTATTCTCTATCAAATATAATTATTTGTCAAATTTAGACTCTCTTGTCGATATTTTTAAGCAAGTTATCATTAATACTTCGATACAATCGCTCCCATTACGACCAGTGTTTCAACCACAAACAGGAACCGTGGGTTAATGAGAAAATCAGGGACTTGATGCATGACTGAGACAAAGTTTACAAGGCGTCACTCCTTTTTGACCGTTTCTCAAACGCATTCCTTAAATTTAAACAACTACGTAGTGAAATCAGTAACGCTATTTATACAGCGAAAAGTAAGTTTTTAGCCAATAAAGTTACTCAGGCACCCAACACAAAATTAGGATGGAGAAGAAACAGGAATCTTAATCTATCAGGTTCTAAATTACCATCACCTCTTACATTATTTACTACGGACGAACTGAATAAGCATATACTCATCTGTATCCGGGAGTGCAGTACCTCTCTTTTTCGTCATGACATTGACTACTTTTTGTCTTTATCAATTTGCCTTGAAAGAATGTTATTTAATTGTACAACTATCAGCACTGCCAAGGTACTGAAAGCCGTAAATGCATCAACTTCTATTCCTGTACTGTGTGTCTTTAATTATTCCCTCAGTACAGCTACTTTTCCATCCAATTGGAAAAGAGCTATCTTATCTTCTCTGGCCCCAAAATTAGTACTCTCAACTCTCCTGATACTAGAATTATTCTTCTGCTAGAAGTTTCTAAACTACTTGAAAAGATTGTCCATTCGCAATTCTCAGTAATTATCTTTGTAAAACTTAATCGACGATTTTCAAGCTGATTTCAGAAAGAGTCACAGCACTCGAATGGCTTTACTAGGGGTATTGGAGGAGGTGCGTAGGGCTATAGATCGCTGACACGTAACCATCTTGATTCTTTTTGATTTTAGAAGTTTTCGACAAGCTTCTACATTTTCTACTATTAATTAAGTTAAAAAACCTTTTTTAACTACCTTTAAGGTAGATGTTAGTCTATCGTCGATAATTCAGGTCAATTTTCTGCTTGGCTTTCCATGCCCCTTGTTGTTCCTTAAGGAAGTGTCTTGGGACCACTGCTTTTTTCTACTTTCATAAATGATCTGCTTAGTGTGATTCACCACTCTAAGCACATGATGTTGGCCGACGATACACAGATTTACTTACATTGTCATCATGGCGATTTGAACACTGCTATCTTTTTAATTCAACAAGATGTTGATGACATTGCCTTCTGGTCATCAATCAACGATCTTGATTTAAACAGCAGCAAGATCAACATTATGATTTTAAGTAGTGAAAACTTTATTATTAGGATAAACTTTACTGATCTACCAAGAATAACTCTTTTAGGATCTAACTGACCATACTCGTTTGAGGTTCCTAACTTGGGCTTGTGTTTAACTCCCTCACTCAGTTGGGATAAACAAGTTCGGCATTTGAGTCGCAAGATCAATGGCTTGTTTTACTCGCTACGTTTCCATCATCGGGCACTATCCAAAATCTTCGCAAAATGTTGGTAGATAGCCTTATCTTCCTGCACTGTGACTACATGGCTGTTGTTTTTCATGATTGATGAAACTAGTTGCCTAAAGGTCTAAAGACTATTAAACGCTTGCTTTCGATTTGTCCATGGCTCTATTTCATGGGTGTCGATGTCATCCCCTACAGGCACGAATTTGGCTGCCTATCCACAAAAAGGTTTCGCGAATATTTATTAAAACCTCTCTTGTCTACTCTGTAATAGCCCACGAAATCCGATCTACCGCTCCCTTTTTTACCCTGTCACAAAAACTGAAGCAATGCGTCGATTGTTTACTATCAAGTGTCAAATATTATCAATTCCTTGCCTAAACCTAATTTTGCAGTCGACAGTACGCAAACTTTTAGTGGAGTGAGCGAGTTATTCGTGAGGGTATTTCAATCTAAATTCCCTATAATAACAACAGAACTGTCTCACTTAAATTTGTATTAAGCTAGGATAATTGCGTGTTAAATAATTATGTATATTTTACATCTAATTCTACAAATTTTATAACCTAGTACTAGTACGCACTTTACTCTACCCTCATACGTTAGTTTATCTTTAGGTAAATAATTATTATTAAATTTGTAAATCCGCTGTTTATAACATTAAATTATACCTCTTTTTGTATCTGTTTCTCAGCTCCATAGGTTTATACCCCTGACTGCAATAAATATGTTAATCAACCGACCAATCCTCAGTTACACTATTTCCATTCATACCAGTCATTTCCAGTGACTTCCGGGCTTGAGACTAGCTTGTTAGGGTTCACTCGCGACTAATTCGCCACTAATGAACCCTATTAGGGCTGGTTTAAATGATATGTTAATTAATATTAAATATATCGTATAATAATTATATTTATATAATATAATATAAAACTCTCTGTAGAAAAAAAAGAGTTGAAAATGCAATATATACCTTATCAATAAAAAAAATTAATCATTAATTATGTGGATTATCATATATTTTTACTATATTTGATCGCAAATATTAACAAGCATATACTAATTTTTACTAGAATTTATAACAAAAATTATACTAATTATAATATACCATTTTATCTTCAGTGTAATATTCAAAATATTAAAAAATAACATTTATAAGCACTCAAAAAAAATTTCAAGTACACCTACTTTTTCGAGTCGTCGGGTCTCGTGTTGTACAGTCGTTATATCCGAGTCAGGCGATCGTTCACCACCCCACCTATATATATTCCGTATATACGTGTATATACGTGTGTGTGTATATACTGACGTTATCCTACGAACGCATTAGTCGTATTAAAACGTCAGACACTTGTAAACCGGGTTACGGGGTGTGTTTCACCTATTACTGCATATACTTTACAAATATATACACGTGTCGGGATAATCCGTATAGATTTTCTTAAACTACGTCATTTAAAAAATAAGGGAGTATCCCAAGATGGATTGTCTTTTTATTTTTTTTTTTAATTCTTTGAATTGTTATAAAAATGTGACGGTCGAGTGTTGGATTTTAAGGATAAGAGAGAAAATATCGCTTGGAAATTGGTCTTGTTTGTTGTAACAATTTTTTATTTATGTAATATCGATTTTAAAGTACTGGTAGGAATGTGGGGAAGGGTTCGTTATATCCATCCCTCAAAAAATGTTTTTTAAATATTCAATAAACCAAGTCATAATTATCAAATTATCGTAATCATAACTGAAAATTGACATACAAATGAATTTCTCCTTTGTAATTGTTATTTTGTTTACATATTTTTCAACGACTTTAAGAAAAAAAATTATTTTTGTAGGGAGTAAGGATATACGAGTAAGAAACGAAAATTGGTAATAGTCAATGGTGAAGGCAAAAATTGTAATAATTGAAAAAAGTTATAAAATAATTTGCCGAGTCTTTAAAAATACCTATTTTATACCTAAAAACTGGTTCGATTTTTCTACTAGGATGTTATTTTTTATAATAATTTAATCGATATCGCTTTAGCTTAAGCTTAAATTTTTTATTATTTGTTACGTGTGGATACACGTAACGAATGTATTAAAATAAGTAAATTGTTTGTTCGTCGAAATGCTGACCATTCAGGTCATTAAACGGTGCCACGCGACTTCGCAACTTGAGCATCGGTGCAACCTGAAGCGCAAGGATCAGCTAATCGCCCCTCCGATTATACTTGTATATAGGTCACTAAACTTATATAAAAGAAGACGGTAATAAACAAACAAGAACGAAAAAGTGAGAAGTGAAGAGAGAAGACAGAAGTGACATTTTACGAGTGATTCAACGCGAAGACACGGAGACACGATATCGCCAGGATCGTTCTCCCTACAGCCTTAACGACAAAACGCAAGCCAACCAAAGCACTAACACCTGGAGAACCTGGAGAACAACAGAACAACAGAACAACCGAACAACAGAACAACAGAAAAACAACTCATCCACCTCTTTACACTTGTACTCGCTGAGTTTTGGATTCAACGAGCAGCGGTAACCACGAAAAAACGATACAGACGTTACTGTTCAAACGTAACATATTGGTACATAAAAAGTTGAAATTAAACTTAGATCGATGTTTTAGAAATTAAATTTATTCTTTGATACGCTGTTGAATATGTACCATTGCTGATTAGCACCAAATAGGGTATAAAGTAGTAATATTAAAATAATAAAAATACATTGCAGATTCTTTTAAAGATTCAAACACGATGTGACTTAAAATTGAGACACAGTGTCTCAAATTCAGTATATTTTTTGTATATAAGCAATTTTAAACCTCATAAACAGTTTATTTTGCTAATTCAGTCCATTTCATTTAAGATCATTTTAAGATCGATTATTTAAATAATTTATAAATTTGACATTTCAGATATTTTGAAAATGATATTTCAGTATGTCATTACGACTAGTTCTTGATATTAATCAGGACAGAATTGAACAAATTTCAAAAAAGTAAAATAAAAATAAAAAATATAATCAAAATTAACCAATCTCAGAAACAAAAATCAATAAAAGATATTTATAAAATTTGTAATATACTGTGTCTAAGACCTGTTAAAAAATTTTAGACCGGAGTATTTGTAGATTTATCGATTATAAAAACGTAATAGTTAGTACTATGTTTATAAAATTTGTAAAATATTTTGTTTAATAAAACCTCTTAATAAATGTCATTTTTATAAGGCTCTAAATATATCTGATTTTATTTTACAAAAATATTATGTATATTTATCGTTCTCAAATAAAAATCGACATTTTCGTTGAAAAACTTTGGAAAAAGTACAATTTTTAACGTATATCTTTTTGATCTAAACTTTTTTGCAAGAATATCTCTCAACTTATCAATCACAAAACAAAATCTACAAAATAGTTCATTATACATTAATTTCTAAATAATTTTTAGTATCGGAAAGCAAACCTTACGTTAAAGATACTAAAAAATTCTCTATTTTTTTTCTAGAGCGAAAATTTACAAAGTAAGAAAAAAGATAGAGTGAGAGAAAGAGATTCGTTGTAAGAGTCAGAGGATCGGTGATTTCCTCGGCCAAAGTAATAGCTCAAGCATTCATCTACGAATCGCAATTAGAGCCTTTATGCAATTTCAAACGCCCTGTTATGTGCCAGTTAGGGACAATAACTCCAACTGAATTACCTCGAATAAGCTTGTTCAGGCCTCGTTAAAATCGTAAACGGGGGACTTGGCTTTTGCGATTGTTTAAAAATACTCGATAAATTATTCGGCCCCATTGTCCACAAATTGACACTTTGTCGTTACGAATTACTTTAATTTATACTATAATATACTCACCGCAAGTCTACACACACACACACACAGAAATATATGATGATTATAGAATTTCAATTTGTATTTCAAGGATTTTAAAAGATAATGTTTTAATCTAGACATTCACAAAAAAATGGAGTAAAAAGTAGTAATTTTTAACCTCGATCATTATTTTAAATAAAGTTTGGTTTTTTTATGAATTTATTTGAAGACGGTATTGTAAGCTATTGTAGGTTTTTTTTATTTAGGTTACAGGTTTTATTTTTTATGTGTTTTTTATTATAGAAATATTTGTTGTACTGATATGTATATCAATTATATGTACTGTACAGATAAAGATTTTATATTAATTAAATATTATTTTTTTATTAATCATTAATAATTTTTTTATAATCCTTCGTTATAAAAAAAAATTATTAATGATTAATAAAATAATAATATTTAATTAATATAAAATCTATTTATCTGTACAGTACATATAATTGATATACATATCAGTACAACAAATATTTCTATAATAATAAAAACACATAAAAAATAAAACCTGTAACCTAAATAAAAAAAACCTAAAATAGCTTACAATACCCGTCTTCAAATAAATTCATAAAAAAACCAAACTTTATTTAAAATAATGATGCGAGGTTAAAAATTACTACTTTTTACTCCATTTTTTTGTGAATGTCTAGTATATAAACATTATCTTTTAAAATCCTTGAAATACAAATTGAAATTCTATAATTATCAATATATATTTCTGTGTGTGTGTGTGTGTAGACTTGCGGTGAGTATATTATATTATAAATTAAAGTAATTCGTAACGACAAAGTGTCAATTTGTGACAATGGGGCCGAATAATTTATCGAGTATTTTTAAACAATCGCAAAAGCCAAGTCCCCCGTTTACGATTTTAACGAGGCCTGAACAAGCTTATTCGAGGTAATTCAGTTGGAGTTATTGTCCCTAACTGGCACATAACAGGGCGTTTGAAATTGCATAAAGGCTCTAATTGCGATTCGTAGATGAATGCCTTGAGCTATTACTTTGGCCGAGGAAATCACCGATCCTCTGACTCTTACAACGAATCTCTTTCTCTCACTCTATCTTTTTTCTTACTTTGTAAATTTTCGCTCTAGAAAAAAAATAGAGAATTTTAGTATCTTTAACGTAAGGTTTGCTTTCCGATACTAAAAATTATTTAGAAATTAATGTATAATGAACTATTTTGTAGATTTTGTTTTGTGATTGATAAGTTGAGAGATATTCTTGCAAAAAAGTTTAGATCAAAAAGATATACGTTAAAATTGTACTTTTTCCAAAGTTTTTCAACGAAAAATGTCGATTTTTATTTGAGAACGATAAATATACATAATATTTTTTGTAAAATAAAATCAGATATATTTAGAGCCTTATAAAAATGACATTTATTAAGAGGTTTTATTAAACAAAATATTTTACAAATTTTATAAACATAATGTACTAACTATTACGTTTTCATAATCGATAAATCTACAAATACTCGGCTCTAAAATTTTTTAACAGGTTCTTAGACACAGTATATTACAAATTTTTATAAATATCTTTTTATTGATTTTTGTTTCTGAGATTGGTTAATTTTGATTATATTTTTTATTTTCATTTTACTTTTTTGAAATTTGTTCAATTCTGTCCTGATTAATATCAAGAACTAGTCGTAATGACATACTGAAATATCATTTTCAAAATATCTGAAAATGTCAAATTTATAATATTATTTAAATTAATCGATCTTAAAATGATCTCTAAATGAAATGGACTGAATTAGCAAAATAAACTGTTTATGAGGTTTAAAATTGCTTATACAAAAAATATACTGAATTTGAGACACTGTGTCTCAATTTTTAAGTCACATCGTGTTTTGAATCTTTAAAAGAATCTGCAATGTTATTTTTATTATTTTAATATTACTACTTTATACTCCCTATTTGGTGCTAATCAGCAATGGTACATATTCAACAGCGTATATCAAAGAATAAATTTAATTTCTAAAACATCGATCTAAGTTTAATTTCAACTTTTTATGTACCAATATGTTACGTTTGAACAGTAACGTCTGTATCGTTTTTTTCGTGGTTACCGCTGCTCGTTGAATCCAAAACTCAGCGAGTACAAGTGTAAAGAGGTGGATGAGTTGTTTTTCTGTTGTTCTGTTGTTCTGTTGTTCTGTTGTTCTGTTGTTCTCCAGGTTCTCCAGGTGTTAGTGCTTTGGTTGGCTTGCGTTTTGTCGTTAAGGCTGTAGGGAGAACGATCCTGGCGATATCGTGTCTCCGTGTCTTCGCGTTGAATCCACTCGTAAAATGTCACTTCTGTCTTCTCTCTTCACTTCTCACTTTTTCGTTCTTGTTTGTTTATTACCGTCTTCTTTTATATAAGTTTAGTGACCTATATACAAGTATAATCGGAGGGGCGATTAGCTGATCCTTGCGCTTCAGGTTGCACCGATGCTCAAGTTGCGAAGTCGCGTGGCACCGTTTAATGACCTGAATGGTCAGCATTTTCGACGAACAAACAATTTACTTATTTTAATACATTCGTTACGTGTATCCACACGTAACAAATAATAAAAAATTTAAGCTTAAGCTAAAGCGATATCGATTAAATTTTATTATAAAAAATAACATCCTAGTAGAAAAATCGAACCAGTTTTTAGGTATAAAATAGGTATTTTTAAAGACTCGGCAAATTATTTTATAACTTTTTTCAATTATTACAATTTTTGCCTTCACCATTGACTATTACCAATTTTCGTTTCTTACTCGTTATATCCTTACTCCCTACAAAATAATTTTTTTTCTTAAAGTCGTTGAAAAATATGTAAACAAAAATAACAATTACAAAGGAGAAATTCATTTGTATGTCAATTTTCAGTTATGATTACGATAATTTGATAATTATGACTTGGTTTATTGAATATTTAAAAAACATTTTTTTGAGGGATGGATATAACGAACCCTTCCCCACATTCCTACCAGTACTTTAAAATCGATATTACATAAATAAAAAATTGTTACAACAAACAAGACCAATTTCCAAGCGATATTTTCTCTCTTATCCTTAAAATCCAACACTCGACCGTCACATTTTTATAACAATTCAAAGAATTAAAAAAAAAAATAAAAAGACAATCCATCTTGGGATACTCCCTTATTTTTTAAATGACGTAGTTTAAGAAAATCTATACGGATTATCCCGACACGTGTATATATTTGTAAAGTATATGCAGTAATAGGTGAAACACACCCCGTAACCCGGTTTACAAGTGTCTGACGTTTTAATACGACTAATGCGTTCGTAGGATAACGTCAGTATATACACACACACACGTATATACACGTATATATACGGAATATATATAGGTGGGGTGGTGAACGATCGCCTGACTCGGATATAACGACTGTACAACACGAGACCCGACGACTCGAAAAAGTAGGTGTACTTGAAATTTTTTTTTGAGTGCTTATAAATGTTATTTTTTAATATTTTGAATATTACACTGAAGATAAAATGGTATATTAATAATTAGTATAATTTTTGTTATAAATTCTAGTAAAAATTAGTATATGCTTGTTAATATTTGCGATCAAATATAGTAAAAATATATGATAATCCACATAATTAATGATTAATTAATTTTTATTGATAAGGTATATATTGCATTTTCAACTCTTTTTTTTTCTACAGAGAGTTTTATATTATATTATATAAAATATAATTATTATACGATATATTTAATATTAATTAACATATCATTTAAACCAGCCCTAATAGGGTTCATTAGTGGCGAATTAGTCGCGAGTGAACCCTAACAAGCTAGTCTCAAGCCCGGAAGTCACTGGAAATGACTGGTATGAATGGAAATAGTGTAACTGAGGATTGGTCGGTTGATTAACATATTTATTGCAGTCAGTGGGGTATAAACCTATGGAGCTGAGAAACAGATACAAAAAGAGGTATAATTTAATGTTATAAACAGCGGATTTACAAATTTAATAATAATTATTTACCTAAAGATAAACTAACGTATGAGGGTAGAGTAAAGTGCGTACTAGTACTAGGTTATAAAATTTGTAGAATTAGATGTAAAATATACATAATTATTTAACACGCAATTATCCTAGCTTAATACAAATTTAAGTGAGACAGTTCTGTTGTTATTATAGGGAATTTAGATTGAAATACCCTCACGAATAACTCGCTCACTCCACTAAAAGTTTGCGTACTGTCGACTGCAAAATTAGGTTTAGGCAAGGAATTGATAATATTTGACACTTGATAGTAAACAATCGACGCATTGCTTCAGTTTTTGTGACAGGGTAAAAAAGGGAGCGGTAGATCGGATTTTCGTGGGCTATTACAGAGTAGACAAGAGAGGTTTTAATAAATATTCGCGAAACCTTTTTGTGGATAGGCAGCCAAATTCGTGCCTGTAGGGGATGACATCGACACCCATGAAATAGAGCCATGGACAAATCGAAAGCAAGCGTTTAATAGTCTTTAGACCTTTAGGCAACTAGTTTCATCAATCATGAAAAACAACAGCCATGTAGTCACAGTGCAGGAAGATAAGGCTATCTACCAACATTTTGCGAAGATTTTTGGATAGTGCCCGATGATGGAAACGTAGCGAGTAAAACAAGCCATTGATCTTGCGACTCAAATGCCGAACTTGTTTATCCCAACTGAGTGAGGGAGTTAAACACAAGCCCAAGTTAGGAACCTCAAACGAGTATGGTCAGTTAGATCCTAAAAGAGTTATTCTTGGTAGATCAGTAAAGTTTATCCTAATAATAAAGTTTTCACTACTTAAAATCATAATGTTGATCTTGCTGCTGTTTAAATCAAGATCGTTGATTGATGACCAGAAGGCAATGTCATCAACATCTTGTTGAATTAAAAAGATAGCAGTGTTCAAATCGCCATGATGACAATGTAAGTAAATCTGTGTATCGTCGGCCAACATCATGTGCTTAGAGTGGTGAATCACACTAAGCAGATCATTTATGAAAGTAGAAAAAAGCAGTGGTCCCAAGACACTTCCTTAAGGAACAACAAGGGGCATGGAAAGCCAAGCAGAAAATTGACCTGAATTATCGACGATAGACTAACATCTACCTTAAAGGTAGTTAAAAAAGGTTTTTTAACTTAATTAATAGTAGAAAATGTAGAAGCTTGTCGAAAACTTCTAAAAATCAAAAAGAATCAAGATGGTTACGTGTCAGCGATCTATAGCCCTACGCACCTCCTCCAATACCCCTAGTAAAGCCATTCGAGTGCTGTGACTCTTTCTGAAATCAGCTTGAAAATCGTCGATTAAGTTTTACAAAGATAATTACTGAGAATTGCGAATGGACAATCTTTTCAAGTAGTTTAGAAACTTCTAGCAGAAGAATAATTCTAGTATCAGGAGAGTTGAGAGTACTAATTTTGGCCAGAGAAGATAAGATAGCTCTTTTCCAATTGGATGGAAAAGTAGCTGTACTGAGGGAATAATTAAAGACACACAGTACAGGAATAGAAGTTGATGCATTTACGGCTTTCAGTACCTTGGCAGTGCTGATAGTTGTACAATTAAATAACATTCTTTCAAGGCAAATTGATAAAGACAAAAAGTAGTCAATGTCATGACGAAAAAGAGAGGTACTGCACTCCCGGATACAGATGAGTATATGCTTATTCAGTTCGTCCGTAGTAAATAATGTAAGAGGTGATGGTAATTTAGAACCTGATAGATTAAGATTCCTGTTTCTTCTCCATCCTAATTTTGTGTTGGGTGCCTGAGTAACTTTATTGGCTAAAAACTTACTTTTCGCTGTATAAATAGCGTTACTGATTTCACTACGTAGTTGTTTAAATTTAAGGAATGCGTTTGAGAAACGGTCAAAAAGGAGTGACGCCTTGTAAACTTTGTCTCAGTCATGCATCAAGTCCCTGATTTTCTCATTAACCCACGGTTTCCTGTTTGTGGTTGAAACACTGGTCGTAATGGGAGCGATTGTATCGAAGTATTAATGATAACTTGCTTAAAAATATCGACAAGAGAGTCTAAATTTGACAAATAATTATATTTGATAGAGAATACTTTTCATGGTTATCTAATTCTAATAGGGAGGCTATTCGATGGTTGGCGGCTATCTTAGAAAAATTTGAATTCAACTGAGTACTCAACGTTTTATCATTTATATGGTTAAGATGCCTAAACTTCCTAGTCCTAAACTTCTTTAACAAAAGAGGGCAAACCCATCAAACGAAATGATTGAATCATTGTCATTTTCAGTGAGAAAAGTTTCAGGGATGCCGATAATGTCGTAGATATTGTCCGAGCAATGAGTATCAAAGAGGTTGATATTAGTTTTTAACCTATTAATATTTATGTGCGCAATAGAAATAAAAAATTCTTGAGTATGGAGTGAGAATAGCGGCCGACCAACGTGTTTTCACATTTCTTGCACTGCATTTGTATTTCTGGAGGGAAAAAAAGCACTCAAAGCAGAACAATTAAGTCATCTTCCGAGTATAGAGGAATAAGAGAAGACACATTGGGTCGCATGTAGATGGTTAAGTTGCAAACAACAGGTCTCAGGTAATTTTTTGTTTCTGACGCAACCTGTTTGAATTTGCGCTCTAATAAGTAAAGCTCTTTTGGACATAGAGGAGAAACATATATTTTTGCATCACCGCCTGATTTGAATAATGTCTAATACGTATGGATCTTGAGTGCCGAAGTATTCATCAGGATTCGATCATGAAAGTTGAAGAAGATATTTGGACTACTAGACACCAGGGTTGTAAAGCAGAATACGGATCTTAAGTGAAAAGATTAACCTGAGATATTGGGTTTGGTTGGGTCTTCTTTTGATGCCAAACACGAGCGTGTATAATATCTGAAGTGAGTAGGCTGAATCCCATGGCGGTGAAAACAACTGCAACAAAATCCATAGCAGACGCTGATAAATTCGAAGGAATGCCTGAAATCTTTAGTTCGCAATTATCAACCAACATTTTGAAATTATTATTATTATTACTAAAACCAGTCTCTATCTTATCCATACGATTGTTAAACAAATTGAGAAAATCTAGTAAAACTGGAGGGGTTGTATTATCGTCTGTGCTGTAGTGGTAAAAGACAAGCGTGATAATAAGCGTATCGATGGTCGAGCGCGCTATTGTTTTGAAATTTAACTATAAGAGGAGATGTGCGGGGGGTTTACGCGCGTACGCGGGTATTCGCATGTAGGTGGAAATTTCAGGCAAGTATGTTTCTAAGAGTAGGGGTAGGTTGGGTAAAACAGTATGTGCAGATGGGAGAGGGTGAGATGACTGTAGCAATGATTCGTTATCGATAACAGGTTGGCAACATCGAATAATTTTATCCGATAAATGTAACCAATTTAAGCAGCTTGAATGCACAAGTTTACCGCAATTTGAATTTGTACTGTATGGCTAGTATCGAGAGAAAAGCCGAAATGTAGTGTTGGACTCACGACAGCACAAAACACTTTAAAGATTTCAGACATGCCTTGCAGGAGGAGACGGATATTCTTCCTCTTGAGCAACTGCCAAAATTCGATGCGTCCTTCTACTGAGGAGTCTTTGTGATAATAGCGGAAAAATCAACGGTCCGCGGACTGGCTGGACTAAAATCCTGGCTGAGTCCTATACTGTCGGTAAATAGAGCGAAGATGATAGAGGCTGGTGAAGGTAAGTGCATATATATGGAATTCGACTCGAAACACCCCAATATCGCGGGTGGTAAATTGTAATAAGGCAACTTCCGACGGTGCTGCAACAAAAAAAAACTTTCTCCTGGTGCAGGTTGAAACTATTTAAAACGATTTTTATTTTTTGACTTGCTGTGTGGAATCTCCGATATACTAACCTTTTCTCATATAAATACACCTTTGACTTGTATGAATAAATAAATTTTCTTTTCAGATAAATATATTAGACACACATACATACATTATAATACATATTTAAAAAAATGTCAACATCAAACTCAAACAAAAGTTACTAATTTTTTTAACCTTGCCAACATTAAAAATCAAATTCTTACACGAGATATTGTATATTTAACTAATTTTTTTCTGTTTGTGTATTGATTCCATTCTTCTTTTTTTACATGTTTGCTTACAGGATTGCAGGAAACGTGCTTTTGTTCGTGATCAAATAGAAAAAAGAGACAATGAATTTTGATGTTTTATTAAATTTTTAATTTTTTTTTATTCGACGCGTCGGGTATTTAAATATATATGTGTGTATGTGGTGTGTTTTATTGTCATTTTAATTTTATATGTGTGAATGTTATTATGAGAATTCATTGTTTTTCTTGAAATATCGTACAAAAATCGTGATGAAAAATGACAAATGATGGGGGTATTATGTAAATATCGTATATAAATCAAACATTCGATCGTAATTAATTTACTTTTACAACAGAAAAAAAAACATTTTCATTATGTCAATATTTGCTACTTGGTATAAATAGTGTAAGAAAAATAAAAAATTTAACCAAAATATAAGAAAAATTTGAGAAAATATTGATTAACGCAATTTAGCTCGCAAATACCGATTAAAATTCATATAATACTTTGTAATAAATACATGCAAGGGCGATTTAGAGTCAATATTTAAACATATAACAATAATATTTGTAAAATTTTAATTTTTCATGATATTATGTACATTGTAAAATTTTTATATACGATGATTTTATCGATAGGTTTTACAAATCAAAATATTTTAACTTAAGCAAATTAAGTATCACAGGGCTGTAACCTCGATTATACTTTCTTTAAAAAAAGACGTGTTTGTTGATGTATTAATATTCAAAACAAACCAACGAACGAAATAGCGGAACGATGAAATTAAACGATGGTTACAATTTATTCACCTTGATCCAACCAGACGATCGAATAAAATGTTTCTACACATTTAATAATCTTGAAAATTTCAGCTTAACCTTGATTTTTTCTAGGTTATTAATGTCAAAAATACGAAGTCATAATAATAATTTTAATATTAATAAAAAAATAATTAAAATCATAATTTTACTAATAATTTATTATTGTTTCGCTGGTATACTAAAAACAATTTTTCTATAAATTCTATTTTCTATAATTATTAAAATTCTGTAAAAAAAAAAAGTATTTTTACCTTTAAAACGTAAAAAATTGTCAAGTTTCTATCAAAGTTGTTTAATTTTCAGATAAAATAATAAAATAATCAGAAACACCGAGTTAATGAAATTCTCAGAAGAATCTTTCAAAATTTCTTTGGCTTGTGGAGATCAATAAATTCATTTATCATATAACTTATAGTATAAACAAGCAATAAATTCACAAATTTTCTAATAGTTGGAAAAATTCAAATTTTAAAATTACATGGCATTAGATCACAAAAATGCCTTATGTGACAATATTCTGACGATTAAGACATTAGTTCTATATAAGTGCGTTAGGAGGTTACCTGTTAATATGTGGCACTTATTAAAGTTTGCTATCGGTAGGGCATATATACCCCATGTCTTCCTCGTCTGGATAGAGCTGGTTTTCAAAAATTTTTATATCTTTCATCTGTATCTAGAGACGAGATGCCTGGACTCTACTGATGAGCCCACCAGGCATACCCAGGGCGAAATACAAATTTTTGTGCGTCTTATTAAGTTTTTATTAATTTTATACTACAATCAATTGAATTATATATTTTTGTTGACTTAGCTTGTCTTAGTCTTTTTTCAAACACTCATCCTGTGAGGTTTATAAAGTGGCTGGTATTAATACAGTCCGCCTTACTTGAGTTGTCAGGAATGTTCTTTGGCTTGTGGAGATCAATAAATTCATTTATCATATAACTTATAAATAATATAATTCAAATTTATTAGAAATTAATAATTTTGACGATTTCATGTTATAAAAATTTTTTTTTGTAGATATCATTGTTTGTGGTTTACATAACATATTATTCAAATAATAAGAAACCATAACGCTATTATTAAAATTTTTTATAAATATACATGTAAATACTAACCGCATAAAAATGACTAATAACCAGCCAGATATAACAAATAAAAATATAAAAAATAACCTGTTCTTACCACCTTTATTTCATATATATTTTTCGAAACGATTAATCAAATCAACACAATTTAATAATCACCAAAATATCAAATCAACATCGCTCTGTCTCATATATACCAAATACAATAAACAAAAAAAAACGTATCATAAACATTCCGAGACAGGGAGAGATAGAAAAAGAAAACCAAACATTAAATGAAATATATCAATTCTAAAAGTTCTCCTAAATAGGAAAGCGCATCTTTAGACTGTTGATATTATTTTGACGTTTATATATACTAATGCGCATGGCAATTATATCGGTTTGAGCGTATCGCGCAATCGTCGTATACGTCTATTATTAAATTATACAAAATAGTGCGCACCTATATATCCTACCCAAGAAGTTGGTTCAACGTATTTTTTCTTTTTCTTGATACTCCCTTGATATATGTACGAATTTATATCACTTATAATTTTTGTTTTATATTTTTAGGTAAGTAAGAGAACAAAATGTTGAGAGAGATATATATACAAAAAAGTGGAAGTAGTCAATTTGATCGTAACGAAGAGAAAACGGAGAGGGTTTTATATACTTTGAATTGCTCGATACGTGCCTCGGAGCACGCTAGACATTTTATCGAAATGGACGCACACGCGATCATGATTATGCTTTGTTACTCTTTATTCATTTTTGAAATATTTGTTTACTTTTATTTTCTTTTTTTAGTATTACTTTTTTTTCGATAAACTTTTAATTTTGTAAATTTAGTTTATACAGGTACATTAAATTTGATAAATAAAAATAATTGCTATGATTGATTGTGGGTTATTGTAAATTAGAATACTTCATATTTACGTTAAGGGGTCAAGCCTGGGTTAACTGCTCAAAAAATCGATTTTTTTTTATTAACTTTTTTAAAAGTATTTCTTATATAAAACATTATCCCAAAATTTGAAAAAAAAAAATTTTTTTTCGCAAGTTATAATTGAATAAAGTAAGCTTAATGGACATTTTTTCTCTAAAATTATTTTTGCAAAAAAAAACATTTTATTTTAATTTAACTAAAGTAATAATTGCATTGTATTATTTATTGACTATTTTTTTTTTGTTATCTCAATTCGCTATAAATATTATAAATTTTATGGTTTTAATTGTTGATGCTTTTTAGTTTAGTTGTGCGGTACACTCGAATTTCTGCGTATTTTTCTCGTTATTTTAATAGTTTATTGATTTTATATTATTTTTTTTCAGTACAGCCTAATTTTTGTATATTTTACAATTTTTATTATTTACAGATTTACTTTTACGTACATTTCTTATTTAATAATTTTATTTTACAAATATTTATTTTAATTACATTTTTTAATTATTTATTCATTTATTCTCCAATTTACGCTAGTTCTTGTATATTTTACTATTTTTATTATTTGTTGATTTTATTTTATTTTGCGCAATCTGTTGTCTGCAAATTATTTTTTGCTGTTTACACTAAAACTTTAATGGTTTTAGAATTTTAAAATTTTAATTATTTATATTGATTACTATTGTATTTAATTTTTTTCCTATGTAACTAAAAAAGCTCAAGAACGTTCAAAATTTGCAATTCAGTTAATTCTGCATGACAAATTATTATTTCGATTTGGTTACTCATTGGATACCATAGTCACATTTCTATATATAATATCTAATAAAATTCAATAATATTATATACGAAAATCTTTCTGCTGAATTATTATTTACAATTTTTTGTAAAATTTAGTAATAAATAAAAAATTATATCTATGTATACATAATATACATTATATTTAAATTCACTCGGTACATCTTTGCGAAACATTTATTGCGAATGGTCACGTGTGCGTAAAGTTTATTAATCATTAATTTTTACGTTGGCTGTTCAATAATATAAATTAAAACATAATTATTTCGGTGTTACAGTCCGTTATATCTATAAATAAAAATAAAATATTAATTATAAAAATAATAAAAAATTATAGAAAATAAAAAAATTTATTTAAAACTATATGTAACATACATTTGCATAATAATAAGATAATGCGCCTTCCTGTAAATATTTTATTAAAATTTGTATTGCATTGATATTTTTACTTAAAATCATGTTTAACTACTTTAATATATTTTCTTTGTTATACGAAAGAGGAAAACGTGTGCTTAATTCATTAAGAAAAATATAAGCAATGGTAAATATAAGTAAAAGTTGTTTTTAATGTATCAAAGACAAAATTTTGGAAATCAGATGATAATTATATTTAGGTCACTGCTCTATACGCACGGACTTTTGACGCATGCCTGCGAGTAAATATTTTTCACTAAAGAGAAATCAAATTTCTCAAACCCACCGCAATCAACAATATTTCACATAACAAAAATTATAAGAACCATATTTTTGTACACTAAAAGTTATAAAATCGATTTTTCACATACTAAAAATTATAAAAACCATATTTTTGTACACTAAAAGTTATAAAAACGATTTTTCCCATACTAAAAATTATAAGAATATATTTTTGTAAACTAAAAGTTATAAAAACAATTTTTCACATACTAAAAATTACAAAAACAATATTTTGCACTCTAAAAATGACTATAAAAACGTGATAAAGAAAAATCCTTAATCAACTATTCTTAAAAAAATATACTTTTATATTACATATATACACAACTAAAATAAGAAACGATAAAATTCAATTCCACTCTGTGAACAAAGTTTGGAAGTTGCATTTATATATATACCCGAAAATATATAACAACGCGGGGAAGAAATCCGCGTGTAAAGACAACTTTTTCCGCGATCCGAAATTCGAAAGAAAAGTAATCCGATATATATAAATATACGAAAAACAAAAAAATTCACCAAGTGTATATATTGAAACTCGATGTTTATAAAACCCTTTTAGATTCTGTGTGACTATGTGTGTAACATTTTCTTTTAATAAATAATAAATTTTTATTTCGAACAAAAAATATTTTGTGTAAAAGTAACGCGAACCTGCGAGTGTAATAAATTTTATAAACAAACCTAGAGGGAGGAGAGAGGAGGAGAACAAAATTATTATAGGTATCTGGTGACTCGTCAAGTGAAACCCAATTAAAAGGTGTTGTGTGAGCTTTACTTCCTTGATCTATGTGATGTTATAAAATTTAATATATACTTTTTCTTTTATTTCCACACTTTTGTATGCATATATATGGGGCATTCCGTGTCAAATCAGCAGATGAAAATTTAAAAATTATTGATATTCTGTTAAGCAATTTTTTTTTTTGAACCTTAAATATGTAAACAAATTTTTAGATGCTTTACGTAGATATGACAGAAATTATTAATAACCAAAAGACACAATGCACTTATATGATATAATTTTCATGACCTAACAACTCAAAATTTATGCATCCTACAAAAAAAATGATACGTACCTTTTAGATTGGAAATTATATGATAATTTCAATGAAATATTCATTATAACCATCGATTGAATTTTATTGTAGTCTTACTGCCCTTAAGTCACTAAAAATGGTATATATCACAATAGATATATTACTGAAAAAAAATCACAGATACTTCTAATTGCATGTACTTTGTGTGTACCAAGCTCTTTTTAGCAGCATAATTAATAGGATAAAAGATATACACTTTTTTCTGTAAAGTTAACTACAAAAATAAAAAAGTTCAACGACCTTCAGTTAATAATTTTAAAAATACTGGTAGATTCTACTTTTTATTTACAACCAAAAAATATCTCTATCAATTTTCTCCTAAGATTAACGGGGTGCCAAAGCCAAGTTTTATTATCCCTACCTTACCGACCTCGATAACATAAACTCACATAAAATTAGTTACAATTAAAAAGGAAGTTAATTTACGTAAATGTTATTAATTGTCAAAAATTCGAAGCAAAAATATTGACTTGTTTTTGAGGAATTCCTTTCCAAATATTTTGACATGCCTTTTATTAGACGAGCGTATCCTATTATAAAATTGAGTAAGCGCTCGAATCGAAGATCTCGAATCTCGATCTCGAACATTAAAAAACTCGAAAATCAACGGAAAACAAAACATCGGCGCGCGTAGCGCGCCCAAATCCACTAGTAACCTTAAATTGCACCAAACTATCGTAAATTTTGGTAAGGGATTTCTCGAAAACAAATCGATATTTTCGCTTCAAATTTTGAACCTAGATTTGCGTAAATTATCGTTTTTTTCTTAATTATAACTAATTTTCTGCGACTTTTGAGGCTGATAAGGTAGGGAGGATAAACCTTGACTTTCATACCCGCTTTATAGTTTTAGCGAAAAAAAAAATCATAAAGATATTCGTATCATATATGTGTATGAATTTGTTTACATATTGTAGGTTCAAAAAAAAGTTGTTAAACAGAATATTAATAATTTTTAAATTTTCATCTGATTTGACATGGAATGCTCCACGTATATATGTGCATATATATCTGAGCGATTAATTTATTAACAAGGTAGTTTTATCTTTTTTTTTGTTTTCAATGGGAATGTGGATGTTTTATATTGTTTTAGTTTTTAAGTTATTTTACTATTATTTCAATTGATTACACATAGTTTTAGAAAAAAAAATGACTAAGAATGTAATATATTTTTTTTAAGAAATGTACAATTTCTTTTATTAGAAATATATCTTTACTTAGTGAAAATCAAAGTTATTATAGTTTGAAAGAAAGTTTCAGAGTTTTAATTAAAAAATTGAATGAACGAAGTGGTCTGTAAATGAATATTATTTTTTATGAAATTTTCCAATGTTTTGAAAGGTTGATATTTACATTATATTGAATAACAAAAATCTATGTTTATTTTTGGCTGGAAAAAATTACTAATTTCAATTAGATATTTAAAAAATTTTGAAAAGAATAATTTTACATTTTGTTTGTCAATCACTGTTGTTACAGTTTAAAAAAGAAAGTTATTACGTTGAATTAAAAAGTTAAATAAAAATGGTTAAAATATAGAAAACCTTATTATATATTATTTATTATGAAAATTATAACTTTTTTATTCCAATGATATATACATTGTTTATTAATCATTGTAAATCTAATTCGGAAATACACCTAAATTTAATTCAAATATTTAGTAAAAATGATCACAGAATGTATAATTATATTTTTTTATACTTTTTTATACATATTATTAAATATTTTTTTATGTATACAATCTGTCAAAAAATTCAAAATAGTATATTGAAAAATTCGAATGAAAATGTTTTAAAAATGTTATTGTTTTTATAAAAAGTAAATAAGAAAATCTTATTATGAAATTTAGCTATTAAAATGTAAATTATTTAACGTGATACGAAAGACACGCTGTAAATATTTGTAAGATATCTTTCTACTAACGTATATAAATAATTACATAAAAAAAAACTTATTTTCATCTTCGTGAAACATCATTGAAAAAATGTATATAAGACCAATGGTTTGAAATTGTAATAAAAAACGTTTGTTTATGTAATAATAAAAAAATTTTAAAATATCAAAACGAAGTATTTTATTATCCTACTCAAAAAAAAGCATGTACTCTGAACAAACTATTTCTGTGATAGTAAAAAAATAATCATATAAAGTAAAAGGTACTGTAAGTGATTTTTTGTTTGCATAAATCTTATACTTTACTTCGTACTTGAACTTTTTCTAGAATTCAATTTTTATTCGAGAAGTGTCACACGCACTCGCGACAATTTCGGAAGAGCCAGTGTGTAAGAAAAACGACCGTAAGAAGGTGTGTATAAAATGTGTCTTATAAGAAAACAGAAAATTCAATACAACGTTGAATTCAATAATTTTACACGTTGAATTATATTATTAACGTTAAAAAAAAATTTTCTATTCTCAAAGTCTCTAACAATTACAAAAAATAAAATATAAACAAACGTTAATCAAATCACACATAGCTGAGACTATTAGAAAAATATCTAAAAACTTTACTCTACAAAATTGTTAAAAAATTTATAGTTCACTTTTTATTCCCACCAGTTACATTCGTGTACATTCCCTTCCTCGCATTTTATTATACCCATCTATATATATACATAATCGTTTGCGCTTGAATACTCCTCCTAAAAAAATGCATATGCAAAATTCATCGTAGAAATAAAAAAAATCACTATACGTTAAAATAAAAAATAAAAGTAAATAAGATTATATATATATATATATATATATGTACACCTATAATTTACAAAACGAGGCCATTATAATTCATCGGCATACGCGCACATATATATATCGATCATTATATCCGCTTGTGCTTATACACATACGCATTGAATAAAATTTAAATTTTTCGCAACCCACCCGCGTTTCAATATAATCAATCGTATCGATGCGAGGTACGTATTGCACGCCCTGCGCACAATCACAATGACAGGCAAATAAAACGAGCGTTATGTATATATACATTCATAAACACAATATGCAATTTGTATATTATTTTCATTCATTGACATTGCGTCGTTCATGTACAATTTATACTGTTAAACATTTATTTTATTCTAATATTTTTTTTCCTGTTTTACAATAATAAACAAAATTAAATGCAAGCGTATAGAAAACACGAGCTTTTCCAATGTAAAAATAGCTGTATTTACGCACGTATATATATATATATGTGTGTGTGTGTGTGTGTGTGTGTATAGTTAGTAATAAACTCTGATGTGCACAATATCGAGATATTGTGACTTGATAATTTATCGAAAAATATTTACATTGTGAAATTTTCATTGGTGAAATTTAATTATGTAAAAAACGCGCAGTGTTGATTTTAAATATTTGAGTGCAAGAAAATGTACGGTTATTATGAAGAAAGAAAGAGCGACCTTTGACTAACGAACGAGCACGTGTCGTTCAACAGTTACTTCATTTATACAATAGATTGCGGAAATAAATTTCAAGGCTCGTTATGAATGAACTTTCGCTCATCGAGTCGTGTTTTAACAGTTACAAAATCCCTTCCTATTGCACAATTTTTAAAGTTCTCAGGTATGTAGAATGTTAAGAAATAAACGAAACGTATTTAGTAACGATGCTCGTGTAAGAGTTTTATTATAAATTTTCCAAGTGTCATCGTTTCACACTTATTATAATTATTGTCGTCAAAAATAATGTTTGTACTTAACAAATTATAAATTACAGATCTTAAAGTAGACAATGATACTTTTTTTTGTTTCAAAACGTACGCAAGTAAGGCTTCCACATTTTGTTGCTCGAAGTAAAAATATATCTTCAGTTTAAAGAAAAGGAAAAAAGACACGTAAATAAATATCATTAAATTAAAAGAATATTGTATATAGCACGTTAGGAAGTAGTAATATTCATCTCTCTAAGTTATAAAAATACGTTATGTCTTTTTAAAAAAAAATATATATGTATATAAAAAATATACAGCACAAGTTTTAAGTCACTTTGAAGAGAAAATATTAATCACGTTATGCTTCTTTAAAAAGAAAAAGAATAGTTCAAAAATATCGAAAGTTCAGTGCGCAACAACTTTCAGTGGAAAGAAAAAGCTTGTGAAAGCCTTCTTGAGGAAGTAATGTTAGTCCTGTGAGTCCACGGCTCGCAAAGAGCTTTGATTAATACGTAGAACATCCAAGCGAAGAATATTACTCCAAGAAATGCAGCGGTTCCGTAACTAAAAAGAAGTATTTAGTTAATTTTCTATATCGCTAAACGAACGAACAAAAATAAAACAAAACAAAAAAAATCTTACCCGATAAGCCAAAAGAAGAACATTCCAGAACCTAATCCAGACATGAAATTATAGCTGGCAGCTGAACGAAGACTAATATGTGGAGGTAAACGTTTTTCGTAACCAGAAGAGAATCCATTGGGTGTTCGTTTTGGTAGCTGTACAACTTTAGTCGGTGGTTTCAAAATTTGACGAGTGATTTTTCCGAAAAAATCTTCTCTACTGTACGCTTGCACTAATTCTTCTTGATACTGTAATTAAAGAAATTTATATGAATACTATTTGTATTATAAACAATATCGTTACATTTCATTATTAAATTACGAAATTATACTGTTACTATCCAACGTACAATTCAGATAATAATATTGTAAATATCATTTATTTTTCCATGGAAATTAGAAAAAAAATGTTAATTAGTGTACGGCTTTTTATCTAAACTAAAAGTCAACTACGAAAATGTATTATATTGTCACCTTCAATTAATTAAAATAATCTTTCTAATCAATGAAATATAAATGATAGTCCTTACGTTAATTATATGAACAAATGAGTTTGAATTTCTAAATAAATAATTAAATTATTAACTAATGTTAATTAATTAATTAAATAAATAATTGTCCACAAAAAATTATTTATCTAACGTACGTGATTGACGAATTTAATTATTAACAAAACCAAGAACCAAAATATTTCACCAATTAGTTTGAATTTCTGAATAATTAATTTTATTTCGATATAAAATCATTTAACTTTTTTTTCATTTATTCAATTTTAATCTTTTGAAAGATTATTTACAAATAGAAAAAAAAAAATTATGTACCTAACAATTTAATTAACGCGTACGTAATAACGTTTGATTAATTAAACTGACATCCAAAATGTATGAAATTGTTGTACTAATAAGCTAACCTTCGTATTAATGTAATTGCAAAGTTGATAGAACAATCTGACTAGAAAAGCACTTTCGTAACTGCGAACTGGTTGCAGTTCAGGATCTCCCATGTATTCAATATATCTACAATTTTGACGTCCGTCTTGTATAGGTACGTAAACACCTGGTCTACTCGAGTCCAAACTACTGTCCATCTACAAAGTAAAAATAAAATTGTTATTTTTTTTAGTTTTTAAACATTAACTCGTTTTATATATTTTTATTTGAATATAAGAACGCATTTTTATGAATTATTAGTAAAATAAATAAATTAATTAATAAGAATGTCGAAAAGTGCGAAAGTTTTAAAAATATATATTTTTTGTTTTAATTAATCAAATAAACAAACAAACAAATAAAATAATTAATGGATATCTCACTATTACTCAAAGTACGCGCAATAATTTTTCATCTCATTTTGGAAGACTTAATAATAATCAAGTATAAAAGTTTTAATTACACCTGATGCACGTTTAATAATTACAGTACTAATTAACGAACATCCATTGTTATCCCGTAAACACACCTAACGCTAACGACGTACGAGGATAATTGACATAAAATTGGTAAATGAAAAATTACCCGAATATACTAATTAGTTTAGAATAAATTTACAATTTTACCGTGTAAATGTGAAATAAAAGTTTCTTTAAAAATATCCATAAACGATAGGGAGTCGAATGTCTAGACTTGGACGATTTTCGTTTGGACGATTTCGAACGAGACTTCATGGTGACTTACTTGAGACTGGTGGCAAAATGACGTCGATAAGATGCTCTCATGGTACTCCTGATCGGCAACTATGGCAGACTGCGGTATCTCCTCCATGTTGATCTGAAAAACAAAAGACATTGATTTGAGTGGGAGGATCGCACAGAATTTTGAATTCTTCAAACGGTCGTGTTATTGGGATGTTAGTACCTGTCCTACCTGGAAAATGTCTATCAATTGTTGTTGGGCATTAGCGAGGAATAAGGGTACCCTTCGTCGTTCATCCAAACTTATGTCGTCCGACGACGTGTCCTCTCCATTGAAAAACTCCCAAATGGATATGAGAAGCCTTCTACCTGTTCTTCGTTTTTCCAACGCCTCCACTAGGCTCGTCGATGTTAAATGCGCTTGCTTTATTGTACTCAAGAAACATATTACCTGCGATGTAAATAGGGTGTTAGATGTAATTACGAGAGGTGGGGGCTGGAAAATTTTTCGCGTAATAAACCCATTTTGAATGTACCGTTTCTTTTTTAAAATCATTGTGTATTTAATATTTTAAATGTCGATTTTTTAAAATTATAATGGTTTACCTGCGTAACAATTGCTGGAGAAAACATTGGGATGTACTGATAAGTCGGACCTTCTAGTTCGAGTATTTGTTGACGTACAGTGCCCGTCCATTGATTAGTAGATCGATTTCGAGTTGACGCTACGTCGTCTATGCAATTTTCAACTTCTAATAAAATTTTGGCTAAATGCGGTTGGGAAAATACCTGCGATTTATATGCAAAATGATTAACACAAAGTTATTTGATAAAATATTATTATATAAAACGTACCTTCGTTACGCGAAACAACATGTGCGCATTTTTGGGAGCAACTAAATCCGTTCTCATAAATCGAGGTAATAATTGTTGAAATATCGCTGTGTACGCTAATAAATTGTTAGCTACAAATGAAATCCATCTATTTGGATCTTGAATTTTTCCTCTCTCTTCTTCCTCAACTTTCCTAATGTATTAAAGTATAATATATGAAAAATTTATAATTTCATAATTTACTGTTTATTAAATTGTGTACTAAATATATATATACCCTTGTTTTGTATAACCAATTCCTTGGATGTACCTCCATGGCTGAATAAAACTCAACCAAGCTTCTAAAATTAATCGGAAGGAACTATCAAGTGGCCAATGATGTATTGCTTTTCTCAAAAATGTGTAAATTTTTCCTTGCACTGATGGAAGAATAACTCTAAAAAGTAATAATCGTTAATAAATTATGTACACAATTTTAGAAAAAGAAGTTGCAAGATATTGTACCTTTTCAATTCGTCCATGGCACTTTTATCACCAATAGAACTATTAGCAAATTCGTGTAAAGTTTTAATAAATGTTCTAACAAGTCGAATATGTTCTCCAGAGTGAATGCTATGCTGTAATAGGAAAACAATGAATTTGCAATGCTTCTTTTTTACTTAAACGAAAAAATATATATCATAATTAGTTAATATACTGATATAATTATATTACCCTTCGTGGCAGAGATCCTGTAATTTGAGAATTTCTATTGGGAGAAAATTGTTCCTCTTCCGTATATTCCAACCAAAAATCAAGGAAAACTTGAACAATTGTTTCACTTCGCCAAACTTGTGGTAAACATTGTTGTTGTGGAACTCCTGAATTTGGACTTGTTGAATTGGGAGACAGGATTGTTGCTCTTAAGAGTCTTGTAGTTTGTAGTCTTTAAAACAAAATATTACAATGATTTGTAGAAAATTACTTTAACCACATTAAAATAAAAGTAAATTGTACCTTTTTGTATCGGGTGATTGCATCAATTTTCTTGGTGGAGTTTTCTTAACGTATGGTCCAATAATAGGTAAAACTGGCGAATTGTCTCTTGGTAGAAAATGAAAGAGGTAACAATTAGCTAATTCAACGTATATTGTTTCCCAGTTTATCCACACGTTATCTTGTTGCTGAATATACAACCATGGGTTTGTTAAATGATACGCAAAGTGAAATATGTAATACTCAAAAGGATATGCACAGTATTAAGGAAAATCATATAGTTCATATATATATATTTATATTTATAATTAGATAAAATAATAAAATAAACATATACATTTATATAAGTAATATATAATGGTTCATTAAAAAGGATACTCATAGACAATACTGTCGGAAGACGAATACCATGATCATCTTTAAGCTTATCGGAATAAAATGGTGGAATAATACCCTCCTCCAACATATGGCGAATTTTTGACTAGAGAGTAACAATAAAAAGGGATAATAAAATAGTCAATGAAAACTTCAAAGAAATACCAGGTTAAAAATGATTTATACTCACTGGCAAATACGAGACAGGAAAATTGTATTTCAAATAACAATCTGGAAGTAATTTATAACACAGTGAAAATATTGGTCCTTGAGGGCTTAAAAAATTACAGAGAACCTCATACTCCTGTGGATACTTTTTCAAACTTATAGTGTGAAGACCCCACCCAATATTATCCGTTATCCCGAACAACGAATCTATAAGCACTGGAAATATATGCTGTAACTCTGTTGTACTCAACTCGTCTATAAGCGTAGCAAGCTCTCTGCATCTTTGAACGAGCGGCAGACTCAAATAAGCCTGCACTCTTCCCTGGAATAACAATACAATTATATAAACAATCGTCCAAACTAAATGTTACCCTAAACTTCGATTGATACAATCATCGAGTGCAAAAAGTATCCTGTCAAAAGATTACACCATCGCAAACACATGACAAATCTAATAAACGGTCAACCCACACAAATTACAATGTACATTATAATAATGATTCATAATATGTACACACGTACACGGGCAAAGTAAAATAATGATTAAACGAAATAAAAGAAAATTACCGTGACAACATCAGCCGAAGTGGTCATTATTACAATTTATTATTCATTTACACACATATATGTACAACGGTGAACAGAAATTTTAACAACAAATATATATTTTCAAATGTAAGGGGGCAAAAATAACCTCTACTGTGTTGTATTTATATACGCGCCATCGTCAACTGTGCAACACTGCAAAAAACGATTTTTCGCCAAACCGTACGTATATAAAACTGCGCAATAATCGATTTTGCAATATCGATGTGCACTTGCGATCGATATGTATACGCCATATATATTTCTTACAATCGATAATCGATATGCAAAGGCGCGATTTTTGAATCGCGAAAACGTAAAATACACGTTGAAATATTAAAAATATTAAAATATAAAATTATGATTTTTATTTTATATATCATTTCTTGTGTAAGGGCGGTTAATTATGTAATATATAAATAATAATAATAAAATATTCTTTTTCTAATGATGATTGCGTGATTTATAATTTATTATTGTTTGCTACATAAGGAAATTATTGTTCTTAATAACCTCTTTTTAATTGTAACAATAGTAAGATACTTTTTCTTTATTTATTTTGAATATATATTTATTTTACAGTGCGATAGAGTACCTTAAAAATAATAAATTAATGATAATTAAGCAATAAAAAAATTTATTTTTTTTTTTAACAATAACTGTAATTTTTATTAATAAAAAATTACTTAATCAGTAATAAATGAATAAGTTTTATTTTTACATAGTTCAATTTTTATACTTTCTTATTTATTTACATTGATTAACAATATAATAAAATATACTTATAATTGAGATACAAATTTATTGTAAACTCCAATTTTTCTTGAACAAGGAAGGTAATAAAAATGAAAAAAAAATCACAAACAAACATATATTTCATTTATTATTTATTTATGTAAAAAGATAGTCTATACTTTATTAACAACAATATTGTATGTTTTACACGCATCTTAAATATACAATAATTTAAGTACTTTAATGTAAAAATGCTTAATTTAATATATTCCTCTCAAAGAATTTATTATAATTAAAATTTCATGTATATATCATATATATCAAATAACAATAAAATTTACAATTTTAATTTTTATTAACAACTATACATACATGGTTGATTTCGATAAAAAAAACAAAAAATTTCAATACGTAAAAAAAAATTTCTTTTAATCAAAAGGATCATTTATTAATTATAAGAAAATTGAAAAATTAAGCAAATTAAAATAATAATTGTAAAAATTAAAAGAATTATTTATTTAACGACATTAAATAAAATTTGTAATAGAAAAGAGGATAATTTATAAGTCTAAACAAAAATTGAAAAAAACTAGTAGGTTTTTTTTATCAATTTAAAAGAAAAATTGTAAAAATTAAAAGAATTATCTATTAATTTAAAATAATAATGGTAAAAATTAGAAAGATTATATATTTATGAATAGTAGATAAAATTTCTAAAAAACAAAAGGATTATTTATTAATCTAAAAAAAAATTTCTCAATAATTTATCAGTTTAAATAAAAATAGGTTTGTTTATCAATTTAAAAAATTTTTGAATAATTATTATGATCACTTATCAATTAAAAAAAAAATTATTATTTATACTACAATAATTTTCTAAAAAAAAAAAAAAACGCAACCGCATATACTTAGTAACACCGGCGGTTCTAATTATATATATACGCACGCACAAGTGCGTCAAGCCATGAGCGTCCCCTTCCGAAGTAAGCTCAAAGCGTTTAAAGTATTATAAAAATATATATATATATATTCAGTATAAATTTGTCCAGTTTCAAATCGTTTTATGTAAAACCGGCGTGTGCTCCTCTATATATATATATATATATACCAATCTCAACGCACACAAAGACGCGTCTCTACGTATACGTTGTGTATTATTTTTTTCCTTTTTTTGTTTCTCGAGAATAAAAGAAAAGAGAACGAGAGACATAGAGAAAAAAAGACAATATATATATAAAACAAAGTGAATATTACCGTGTCGTGCGAATTAAAAAAAAAAACCGTACATATAAATCGTTAAGGATATAAATATATCCGGCGATCTTGAAGCCATATATATATGTATACCGTGTTGTATAAAAGAGGATTGTAACAAAAAAAAAGAAGAAGAAGAAGAAGAACACACACAACGGAGCGTCTCTTTAATTGATCTTTGCTCGTCGTCCGCACAAAAATGGCCTCGGCTTATAAGTCGGCGAAAATGGTAAGTAAGATGTCCACTTCCACCTGTAATTAATACGATAGTTTTATTATTTTTTTTTCTTGGTGATGTATAAAATGGAGTGACTAAGATTTTTCATCTTTGTTTTTTTTTTTTTTTCGTGCGTATACCGTCTGAGTAGAGTCATTCCGAATGGTAAATCAAAGGTGTTGGGTATGTATTCGGCTTTATCGTCGTCGACGCTGTCATCCTCTTTCCCGTCGAAGTTTAACTCCATTTCTTTAGCCCAGGCGTCCAAACCTCGCTCCTCCGCGGTACCTGAGAAAAAAGTTTTTCACTTTTTTAACTTTCTTTTTTTTTGGGTTAAATACGATTATTTTCTTTATTTTTGACGCTACGTATTTGTTTTTCTTTTCTTTATTTTTGAGACGTTTGGGGGTATGTGAGAGTTGTACTCTTTTTTTTTTGTAAAAGGGAGAGTTAAGCTGTTAGCGTATAGAGTGAACAGTTTGGTTTGTACAGAGGGTAAAAATGTTTGTAGAAAGTTTGTATAAAAAATATGATTTTATATACCTGGTATTAGGTTATCTAAAAAGCATCCAACAACTCCTCCTACTAAGATTGTTGTGCTTAAGAGTACGGTAATTACACCGTCAACTACTTCATTACCGGTATTTATAGAAGTTGGATGTTTAATCATCCATTTGGATAACACCTGGAAAACGGAGTTGAATTTAATTTTATAAAAGTTTGTGTAAATAGTTTAATATCCTTACCAAAGGGAAGAACACAGAGAACCCGAGAATGTATAAGTTTCGAGCGGAATTTAAATTGATATACTGAAGCGCTGAGAAACCTGAAAATTATGTTTAATAAGATTGAGATGTTGATATTATTCTTTATTTTTAACAACATGTTTTTAGTTGAAATAAATGTGTACACATTACCAAACGCTGCTATCATTCCGAACATGACACAAAATATACCACCCACTACTGGTTCTGGTATAATAATAAAAATTGCTCCAAATTTACTGATTACTCCTTGAAGTATCATTAGTATACAAGCCCACTGTATTACTCTTCGACTTCCAACTTTGGTTACACCTATACAAAATTAAAATTACTTCATTAGTAAGAGTGTTGAATTGATTCGGTGTTAAGTTACAATGTTAAAAGACCTCACCAATGGTTCCTACATTTTCTCCAAATGTATTAGTACCGTTACCACTACCCCAGAGTCCTGCCAATACCGTACCAAGTCCTTCCATACCAATTCCACGATTAATGGCATGAACTGGTGGTGGTGGAGCACCTGTCGATACAAAAAAATATTGTTTACTTTTAGACAGCTTTTAAAAAAATTTTTTTTTAAAAAGACTAAAAATGACTAATTAATAAATATTTTCTTCACAGTTACCGCACATTCTTGAGGTTGTTGGATAATAACTGATGGACTCAACTGTACACGCTAATACACCGGCGAGCATACCCAGTACTCCAGAAAGTGTAACAGTTGGTACACCCCATTGTCCAGGATAAGGAATTCTGAACCAAGGCGAATCGTTAATAATTTTTAATTTGGTATCTGCTCTTCCTGGATGGCCTGGTGGTAACGCATCGGTAAACGTCAAGATGGCACAAATAATCCACATGACAACTATGGTGAGTAAGACCTTTGATTTAAAGAAATAAAAATACCGATCAAAGTCTATTAATTCAAATTGAAATCAAAATAATTTACTTACTGGAAAAAGTTTGAACAAAGCAAACCAGGTGACTCTAAATCCCTGGCCTCTTTTATAGACTAGTAATGGTACATTCACATTGACTAAGACTTGAGAGTAAAGTGTCAACATGATAATAGTTCTGAAACAACACAAAGGTATTAAAAATACATCAGACAAATATTTTCAATCGAAATTCAAGTATCTGTACCCTGCAGCGATTCCCCAGTGCTTTGAAGCAGCGTCAGCTGCATTTTCGAACAATGACAACCCAACTAAAGAAACGGTTGGCACAATTGTGAGCGGAGTAACATATTTCAACATGTATCCAATGATACCTACAACAATTTTTGCTCTCATAATACAAACTGACAGTTCAAGTTTATTTGCAACAAAATATATCTTACCTCCGTATCCCACAATAACTTGGAAAAGCGCAGAAACAGCTATGGCACCAGAAAGTTCTCTCATTCGCACTTGCCACATTTCAGTTCTTTCATCATGCGACAATTCATTTAAAACAGATGCATCCGGACACTTCCACTGTGGTAAATTTAATATAGCAAGTGTCGGTACTAAAAATGATATGGTCCCACCCTGCACTAAAGGAAGTCTACAAAAAGGAAAAGTAAACACTCAGTTGTGTTTGAACCCAAAATATTGACTCGCTCATTAGATTCTACTTACTTAACACGTGATCGTCAAATTTAAAAAAAAAAAGGAATAAGAAAACATAATTTGTATCAATTATCAGATATTTTTAAACATGAACTTAACAGCTGTATAATAACGCGTATAGATATGCGCCTAAACATCTAAAATGTGAACAATTTCCATATCCACGTAACGCAAAATAGAAACATTTCTGTGAAAAACAATGAATAATCAACAATTAGCTTTTACAAATGACTTTACGAGGTTTTGACGGCTCTCATCATCATCCAATAACATTTTATCTCTTACACAATATATATGTGCACGAAAGCTTTCTAAATCCTTGAAACATATCACTTATACATAGGAAGTTTAAGCTTCGCAAGCTCTTCGTCAAGTATTTAGTAATCAACATGTAGTGTAAGAATTAAATTACATTGTTTTTTTTTAATTTAATTTTTTTTATATACCTTATAAAACGCGAATAGGTAATTTGTGATGACCAGAGTTTCATTAGAGGAGAAGGAAAAATGGAGTAAATTTATTTTATTATAGGGATTAATGAAACATCACGCGGTATAAATCAGATAACGAGAAATTTTCTAAGTAGCATTAGAATAATCTAATTTTTAACAGATTGACTTTGCGTAATATCGCATCACGGTCGAATCGACTGATTGAAATTTTTAAACCTACTATAACTTAATCCTTTCGTTTTCTTATCTTGGGAAAATAATTAGAATAGAAAAAATGTTATTTTTTTTCGAAAAATACTACTGTTACACTTATTATAGTTACTTTTGATCACACAATTTTCTGACGAGTCAGAAGTTTACGACAAGTTTTCATTGCTGGATATTTTAAAACTGAAAATGGATAAAAAGTTAAGTAACTGTTTTTTTTATTTAAGCGAAATTAATCTTTATTTAGATTATTGTGCTAAGTTATAATTAACTTGATTATATGCAAGCTATTTAAAAAAAATTTTCAAATATTAAATAATCTAGGTTTTGTTTTATAAAATTTGTATTTCAAATTTAGTTCAAACTATAAAAGGTGGTGAAAATTGTGATAAGTAGTCGAAGCCTATATTTTAAAATATACCATTTTCCTTCAAATTCACCAAACCTCTAAAGTTTTGTGTATGTCATTGTTAAATAATTTTAAGCATTTTTTTTAAATTCAAAAAAAATTTTTTTAATTTCTCCCGAAAATATTTGTATTTTTTTAAGGCAAATATAGATTTTTATGAATTTTGCAATTTCGTGGTAAACAATAATCATTTAACTACCTATATTTTTTTTATTTTTTCCTCCGGAATTTTGGTGCAATTTTCGTAAAGAGTTCTGGTATGTATCAATTGAAAGATTTTTCCAAAAATTAAAAAATCCGTGATGTAAAAACAAGGATTTTTAAAAAGTACCTATACTTCCGTGAGTTATAGATTGATAAAAACACGTGAAAAAAAGAAAATATTGCATTTTGTGAAAATTATACAAACATAATATCTAAAAATTAATATCACTAATAATTTTGTAATAAACAACAGGTTTTCTTTTAAATTCAAAAAATGTCTTTCAAAACACTTATATATTCGCTTTGAAGAGCATCTATATAAATTGTTTTACTATTATTTATAGAGATAGACAAGTGATAGAGATTTTTGAGTCCCCACAAAACTCGATATACTCAACAGAAAGTGTTTATTTTTATTATCAATTAATTAATTAATTTTTTTCAATAAATTAATAATTATATATTATCAAACATTTACTCTATACATACATTTTTTTCATATTTTCAATTTCATATATTTCAATTACAATTTTACAACTCAACTATAACTGAAAAGAAAAAATTCATCGACACCCCAAACTTTAAAGCTTCGTCAAAAAAAAAAAAGATCAGTATACACAGTCAATAGGCAAAGTAACTGAACAACAATGTATACATTGATCATATCAATCCTCTGCGTACAATACACCCCCGCCATAAATTTTCATTCGACGGTTTCACATGCGCGCCGCGCCTGATAACGAATCGATAATTTGCATTGTAAATTTCATTCTCAACGCTCATCACCTTTAAAATCCCCCTACATTTGTCTAAGTACATCTTCTTTTTTTTAGAACACAGGAAATAAAAAATCACACTTATATACACTTTTTCTAATTTTAACACAATGAAATTGGCTAATGAACAATTTTAGTGTCGATTTTTTTTAAAGGGTACATATATATGTACATCTGTTAAATTACAAACGAAGTGTCATTAAATCTTTTTTTTTACCGTTACATTTGCACTTTTTTGAATGCACATTCGGTGTTCATCTAATATACGCAATATAATATCGAGTCATTCAAATATTTAACTTATCGTGAAATTTCGCGTTGCGTAACATTTTTTTTAAACCTAAGATAATAACGATTCTTTAATTTATTCACATTGTGTTAATGAGCTCTGTGCATGTTTTTTTTATGTGTACTTCGAGTATGTAATTAATATTTTATTAATTTTAATCGACGTATGCGTTAATAACCATTAATCAGTTAATTGCAATTGAATTTCCATAGATTAATATATCTATATCATATTTTTTTTAATAATGAATAGTTTCTATAATAATTTTAAATCAATTTAATTTGATTGTTCGTTGTATTAAAAAATAAGTATAATATGTATATATGATAATATATATGTAAATAATCCTAAAAAATTAATTAAATTAATTATTAATTAGTATTAATTATAATTAATTAAAATCAATTAAAAAAAATTAAAACGATTGTCCCTAAAAACATACATATATCAACGATTCTAAAATATATTCCTTCATGACAATAAACAATTTAAATAAAAATGTATCATATTACGTTTCTCATGAAATAATTACAACTAAACAGAGATAACATATTCAATTAAACAATAAATATATTATTTGCTCATCTTTACATTGAATATATATGCGTGTATACCGAACTATTCAAATATTACAATGTTCACAGCTGATCTAACCGATTAGTTGAAACAACTGTAGTTAACGCTGTACGTAATATAATCGATTAGAATACACAGAAAAAGAAACCGTTGATATTTAAATAGTACTTTAAAAATTATTTTTTCAACGATTACATACACCGTGTATTCCAAAAATAACTCGATCCGATGTTATATTTAAATCGAATCTTAGCTCGATAATCACGAAAAAAAAAATAAATAAAATTCATTGATAAATTGTATATAAAATTAAAAAAAAAAAAAAAAGAATCACTGCATCTCATTCTCTTTACTCGAGATCTCGTCGATCGATACGTCAATTAGGTTAATTAAGAAATTGTCGAATTTACGCGAAATCGCGAGATTTCTTTTTTTTTCACACGCGGAAATCGATGATATATATCAATTGAATTATTCGCGTTTGTATAATAATAATAATAATAGGAAAAAGAGTAAGAGAGGATTGATAAAAAAAAAGAAAACAAGCGTGTGTATGTATCGTCGAGGAATTCGTATCACCGAGCGATTACGATTTTGATCTCTTTGAGTATCATATATACCGAAATGTTTAAGTGTAGAGATAAAGACCGGGTATAAGGATTATTTTTTTTTTACCTGCAACCAATGGTCGTTTGTAGGAAGGTTACGATGCCCGTTACGAATATCATCGTTGAGATTATGTGACTTCTGGCAGGATCGTCTTCGGCCATGCAAAGTGCTGGTGTTAGGATGAACGGTATTGAGACTATTGCACCGATCATTGTTAGGTAATGCTGGAAAAAAAGGGAATATGTAAATAAAATTAGGGAATTTTAGGTGAAATTAATTTTTTGAAGATTTGATGGTTTTGGGAAGTTTGTATTTTGATTTATCTACATTTGTTTTTATGAGCGGGCGTTTGGTATATTTTTTTCGTTCGCAGGTGTCGTATGAGGAAAAAAAAATTTTTTTGATAAAAATTATTATATTTTTTCTTTTTTTTTTTTGTTTTAGAAAATGAAAATTTAAGGGATACAGTAAAATAATATTGGTAATGCGATTGTTTGAAAAAATGTGTGTTTCATGCTATAATATTTCATTTTTTTAATTGTCAAATAATATATGTTATATGGTTATTTTTTATTGAAATATTTTTTTTAATTATTATCGGTCAATTTTTTGATAGATTATTCGAAACGATGGAGGTAATATTTGTAGGAAAGGTATTTTACTTTATTTAATTTTTTTTCGTTCATGCAGTTTGATAATTAAGTATTTTGGGACATTTGAAAAACAAAGGAGAGATAAATACAATAAATATAGGTAAAAAAGCGCACGATGAAATTAAAAGGAAAATTAATAATTAACAAAAAAAAGACTGAAAAATCAATCTATTTATTCGGTAATAAACTAAGCATTATAAAAAATAGGAGAAAATGCTTATTTACAAGGTATTAAGTAGCAATTTTTAACCTCGAACCATTAACAATATGGACTACTTCTATTAGTGGGATAAATTAAATATAATTTACAATCGTAACTAAATGTGAAATATTATTTAGTTTAAACTGAATCATTACCATAGTTTTAAAAAATGTCTATAAAAAGTTAAGAAAAAACGATGAATATGATATTTCTTTCTCTTTGGACTACAAAATGTTGGAATTTAAATAAAAAATCGACAGATATTTGAATCAAATAAAACTAACCATGTAAAAATTAAGTACAAAATTATTTAAAAAATCCCCTAAAAATATTATATAACATTTTCTCGATTTAGAAAATTTTATATTTAATTAAAAGAGCTTTCAAATTTCGTTGCAAGGATAAAAACTTTTATCCATAATACAATAAGGAATTGTTATTATTATAAAATACATGCAAAAAGAAAATTATATGTTACTTATGAACAGTAAGAAACAAACAAAAAATTTTTATATAAAATATAATGAAATATAAAAAAAATATTTTTATAAAATTATTCAATAAAATTATTAAATCTTTAAATAAGAAAAAATGATTAAATTTAAAGTTCATCACAATATATATTTTTTTAATAAGGAATTACAATTAATAATAATTGAAAATAATTTTTAAAAAATCAAAGAAAAATATACTCATTTTTACCGTAAATTTTTTTCCAAATGCACGAATTTAAATATTTATTTATATTCATTTCAACCTCTTGCTCAAATAATTGCGTCACTTAGCATTTTAATTATATTAATAATAAGAGATTGATTCATTAAATTTATCTATTATACACATAAATTAATAATAATTAACTTTTATATGTAATAAATTCTATGTGTATATAAAAAAAATATATGGAAAAATATAATATTTTTTTGTTCATTACGAAAACTGTCAATACATACAATTGTGCAATTACACGGTCATTCGATAGAGCAAATAAATATACACTCGGATTTTATTTCTTTCGGTATCACACGAAAAAAAGAAAAAAAAATGGTGTACCTGCAATGCCATGAATAAACAAAGATACCATGGCGGTACGTCGTCGATTCCGTAAGTAATGTCAGCACTGCGATTTTGCGGTTTTTCTTGACTTTTCGCATGATTATTTGCTTGGCCATTTAGCGATGAATTGTCGACGCTCTGGAAAGAAAATGATGTTTAATAAAAATTATTAGGTTTAAAGAATTCATCTTTAATTCCTTTTTACAACCCCTTATTATACAGGCCCGTATAAAGAATCGCTATTTATTGTATTTTCAGTTTTTTACGATCGTTGAGAACAAATATTTTATTATTTTATTTTTTTAATTCTTTGTGTGCTCAAGATAGCGACACGTTGTTTGATCAATTCGTGAGAGGCGAAAAATTAAGAGCGATCAGCGTTGATTACTCGATTAAAAAAAAAGAGATGCGGTTGGAAAAGAGAAGAGCGATCGAAAATTTTAACGAGGACGACAATCAGGTTATACGCGGGAAAAATTTTCCCGTTCGGAGAAAATTTATGCGAGGAAAAACGCGATGACTAAGAAGATACATTTGTTAATATTGATACACTCGCGAGTGGTAAATTTCACGCTGTTATGGCGTGTGGTCGATTTTGTATCTTGGTTAAATGAAATTACTATTATTGACTGTTTAGTACTTTGGTACTGACTTGATTAGCATCCCAAGTTCTCGGAGCGAAAATTTCCGATGCGCCTTTCGCGCGTAGTTGTTTAATGAGATCTTACGGATATTTTCAAATGTGTTTAATTATTGGTAATAGTTTTTTTATATTTGTAACCAATTAGTTTATATTTTAGTTTCTGCAGTGGTCAGAAATTTCGTGGATTCAATAAAATATTTTTTTTTGTAAAATGATTAAAATTGCGTAGATAAAATATTTTATTGATTAAGAACTAATAAATATATTTACAAACGTTTTCTTCGTTTTTAATATTTAATTCTAATAAATATTTTTAATTCCATTCTAACATTTTTTTGGAATGCTTCTACATTATTTTATTTAACTATTTTAATTTCAATAATTATCTATTAATAAATATAAATTAAATATAATAATATTATAATAAATATAAAAGATAAATATATAATATAAATGCAACATTTTTGGAATGTTTAAAAAATATTTCATCGAATTTTCATTAAATGTAATTTCTTTTATCTCACAATTTTTAATCATCATTAATTTTTATTTATTAATTTTAATCTAATATTTCTTGTAGTGTACGTAAATATTTAATTAAATTCATCAAATTTTCTTTTAATGTGCTATCCATTATCTTATAATTTTTTATTTTTCTTTAATCAAATTACATATTTAATTAATTTGTATCAATACATTTCGTTCTATATAATATCATTAAAACAAATAAAATACAATAAAAATTATTTTAGTAATCATAACTGCAATTAATTTAGAGCGTCGATTTTTATAATTACTACTCATCACTTTATGTATATATTTTACGTAAACGAAGTTATAAATTTTATTTCATTGAGTAACGAGAACTGAAAAAAAATCTGAAGTATATACAACAAAGCGAAAGAAGAAAAAAACGACCATTAAGAAAAAAGAAGTAGTGTTTACATTATAAAAATTGTTAACATCCTATATAAACACAAAAGAAGTCAATCATTTATTTTTTAAAATCGCCTCGTAAACTTTATGACCGGTTTCGCTATTAAAAATACAGCTTCTATGAATTCGGATCTTTTTTTAAAGTACCTCGTTTCAATTACGAAATTCGCTCGTGGATAATTAAATGTACAAACTCGATTAATTCAAATTTGACGAAGAAGAAAATCTAACGAATGGAAATTTATAACATACCGATCGCTATCTATTCGATATAAACGCGGTGTGTATTAAGAGAGTGTTAAACGATTAATTAAGTCATTTGTAATTTCGAACAATTTTTTTATCCGTACAGCGCTAATTTTCATAATCAACTCTTGGTTTTAGTTCTTTTTTTTTAAATAGTTGATTGATTCTTCTGCGTGCGTAGAATGAAAAAAAGCTCGTATAGGGTAACTTAAGATCTTTTGCTTTGGCATGTTATAACAATGCTGAGCGCGTTAAAACAAAATTTTTATCGGTATATACGGTGCAGTTGATTTATGTAACGAATAATCAAATGTATACGAGGTGAATAATGTTTTTATTAAAAATTAAAATAATTATTTTTTTTGTAATATAGAAGGTGTACAGGATTATTGAAATATTTGGGTTATTAAATTTTTTTTAATTAAATAATTTACATATTTTTTAGTAAAGAAGGTACAGATTGTCTGATTAAAAAATTAGTAACGATGTATATTTGTTATTAAATCTTTTTTTTATTAAATATTTCGTATAATTGTCGTAGGCAAAAATTCGTGTCAATGTATTTATTTATTAAATCTCTTTTATTAAAAATTATTAGAATTTATAATAAAGAAGTTACCGATCGATGTCCAAATAAAAAATTAGTATACAGTGTAAAAATCAATTAATATATGAATTAATAAACAATAAAATCAATAATAACTCAAATGAATCAATTAATAAAAATTTCCAAATTAATTAACACATCAACGAAAATCCCAAAAATAAATAACGTTGTCACGCGAAATACTATATTTTGCGTTACGCGTGAAATACCCGTAAATATTTTAAAAATCCAAGTTAATAAATTTCGTCTCTTTGTCGACGCTACTTGTTGCACAAAATTCACATCGACGATTCCGAATTAATATTAAACACAATCGAGCAATTGGTCATATATATATTTACTGCGCCTCATCAATATCACATTCTACATCCCTCGCACCAATCGTATATATACATATATATAAATTATACGTATAAATTTTAATCGACATCTACATATATATATCAACAATGTAAATTCCTTCATCACACACAGAAATCACACATATTTTTTTTTTCCTTCAATCAAAATCACTGTCACCAGCTTACCACGGAAGTGAGATGCACGGAATTTGGTTCGGTCATATCGATTTTTTATTTGTATATAGTATATATCACAATAGTAACAAAAAATATATATATATAAATGTAAATATTAATAAAAAAAGGAACAGCGTGTATATAATCGCAAAACGACTACATTTAAAATATATTTTAAATTAATAACACAGAGAGGAGAGAGAGCTTTTGTTAGTAAATCGATTGCAAAAGCTTTTTGGCCGATTTTGTATACTAAATTCTATATGTATAATAATAATAATAATAATAATAATACTGTGTATATATAGATAGATTAACCGCGGAGAACGATCGCGACTGTTAGCGATCGAACGATCACGAGTCTAATATATCCGAAAGAGAACCCCGCGCGGGGTAATCTTCCAATGTCGCCATCTACTTCTTCTTCTTATTCGTCCCTCTATATAGTCGTTCGGTTTATAATGTATATACCAATCTCTTTTGCTAACAGAGCTTAATTCTTGGAATGTATTACTTTTTCTTTCTCGTTTCTCTCTTTCTCTGTATTATGTGCCATTTTTTTTAGTTGAGACTATTTTTTTTGAAAAAGAAAAGCGTGGGTTCTTTTAAAACACAAAGTGTGTAAGATAAGTTTTGAAGTTAAGATTTTATACTTTATCACCCGCATAAGGCTTCAATTTTTCACTTTATTTTATCCTACATAGATAATGAGATTTGCAAAGACTTTAATAAATATTTACTGTGGCATTCATATACATTGAAGCAATTGATTTCTGATTTTTTATTTATATATATATATATATATATATGTACATTTATATAAAGTATATTTCTTTTGTTATGTAAACGGATTTTATCTTTATGTTATAATGTACAATTAATGTTAAATAAAGTCTGGTGTCCTTTTGTAAGTCCGTCCAGAAAAAAAGGAGGAAGGATGTAATGCACTTTTTTGTTCGATGGTGAATGTTTATCTTCAACATTAAATTTTTATACTTCGTTTCTGAAATTTCAGTGTATAAAATTAACATAAATGCGGTGACTAAGTTTGTGGAACTTCAAAATATATGGTAATTTACTTTACAGGCGAATCTGAAGTTTATTTAGTACACAAGGAGGAATGATAACGACAGCTTTGTCAAAATCTTTTCCTTTTTTTTTTAATGTAAATTATAAAATTACTGTAATGAACTATTTACACAGGCAGTTTCCGATATTTACACTGCACCCACACTCTGTACATTTGTAATTGTCTACTTCGGTTCACTTGTAATCTTCTGTCAACAAGACTCTGTACTTCGCTAAATCCACAATCGGTGAACATATCTCTAACTTCATCTGTTGTAAAATACAAAGATTAACTTCAATATTTTTATTTGCTCTTGGTGAGGTAATAATTCATCGTTACCTTGCGTGAAAAAGTAAACGCGCGTTCCGTCACCTCTTACATAAAAATTGTTAGCCAGGCATCGACCTTTTTTAAATCTCAATTGAGCCATGTCGTATCTACCGTAATCCCTGAACACAACTAAACCACCTGGTTTTAAGTATCGATGAATTTGCTTCAAAACGTGATGCATTCTGTAATATAAATAATCATTCAAGTATAAACAAATAATTTTAACAAGGAAACTAATGTAAGTAAGCAAAAATTTACTTGTCAGGATGTATTGCCGAAAGGACAAATATTAATATAACTACATCTAAACTATTTTCTTCAAACGGTGGATTCCAATCCTCTTGTGTTGCATCAAGAACGAATGCCTTACACCTGAATACAAAAAAAAATTTATGTAAGCTTACTTAAACATTGTATAACTTATTGTTACACAACAAATTTATATCGTCAAGTAAAAAGATTATTATTACCTTGCTGTATCGTATTCTTTACTTTGTTGTAAAATTTCAATAGCAGTAGATGAAAAATCACAGCAATAAACAAATAAGTTTGGATCGTCATTGTATAATAAAATAGGAAATACTGTATTTCCTACTCCACATCCTATTTCAAAGATTCTTTGACCAGAGTGTACAGACAAATTGTCAACTTTTACATTGTTCTCCACATTATTACTTTCCGAATCTGGCAAAACCCTTAAAGGTTTGTCTTTATCTTTCTTAACTGAGCAGGGTGCTAGTTCTGGAAATTCAGTTAATAACCAATGTCTGTCTTTAAAAAACCTTAAATAAACAAAATCAATAAGTTAATAATCTACTTTTAACTGAAATTATTCTTATTTTAATATTTAACTAACCTATTTGAATGAATGTCATAAAATTTGTCCCAATATTTATCCGCTTCATTCTCATACTTATTAATCTCATCTGTCGACGCAGTTACAATTGAATTTTCTTCAACTTTACGTAGTGCTAACTCTTCTTGTTCCTTATCCCAAACAATATTGTCCCTTAAACCATAAAAATAATCTTTATCACTTGTATAATTAAAATCATAACAAACCTATTACACATAGATTCATTCATCATATAAGTATTATTTATTCTATTTATTTAAATTCATTATAGTAAATTTATCAAAATCAAACGTATTTAAAAAAAAAAGAACGAAAACAATATTATTTAAAAATATATTAAGTAAAAAACAAAAAGTAACAAAATCAACGATTACCAAACAATAAAAAAAACAACAAATGACATTTATATTTGAGGTTAGGTTCACTTGTACGAATGAAAAACCGACTGTTTCGTGTATGAAAAATTACCAGGCATTGTGTCGAAAAACATCTTCTTTATCCGTTAATGTGCGATTTCCAAATTGTGGCCTCTTACTCGTTGATTCTTCCGTAATGCAATCTTCTTGTACTTCAGCCATGTCGACCCTCAGTATTAACAACATAGAGATATTACATATAGAGTGGGTAAGTCATAGGAGCGCGTATAAGTGAAAACGTCTTAACGATAGAAAGAGAAGAAACATCGGAAGGCCCTCTCCATCCTTGTCTGTTGACGCATGCGCAAAACAGATCTGAATGTGATTGGCTGCTTCATGCTATCAACAAGAATTAAAAAATATGTTTTTTCCTTACCAAGACAGTCTGCATAATTAGTAATTAATAAAATAACATATTTAATTACCAATTAAGTAAACAAATTTAGTTATAATAAACTTTAATCTTTATTTACATAACCACAAGCTAATGTTCTTAATAATAATAATAAAAACAATAAAAAATAAAAATACATAACCACGTATAATAATCATGTATATAAATTTTATTTTATAATTATTCCATTCCGTGTAAACGTAAATTAAATAAAAAAGATCAAAAAAACAAAATTCTTGTAAAAAAAAATCATAAAAAGAGAAATTAATACATTTTATACAAATACTAAAAACAAATAACAATACATCAAATTAAAAAATAATACCTGTATAAATCATACATATGATAAATTTAATCGCAGAATACTTCAAACAAATATATTTTAATAATTTAATTTATATATTGTATTAAACTTATATACTACTTGTATAAATCTATCGCATGTAATATTAAATAAACTATATATTTTAATTTATAAAATAACCTCTAAATATTCTGCTGCTACTGAAGTTTTCTCCTGTCGCAAACATTTTACAAGATCTTTGAAATTTCCTATTTTTTTTTGTCTCCTATAATTTTTTTTACGTACTGCAGCGATTTGAGAATTTTTGCAAATTGTGTACCTCAAAAAACGTGACCATGCTTCATCTGAGATAAAATCTGCTCTTGAAATGCAGTTCATTTTCATTCCATCCATAAAGCGTACTTTCTTTTCGGACACACAATTTTTATCTTCATCCTGCATACGTTTTCTAAAAATATAAAATCTTTTAAAATTTATTTTTCTTTGAAACTCACTAATTTAAGTAAAAGTATAAAGTACCTTTTCAAAGAGATCTCCTTATTATTAATTGATTCTTCTTCATTATTTTGAGACGTTTCAACTTCATCCTTATTATCTAATAAAGATTCTGTTTTACATGGCTTTGCACAAATTATATTATTAAAGGTAGAGTTAGTAGCGTTGATATCTTCATTGGATTCAATTATATTAGGAATATATTCTGTTTGTTTTGATAACTCCATTTGCATCTTCTCGTTACTATTTGGCAAAGCAATAGTATTTGTTATATTGCACAACACTTTTGTACATCCAACATTTGGTATTGCATTTGATAAAAGCCTTCTAATGTGAGTGTAACCATCAGTTTTATGATATGAATAAGATTCAAAATGATCACTACATACTCTTGAATTAGTAGTTACAGAAGTTACTCCAGTAACCTGCTTCCATTTTTCTCTTAAATTAAGATTATTGGGAAATCTACAATTATACAAAACCATTATTCAACCAAACATTATTAAAACATGAGTGACTTTCTAAATAAACTAAATTCTAAATGCATATTTTCAAAATAATATGAGAAGTGAACAGTATTATACATATTGAACATATTTTGAAAACATTAGTTAAGTCTTATTAAGTGTGTTATACATAAATTACAATAAATTTATTCTTACTTGTGAAAGCTACGTGTGTCATCACCAGGAACAGGCTGCTTTTTACATACAACACAAGTTTTTGTCATGTTGTTAATAAAAAAACATTTATTTTAATTCATAAATTTACTTCATAAATTATAAAATAATATTATAACTATAACTATTAAGTAAAAAAGTAACTATTTATATTAGGTTATAAAGTCAATTTTTTCATCTTGTCTGTAGACTTGTATACAGCGCAGAGCGCGCATGCGCACCAACAGACAGAGACAGAGAGGGCCCCGCGATATTCTTTCTCTTTCTACCAATAGGACGAATTTTTCCTTGTCTCCCCTACTCTATATGTAATATCTCTATGATTAACAAGCCCCATTCAGTTTACACGTGTTTTGCTATACAGTGCTGCCACCGTCAATTTCTAAGGTGCTTTTACAATATAGCGTTGCATAATATATTCTATTATTTATAGAACTTTAATTATAATTACATTTTTTTTTAATTTCCCTTTTTCTTAATTATTTATTGACACTATATTTTTATTGTAAAAGGACGAAAATTGTCCTGTTTGTTATATAAATAAAAATAAATAAATGAAAATTTAGAATAAGTTTTCTGTTTGAATTGAAAAAGGATAAAAGAAATTTAATGTCATTTTACATGAAAATTAGTGTAAGTATTAAAATTAATTGTTTGAATATGTTTTTATTTTTAATTGATAATTGATTTAGCTGCCGATGACAAAAATTTTATATTATTGCTCAATGTGAAGTACGGTAATAAAATTAAAAAGATAATAATTAAAAAACATACTAAATATATTTATTCTATTATTATTTTTAGTTATTTATTTTATTATTATTTTTAGTTATTTAATGTATTATTATTTTTATTTATTTATTTTATTAATATTTTTCTTTGTTTAGTTATTATTAATTTTCTTCTTATCAATGTTTATTATTTTTTGTATTACATTTATTTATAACCATTTTATAACCATTCAAATTTACAGTGGTAAACACTGCATGATTATTTACTGAATTAAATTTTTTCTTTAAAATCTAAAGATTAACGTTTACAGTAATAATAAGTTCACATTATTTTTTTTAAATTTGCAACTACAATTTAATAAATTTATTACAATAAAATATCAAGAATATTATTTACATTTACAATTATAATCATGGTCATATTTATATTTATGACCTATATATTTCAAACACAACAATCCCTTTCAGAAATATTAAAAAATAAAAATAAATTTTAATTATAGTTGATCGCTTATGTAACACCTATGCAGTTTATAGTTCATTTCATTAAACTGGAGCGTATTGACAGACACTTTAGAAAGCAGATTTCCTTTTTCTTTTTATCAAAAAAAAGCTTCCTACACTGTGAAAAGTGTCGGGTAAAAATAGGCATGTACTCTTTATCAATTAATCACTAATCTATAACTTTTATCAGGTTTATAATAATGACGTATTTGTTAACAGTTTGGTATTTGTATATTGTTGTTTAATTAAATTTTTTTCACTGTATACATTATGATAAATCACGTGTATGGAAATTTATTGTAATATAAATTGACTTTAATAATGTTATTGTATGTGCATTAATTTTTGTAATTATTGTATCGGTTTATTTAAAGGTATATACATTTTTGCTTAATTTTTTTTCTAATTAATTTTTATCGTGTTTATTATTTACATTATCAATTTATTTAAATGTTTTAAAAGTTGTACGTGATCGTTTATGAGTTATATCATTTAATGAAAATTATATAAAATATTTTTATTATAGTTATTCGATTTTTTAAAAATTATATTTTAAATATTAATTATTTTTTAAATCCATTATTTACATTATTGATACACTTGTCTATTATATAAAAATTACAGATAATTGCAAAATAATCACAAATATAAATTTGATTATTTAATAAAAATTAGTATAAAATAAATTTTTCATTATTTTTTGTTTTTTTTTTCATTTGCAATTAAATCTTACATGAATTTATTTGCTTAGTTAATTTTTTCTAAACTAATTTTTTTTATTTGATTGATTCACAGTATTGATACACTTGTCCATTTAACTTAAATAGATGAATAATAATGTATAATAATTTTAGCTAATTTTTTAATTTTTTTTTTTTACAAAATTAAAAATTTATTTACTTAAACTAAAACACCTACCTGGCCCTCAAGAAATTGAAAAATAATCCTTTTAATTTTGTAAATTAACAATGGAGGGTTAAATTATCACCATATAATATTTTTATTATTAATTTATTTTTATTACTTATTTATTTTAATAATTAATTATTATTAACATCGACTCTAATTTCTTTATTCAATTCTTCACATTGCCAATCAACTTAATTATTTAAAAAACGATTCATACTATATATTATTCAATAAAAATAAATAACTTTCAATTATTTCGAAACCTCATATATCATTTCGAATAAATACCTCAAATTAATAATAAATAAATAATAATACTCTATAAAAATAATTTTTTTAAATACTATTAAAAAACCTACCGTCGCTGATTTGCGAAAAATTGTGAGCAGAAAAAAAAGCAACGTTATAATAATAATTAAAACAAAAACGATCACAAGATCTCGAATAATAAAAAAAAATGCAGCAAGTGCAAAGGATGGTCGTGTATATACCGAATGCAGACACGGCTTCAAAGTACCGCGATAGATCGACAACGGCGGTGCGTCCCTTACAAATGTATATATATATATAGTAGCGGGCGGGGGCGCGCGCGCACTGCAGGTATAAAGAGGAAAAGAGGCAGTGATACAGTCGACGACCGACGCCTAGCGGGTTTTCGCGATTTACAGTCGCGGAGGCTCGTTCGGTTGCCCGTCGAAAGGCGCGCGGGAGTCGCCCCGAAAAAAAAGGGGAATTTCCGCCGGTATAATCGGTTTTTCCGAGGTCCCATTAGAGAAAAAAAGAGAGGTGTCATTGCAAATACACCTTCTCATGCACGCATTTATTTCGATCGTTATATACCTTAATTGAACCCGTGATCAGGAAGTAAGTGTTTCATATTTTTTATATCTCTATTTATGATGAATTAGAAATTGTGTGTGTAAGTACAGGGTGTCCAAAAAATTAACGGAATTTTTTGTTGAACTTATATATATATATATATATATATGCTTTCCTATATATATACATGTTAGTTCCGTTACTTTTTTTAACACCCTGTATACATTTTGTATTACTTTTTTTATGGATATAATTTAGTTAACGTTTTTTGCATTTTTTTGATAAATTTTTCTTTTATAGAACGATTATGTATGGTTGTATATGCGGTTCGATGGATATGTATATATGTATGGTACTTCGAGAGGTTTTCTGCTAGAAACAGCTGATCCGTTATTTTGTATTGATCGACGGGACGTGTATAGTTAAGAGGTTCGGTGGTTTTTTCTTTTAATTGTTTTGTACTTTCGTATTGTCCACGGTGACATTTGTTGAATAATTGGTGTTTGACAAAATTTAAGTAAAGTATTTTTATTTTTTTTATGTATATAAAAGGAGTTGATAAATTTTATTTAGAAACTGTATTTGATGAATCAAACGATAATTTTTTAGCTTTAATTTAAGTGTAATAATAGTCTAATTAATGATTACACTGAGAAAAATGAAATAAGAAAAATTACTATATTTTATATATAGTAATGGTGGGACATACTTCGACTACCGTACATTTTTGCTATATTTTATAGCAATTTTTCCTATGTACATAGTAATTTTTATAAAAATTATAACAGAAATTACTACAAAATATAGCAAAAATTACGATAGTCGAAGTATGTTACTATAAAATTACATTTTTCTCAGTGTGGGAGGTAACAATTGCAATGAATGGTGTATGCACCTTGATGTGGATCTGGTGAACGTTGCCAAATGAACATTATTGTATTATATGTAATTTAATAAATTAAAATTATATGGTTTAATTATTTTTATATATTTGGTAATTGAACTGGATGATATAAGAAAAATTATATACATTGATCAATTTACGGTTCCCTATTATTGTATTTAATTGAACAAAAGATAAAAAAATCAATAGTTAATAATATTTTTGTACTTATTATCGCTAAATCGTAGCTAAATTGGCGATGATAAAGCTATAGAGTAATTTTAACTCTCACTTTTTTATTTTTAATAATTATTAAAAAAAAATTTTTTTGACAGCAAGATTGAATTTTGTATAAAATAAAAATTTACATCACTGTCAAGGTATATAAATTAGATATTTTTTATTGCTTGTTATATCAGCTGTAGAATAATTTCTAATTTTTAATTCCAATTTAATAAAATTGGTTAAATTTAATTGATCGAGTAATAACGGAAAAATATGCGTAATTATGATTGTGACATCTGTATAATAATTCTTACGTTGATCATCAAATAATATACAATAAAGTTATTAGATCTTATACAGTCTATAAAAAATAAAATATTTATTATAAGACTAATATTATAATATTTTATTATTGTAACATAATAATCTTATATAAAGATTAAATATGGTAAACAAAAAATTTGTACTTATTATAGTTAAGAACTTTATATGTGACCGAAACAATTATATTTCAATATATTTCTTGAAGTTATGTCGCAATTTTACACTATTCCTCTTTCTTACTTACTTAAAAATTCGATTCCGACGCTGTAAATAAAAAAATGTTTCTAATTACCGATAAAAAATAAGAAAATTATCGTTTCCACATACATGCCGATAAACATGTAGTTACCATTTCTTACAAACGATAGTCCTACACATTCATCATATACATATGCACAATAAAATTCACATTATACAATAACACTATTCATAATCTAAGTCGACAATAACGAACAGACAAATAAACGACGATACCGTCGATACCCTGCATTACCGACCGTCGATCCGACAAAACTCAAAATATACCACACTCGCATCCATCCCCTATAAAAACATATTTCCATTTATCCTCTATTAAAAAAAAAATAAGCTTCAAACGACCATAAACAGAAAAAAATGGCTAATATACGAGTGACCCGCGTCAAACGATCGAACGACTTATTACATAAGAGAGTGTACAGAGAAAAAGAGCAAAAAAAAAGAAAGATAAGAGCCGCGTGTTATAAGGGTGAGCCGGGCATTGTACATACTCACACATATAAAACGCGATGCTCTCATCGAACTCGCACATATATACATATATAAAGTACACTAATACACCGATCTCTCTCTCTTTTGTGCGTGCGCAAGTCCGATCGAAAGGACGAGAGAGCACACACACACACACACGCATACACATATATACAGCGTCGTCCCTGGGTTTTTGACGCAAACTTGCGCAGGCCCGAGATCAACGACCTTTTCGCTCACGACGCGCTCTCTCACTCTGTTATATGTGTATACGAAAAGAGGAGGGATGCAGAAGATGGAGAGGGCAAAAACGCGTGGAACACCCGCGGCAGGATACGTCTGCGTGAGAGCGAGAGAGAGAGAGAGTGAGTGTGTGGAGGGAAGATCAAAAAATGCACCGGCACGAAATGAGAAAGAGAAAAATGTGTCCTGGGTGAATGATGTACATAAAGGAACACCGGGTTGATGGTGTGTATGTATATAGTGCGAGATAGATGCAGATGCACTGTGTGTGTATCTTTTTCTTTTTAGGCTTTGCGTAAAATTTAATAATTACGTTTCTAACCCTATAGTATAGGATATCTTACCGTGATGTGTAACGTTTTCTTTTAAAAACCAAAAAATGGCGTAGCGTCGTATAAAATACCCAATTGATGGGTAAATTATAGTTTTTTTTTAATTATTATTAAGCTTAAGAAAAATTAGAGTTTATTTTTTTAATTTTTTTATAGAGTTTTTTTTAACCTTTAAATGTTACTATTTCTACTATACGGAGAAAAAATTCGTCGGAAAAATGACAATGTTTTGTTTATCACAGAGAAAAAAATTTATTTGAATCATCAAAATATTTTATTGAATATATACGGACGATTAAATATTTGTTTGAAATTATAATGTCTATTTTGCTATTTCAAATGTGTATCTTATTTATTTGAAATGTCTTTTATTTGTCTGTATTTTTATTGCTATGAACATTTATCTAATCTGCATATCATATGTGTAATGACTTCAACAAATATTTAATCGTATATATATTCAATACAATATTTTTTGGTTCAAATACATTTTTTTTCTCAGTGTAGTAACATGGAAAGACATAATTAACAAATGATAAAAATTACTGTTTTTTTATAGGAACAATTTACGAGACATATAGTAAATAGGAAATCAAGTGCTTTGTTAACATAGACATCGTATGATCTTCGTCGCTTATTACCACCAAGTTAGAAGCATAAAAAGAACGACCTTAAAATATTAAAAAAAAGGTTCTCCTACAACAAAATAATAAATTTAATCATATGTCAAGTCTGTCTCTCTGTTACTAAACAACATTGTCATTTTCATTACAACATTTTTTCTTCGTATAAAAATCTTACCATAAATGTAACGTTTTTTTAAAACCAAAAAATAGCCAAGTGTCGACACCCAATAATAGAATACCCAACTAATAGCTAAATTAGAGTTTTATTTAACCTTCAAATGTTAAAATTCAACTAGGGAACGGTATAACGCTTAAAACGACGCCAAAGGTTCTTTAGTAATTTAAATTTCGCGCCAAAAATTTAATCGATTATTTTGTGCTTATTGTAAAAAAATGGTTTAAAATAAAAATGAAGAGTTGTTTCTACTAGCTATCATAAAAAGCAACATTTATGTCGAGGGAGAGTAAATAATATTGTTTCGTTTTTTGAGAATAGTTTGACTCACTGAAAAAAGGTAAAACATAACCTCTTAGTTTAGTAAGTCAAACATTTCACAAAAACGAAATAATATTATTTTCTCTTTTTTGAAAAAAATATTGCTTATTACGATAGCTACAACTCTTTATTCTTATTTAAAACAATTATTTCTACAATAAACACGGAACAATCGATGTAGTTTTTGGCGCGAAATTTAAATTACTAAAGAGGCTTTGGCGTTGCTATACCGAAACGTTTGATTACCGAAAATGTGTATATATATAAATTAAAAAAAAATAAGGGTGTGTGTGTTACCGAGGGTTATACAGATAAGGGTTATATATATATAAAAAGTAGAGATAAGCACAAGAAAAAAAAGAATGTATATAGACAGACAGCTCGAAGGGACAGGTGATAAGAGACACCGCACAGGACGATGTCGGAGAAGACCGAGAAGAAAAATGAAAAAAAAAGTCACCGAGATAATGAATGGAAGTCGTATCCACACATATATAACGATCTAAAAATAGAAATTAAAAAAAAAACCGAAGGTACCGCATTGATCACTTCGTTAATTGAAAAGTGTGTAATGAATGACGTTTTCACGGTTACACGCACACATACGTCGAAGCGTCGAAAATCAGAGTCGCGAGAGAAGAGAGTCTTGTGTTCTATAATTAACGTTACGATCTCTCGTCGTCTCGCGAATCCATATAGCGCGAAGGAAGCTGAACCAGGGTGGATGAGAGTTTCGAAGGTGTGTTTGTCTATGTGTATACGTATATATATATATCCACTCCGAGGAAATGGCTGCTGTGCCGGACGAATTGCGTCACTCGGCCCGTTCGTGGGCGGCCCTTCGCCTCCTCCTCCTCCTCCTCTGTGTCTGTGTACGTATCCGCAGGCTCTACCAACTCTCTCTCTCTCTCTCTCTCTCTCTCTCTCTCTCTCTCTCTCTCTCTCTCTCTCTCTCTCTCTCTCTCTCTCTCTCTCTCTCTCTCGCGCCAAAGTTCCAATCCTGCAGCGGCGGCGGCTGCGCTCGTTCCCTAAAGGAGAAATCGATACGCGTTCGTTTCTTCCTTTCTTTGGGGTGGTCGACCGGCATCGCGAAATTTTACGGGTGTACTTGTGTGAGTGTGTGTATTGCCGTATTTTCCCTATATATATGTCTTGAACGCCACCCTTTCCATATGCGTATGTGTGTATTAATTTTGCACTGTTTGACGTCAGTTTCTGTATGTCTGTGTATTTGGGTACATGGAGTTGTTTTGCGGGGAGACTTTTAGGGATTGTATCTACGATGGTAATTGTATTTCGAGTTGCGAGGTGGTCTTTTTAGAGAGATTTATGTGTGATAAATTAATGATTATTTGAAGATAATTTTAGTTAATTAATTACGTAATTATTAGTAACTGTTTCACTGCTTTTTTTTCGTTTACATTTATAAAACAATGTTTATAAATAATTTTGATTATTAATAATTAACAATTGATAATCTTGTTACTTTAGTATTTAGTTATTTAATTATTATGTTTTTCTCTTTTAAATTTAATTTTTTTTGTTGTTAGATTTTCATTTTTATCAGCTTTATATACAGATAATACCGTTTATGTCTACAGGAATTATATCATATTTTTGTGTAAAGTTTGTAATTTTTTTTAACTGATTAAGTAAATAAATTCAATAAATTAAAAAATAAAGGTATAATGTTATGAATATACAGGTGCGATGAATTTTTTAAATTGAGAAAAATTAATTACAGTATATAGATACAATTAAACGCTTTTCTCCCTAGTAGAAATGGATTTTTAAAGTAGAAACAAGGCATTCCTAAAAGATCGATAGAAAATGGCTAGTTATGACCTGAAACATGGCTATTTCTAACCTCAAACCATTTAAAATCACTATATTTCTACTAGGGCTACTTTAAATTAGTTATGCACTGATAAGAAACTGGGGTGGATTTGAAGTTTCTATCGTTGTGTTCCAACAAAATTTGATAATTCGTGATTTTAAAATTTTTTAAACAGTACAAGAATCAGTAAAATGGTATAATATTTTCAAGGTTTTTTTGAAATAGTAATATACTTAATTAAGTTCCTTTGATTTTTAGTAATTTTTTTTATTCAGAAAACCAAAATTTTGTTGCGTAACGATAGAAACTTCATATCCACATAATTATATATATGTAATTAAAGTGAGTCATATTTTTTTATTTTTTGATGATTGGGAATTGCTGTAATTTTATAAGTTCGTACTGTTATTAATAAATGGTTATTTTATAGCGAAAAAATCTTGCTAATTTCTAGTAAATATCGTGAGGTGTAAATGTAGATATTTATTTTTTTATTCTATATGAACAGATACAATTTTTTAAATCCTATTTAATTAATTATTTTTTAACGAACTTCCTGAATTAGTTCGAAGTTTTAAATTAATCTTAATTTTAAAAAAATTTCCGTGAATGGTTTCGTACTCTGATATAAATTTTTGAATAAAAATAATTTTTTTATTTAAAATGTGTCTATTAAATTCTTCCTCGTGTAAGTACCAAACTATTTTTTTCTGTTAATTTTAAATATTTTAGTTATCATTTTTTAGTGACAAAGGTGAATTGTAATTCCGTGTAATTTAAATCATAAATGAATTTTTTAAGATTATTTTTAAAATATTAAGTTCTATACAATTTTTGAATTATTTGTATCTCTTATTGTAATTATTAGTTGATCGAGAAAAATGATAATCATGTACATTACTAAATTTTGTGAATATCATTAGACTAATAATTTATTTATGATTAACCTGGCCAAATTTTGGTGATTTTTTTTTAAACCGTAAAAAATCGTTTCAATTTTAATTAAGGTTTCGACAGTAATTTAAGCATTATATAAATAAAATTAACATTAATGTTATTATTAATTATTATCATTTAAACATTAACTTTTTATTAATTACAATCATAATAATTGTTAGTTATTATCTAAAATAGTAAATAAATATAATTATTATCATCACTTTTCTCGTTTTGAAAATCATGATATCCTGGAATTTGTTGGAAATTCATCGATTCCCTCGAACGATTAATAATTACATAATTATATGAAATTCTGCAAACGTTGACGATCACATTGAATCGAAACCAATAATTCCAAATGAGAATCAAACGATTTTCTTTCTATTTCTATTAGCCATCTCGAGTCGAGGCATGAGATAAGAAATTTTAGTTTTCGAAGAAATGACTTTTAGTAAAGAAACTTTCTTATGACGTTAATTAATTTCGATATCTGAAAAGGAACAATGAATAGTAATATCAGATCAAAATTTCGATCGTTAAATTTCCAAGTATATTCTCGCTTCTTAAACTTTAGCTTACCTATATGTCTCGATACATCGATGAAGAAAGCTTAACTTGAAATTTCTAATGTTATCGTAGATGATAAAATCTGAGTTGTGCTTTTTTTCGTTGGTATATCTGTATGTATTTGAGGAAAAGAAAAATTTTAATACATTTTTATTATATGTAATATTAATAGTTAGAGTTTTGATAGAAATTTTTTTTTTCAATTCGATGAAAAAAAACTTCTTCGATCTATTTCTAGTCGTAAAGGGATATATGTCCTTACTAAAAGTAGTTTTATTTACTTTTTTAAAACGAACAGTGTACTTTATCGAAAAAAATATACTGTAATGGTACTTGATTTGCTTTCCACAGTATCTGTGATTTCTTTTAGATTTAAATATTTGTAAAATTGTTAGTAGGTTTCTCCAATTTGGGTATCGCTATAATATCCCTAATAAAATGGTTTTGAGTTTTACAAGATATTGAATCAGAGTCTAGATAATAATTACAATTAATAAAACATCTCATGTTCATGACGATTTTTTGGTAAATTTTATTTATTTATTTATTTATCTATTTATTCCAAAGTAACATACAATAACATTTGAAAAGTCAATACAGAGAAAGATATTATTACATAATAACCCATACTATAACACCTCAAATCCTGCAGAAAAAAGTTAAATTTCCTGTGCGCAGATTTGGATAACATAAATTACCCTAAACCTTAAAGTAAAATGACGGTTAGTTTTGCTATGAATGCCACAGCATAAACCTCCAACCACCATATAAAAATATTTATTTTTAAGCAGTAAAAATGACCACGAATTCCACAAAAATTACAATTTATTTTGTAGAATCCCTGGTGAAAATTCCGAGTTATATAAGCGATCAAAGTCAAGGATTTTTTCGGCGAGATTTTTTGTTATTTGCTTTTCTCTATCATAAAAAGGACATTAAAATATAAAACTCCAGCTAACTTCATATTTTTATAGGAGAAATCATATCCTAGAGTTTGGTAAGGATCCGTTTCCCACAGGGTGTGGACTCTCCTTGTTAGTTACTTCAATTGTAATAGTTGAATCTAAACTATAGGACAAATTGTATCCAGGCTAAAAATAAAATTTATGTATTGTGATTGTTTAACCGACATCACACACCTACAAAAAAATAAAACATACAATCAATCGAGTAAAATCTCGTTTGTACAATATTCCTCGTAATCGTGGATTTCTTACAAACACTCGAATCCTTTAAAACTCGATAATACGCGAACGATGTCTATATTCGTCGTTCGAATCGGATGCACAATTTATTCATGAAATTATAGACATTGAGAGATAGATAGAGTTAAATTCCTTGATTTTATAATTATAACCCTCTCTCTTTTGCGAGATGATGATCGATTTCGGATGAGGTTGTACGATTACCCGGTCACTAACCCGCCTGGCATTCGGTCATGCAGGTGTTTGATTATTAATGCACTCTGTGTTCACAGGTTTATATATACACACACACACACACACATAGGAGAATTCGAAAATTCTGGAAAATCGATATAGTGTATAAGTATATATATAGATCGTATTATTAATGAAGATCGACGGGTATACCTACGGGTTTATCACCCTTCTCCCTATATACTGCTAATTAGGACTGGTATTATAGAGTTCAACTTTCCTAAATGTATACCGTACCACCAAAACGTTGATGGTATATAAACGCTAATCTGTGCTAATTCTTTACTTTCCATTTACGAATAAATTGTGTCTATTCCCGTGATATTGGTAATTTAATTTTGAAATTATAAAGGGTTCATAGTTTTTAGTGTTTAGTTTATTCAATGTATAGATAACGTACAGTTTTTTTTTACGTTATTGCCCGACATTTAAAAAGGGTTTGTATTTTAAGGGGATGTTGTAAAGAGGCAATTATGCGTATCGCACATTATTTTTCATGTTACTTATATAAATTTGTTTTTTATTTTTACGATGATTTTTGTTGCGATCGGGAATTTTTTATGAAACGGAATAAATACGCGATGGTATAATTAGTAAATGTTAAAAGTTACAAAAGTTACGAAAATTGTAGGTATAATATGAAATTAAAAATCTGGACGAAATTCGTACATCGATTTTATCGATATAATTAATTTCAAAAAAATTAATAATTAAAAATCACTTTGCGTCGGTAACTATTGGGTATTCAAGTCGTTATTTCACGGTTACTCAAAAATTATAATCATTTAAAGATAAGAATTATTGAAATAATTTGTAAATCATCTTCAAGGCAAATAGCAAAGCATTGTAGAGAGATTTTTTAAAAAAGTGAAACTATATTGATATTAAAAAATTATTTGCGATACTATAACGTTTATGTATCACATTTCATTAAGGGGGTGTTAGATCCAAAAATTTTAAAACCTAAAAGCATTAAAAATCTCTAAAAAATTATAGATACTGTTACAGAGCGAGTTTTACGAAATGATTAATTATCAGTAAATTATATGGAAATAACCATTTTTAACCAGTAATTTAGGATAAAAATAATGAACTATGGTAGCACAAGAATCTCGTTGATTTAATATAAAAAAAAATTTTTTTAATTCGTACGTTACCTTCAAATGATACATTGTTACAGAGCGTTTTTTTCTGTTCGATTAAAAAAAATAAATAGTGTTTCTGTAGTTAGGGGTTTACATCTCGCTAAGTCAAAAATATTGAATTAAAATCCTGAACAAAATTCATACGGATAGCTTGAAACATAAAAAGGGGTCTGCACGGTTGATTTTCAAAAAAAAAATAAATAAAGTTCTTAATATTAATTGAATAAACAATTTCTGGTCGGTAATTATTAATAGAAAGAGAAATAAACTTTCAACCTAAGAATCTGAAAAAATCAGGTACATCTTTTAAAACATGCCTGACGTCCATGATTTTTTCAAAAATGAATTCTTTCATTCCTAAAAAAATCTAAAAGAAATGATCACTTTCCAAGTTTGACATGTCCTAAGAATAAATAATTATTCAACCGTTCAGCTAGAATATTTGATCAACAATAAAAATAATAATAAATCCTCGGTGTTATTATACACGTATACACACAGCACACAGATCGTCGCAGCTTCGATAAACCGGATATATTCCGTTGCACTCGTCAAGAAAACCGGTGGGGTTAGCTGTTTTTCTTCCTGTTATCTCGCTGTGCGTATGTACGAGTGAGTTTTTTTTTCCTTTTTCAAAATGCCGGTTACACGGGATTCGGATTCATAGAGGTGGAAGACCAGTGAAAAGGGCGAAGATGAGGCGACGGTAAATTTTTGGGCGGAATAACAACCAGAGGCGAAAAAGGGGGAGGCCTCTTGGAATTCACTTAAACTCTCTTTTCATCTCTCTCTCATTGAGAATACAATGGATGAGATTTGCTCCTGCGTAAACGAAACGGCCCGCCAGGAATTTAATGATGCGATTGTCAACGGTTGTAATTATTGAGTGATGTTATACGTATAGTATAGAAATTCAAATGATTTTTTTAGACCATTTTTTAAAATTGGTTGAAGACAGATTGTTATTAGGGGATATTAAGTAACTAATTACTGCCTTCAAAATATTATAATGTAAGAGTTCAATAATTTTTGCATTTTTCAAATATTTTAATACCCGTAATAAAATAAAGAGATCTTAATAAATAATTTAAAATATTAATAAAAAAGACAGCCTCGGACAAAAATTTTAATTTTTACCAATTTTTGGGAAGGAAATATTCAGTATTAATTTAAGTGTATAAAAAAAATTTGGTTTATAACCCGATGAACACATACTCATTATTGTTTTATGTGCCTATATTTTTATTTATTTATTGTATTTATTTAACTTATTTGTTTTTTTTTATTTATTGTAATTTAATTGATTTATTTTATTTATTTTATCTTCTTTATTCATCTTATTCATTTATTTATTTATTATTTTATTTAATTTATTTATTTTATATATTTTTTTGTTCTATGTATTTTATCTATTTTATTTATTTTACTTATTTTAATAATGACGTTGTACTAAATAAAAATAATATCATTATTATCATCCACTTTTTGTCACACTCGTAATATCTCGCCAAAATCCATAAGCATTTTAATCATCCCCTTCTTTTCTATATCAAGCTAACGATCGAAATTACACATCAATATTAAACGAAAAGAAAATATTAACGTCCGCAAAGTGCAAAAAGAAAAATCTTACACACCGAAAAATCAAGTTAACCTCAACCCGACAACACGGAAAAGATTAAAGAAAAGAAAAAGAGAAGGTACGTGTAAAAGGAGATTAACGTAAAAGCGAAAATTTTTGGGGGGTAGGGAAAAAAACCGAGCGCGTCTGTAACGAGAGTTGAAAGAGGTAGGCAAAAAAGAGACGTATAGACGAGAAGCCGGAACCAGCATTAAAGTTAGAGTGGCTAAAATACATCCGCGAGAAGTCGAATAATTGATGCGAGACTGATCAAAAGAGAATATTACTGGGAATCGTAAAAATTACGAAGATCGCTTCAAAGACACTCAATTTAGGGAGAGGCTCTTCAACAACTAAGAGAGGAAAAAATATGTTATTATTTCTAAAGGTTTGAGGGCATATTTATAAAATTCAAATATTTGTGTAATTACTTTTTTATAGACTACACTGTTTATCATTTATTTATTCAAATTTTTTACACGATTTAACATTTATTTGTCAAAAATTATTATGGTAATTATTCAATTAATAACGTTTGCCTGGATCGAAGTGAAGTATGTGAAGCGTGGATTATTTCGTGTTCACGTTTGATTTAACTTTTAAAACGACGATTTAATATATTTTAAAAAAAAATGTAATAAAATCCGTGGATTATAAATTGAATTCGAAATGTTAAATGTTTTATAATTGTAATTTGCAATTCTCAATAACGATACATCGTAATTGTATCATTATTAGTTTGCAAATCTTTGCAAATCAATGTAAGATAAATGTATAATTATTATTTACAAAATAATATTATTAATTACTCGCCGACGAATGTGTAACGAGAGGAAAAGAAATGAGATTGATCAAAAAATTATAATTTTAATATAATTACCTTTTATAATCTTGAAACGGATTGAGAAAAAGGATTATTTAATAAAAATATTTTAATTACGTAATTTACAAGAATTTAATTGATTAATTTATAAGAAAGATTGATATGTTTTTATTAAATATCTACGATATAAAATGTAGTAAAATTGATTATAAAAATATTGTTATTATATTACTATATAATAATTTATAGTTTAATAACGTCTTTATATTAATCATTTAATTATTTATATTATTTAAGGTAATTTTTGCGAAAGATAAAGAAAATGTCTCAACCTACAATTACTCAATATACAACGTGTCTAATCAACGTGACGACAGAAAGGAAATTCGACGCGACATTAAATAAATAAAAAAAATGTTCATAAACTCCCCTTGCCGTCAACGCGTGATTAAACAATAACCGAGCAATATAAAAAAAAATATTCAACAATCCTAAACTAAAATTTTCAAATCAACAATATTACGAAAGCCTCGTCTCAATGTATATACGTCGACGCCAAAAGGCAAAAGCACGTCATCCCGAATAAAAAAAGATATGTATATATATGCGTAAGAAAAGGTAAAAAAAATTAAAGTAAATCGAATAGAAAGAAAAGGCTGTTAAAGCAGCAAGAGAGAAAGAAAGATGGATAGAAGGAAGAAGGCGCGTTGCGGCGCTTGGTTACGGGGTGGTTGCCCTCGTCTGCGCTTTGTGGGAAATGCCCGCTCAATAACGCGTAGGTTCACCCATCTCGCTCGCTCGCTCGCGAGCTCTCCCCCTTTTGCGCGCGCGCGCGCCGACCAAGGGAGACTTTGCCCAGAGAGACAAGGAACGGTATGTGTGTGTGTGTATGTACGTTTTGCCCCCGAAAGAGCCGCCCTTTCTCTCTGTCTGCTGCTGCTACTGCTGCTGCGGTCCTTGCTCTCTCGTTTGTCTTACTTTTGCGCTTTACATTTTCGGATGGACTTTATCTCTTATCTCTTTATATACATATGTATGTATGTGCGTAGGATTGTGTGGATCGTTTTTTTATTTTTTTATTTTTTGAAGGACGGTTTTTAAGGGTTTTTTCTTGGTGTAGATAGGTTTTTTTTACGATTGGTCGTATTTAGTTTGCATGGGTTTTTTATATCGTTGGATCATCAATTTAATTGAGTTTTTATACTTTTTTTTATTATGTTTATGATACTGTTTTTTTATGGGATTTTTATGTATAAGATAGGATTTTTTTAAGGTTGGTCGTTTGGGTGGTGTAGGTTTATTTTTGGGAAAAAATTATTAGATTTTGTTAGATTATCAATTTAATGGAGTTTTTAATACTTTTTTTTGTTACGTTTTTGATACTGTTTTTTTTATTGGATTTTTATATACATTTATTTAAGAATTAGTGGTATAGTATTTATATGGGCTTCCTTTAGAATGAATTTTTAGACGATTGAATTATCGTTTTTATTGATAAAAATTTTATTTTTTTTTAAATTAAGTAATGTGTTTTTCTATTTTTTTTGTCATTTGAAGAATTTTATAGGTAATAACTTTTAAATTATTGATTTTCATTTTTAGTTGGTAACATTCTGATTTTGTTAAAAAAAATTTATAAATACATCACACTTCAATTATCGTTTCCAATTCTTTGATATTTTTTCGTTTTGAGCTATTTATTAGGATTTGATACCTTTATTTATTTTACCTTAATAATATTAAGATATATGACAATCTTATTTTTATTATCCTTTTTTTTATAATGAATTTTTTATAGGAATTTAATACATTTTTTTCGTATATATATATATAAGCACTCGTAGCTTAATTAATTAGAGGAGTATTGGAAAATCGAGAAAATTAGGAGGACACTGGGAATCGCAATTAAAAATTTGACGGGCGGGTATTATCTACCGATCGATCGAGCTAATGTAACAGTTTTTTTTTTCAGCCCACGTATAATATAGAATTACTTGAAAAAATATTTAATTACACACAAAAATATAAGGCTTACCTTTCATCGGAATATTAAACATTTCCTCGTGCTAATTGAAATGATAGGATTATGTAAAAATTTATTATAATATTCGCTGCAGTAGACTTGAGTATAAAAGAAAAGACAAAGCCCATTTTCAACATATATTATAAATTCAATGAAAAAGAAAATATGGAGGAAGCGGATAATAAAGAGGTCATGTTCGAAAAATATCGGAATTGATACGAGTTCGAATGTTTTTTTTATTGGAATTCAATGGATACATATATAAGTAATGATTAAAAATCACTCGTATTAACATATGTAGAAATGATTATCCTAATTAGGTTAATATTTAATATAAAAAAAAATTTCGTTTAATGAAACTTTTTGTACGATCGAATGATTCTTAAAATAAAAATTTTTATTTTCAATATCTGTAGTATAATTATTATATTAAAATATATTAATATTATTAAAAAACATAAAAAATTATTTATAAAAATATTGGTAATAATTATGAATATTTTTTTAATTAAACGTAGATTGATTAAAAACTTTCAGGAATTTTTTGTTTCCGATCAGATTATTATTAAAGTTGAATTTTGATTATTTTGATTTATAATGGATGTTTTGTTATAAACAGCTAAGAATTATTTATAAAAAAATTATTATTAAAATAATAAATCTTTTTTTTTAACGTAGCAAATCGATCTAACACATTTAGAAAATTTTTTTTTTTTTCAATTGTGTAATTGTTAAAATAAAAGTTCGATTTTAAAAACATAAAGAATGATAAAATTATACAACGTTCTCTGGAACAATAAAAAAATATGCGTACAACTTCCGCCAATTAAAACAAATGACCACGTATAGAAAACCGGAATTGCAAACCCGAGGATTACAAAATAAGATGACCACTCGAAATGGGGTGAATAGAGAAAGGACTAAAGCATAAGGTTTACACCTCCTGTGTGACCTAAGTGTATCAATCAATCAGATCCGTTCCATTTATATCGACGCGATCATCCACCCCTCCTCTCTAAAATCGACATCTCGTCAGCCCTAAAGCTAAGCGGTCCCTGTATGTGTGTATGTGTGTGAAAAAGGTCAATCTTAGAGACCTTATCGCACTTGACACCCTCGGTCTTTCTTCTACTTCTTGGTTCGCCATTATCCAACCACTCGTATAGGAAAGGTATGTGTGTATGTGTAGACGAGGGGATTGCATATATATATACCGAACAGGTGTGTATATATATATAAACGAAACTACTCGACTGCTTATGCAGGTGCTCGAGGAAGCCTTATTTTTTTTTCTTCTCTTTCTAGTTTTCTATTATTACCTCCCCTTCTATACTCTTGGCCCCCTTTTGAGAGTCGAGGATGAGGTTTGTTTCTGAAAGTTTCAAGGTTGAACTCTTTATTTCTTTTCATTCTTTTTTTTATTCTAGTCGGTATAATACGACCTTAGGTGAAATAGGATTGTTTATATATGATGACAATTGTGGTTTGACAGCTGACGGTGGTGAGCGTGCGACGGTTTTATATTCTATTACTGATTATTTTTTTTAATTTCTATCGTTTTGTTTATTGAGTGGAGCGCGTTTGTTAATATTGGCCTCGATATTTGTACGATGGCTAACGGCGTTGTTTTAAAAAATATTTTTCACGCTCGTGTAGATTGATTACATTGCAAACTATAATTTATGTAAATGCAATAATTACTGAGGGTTTGAATATTTTCTATCAATTTTTGATAGATTTATGAAGAAGAATTGAATATTTTTTAATTCAATATTCGTATATGAATGTATTGTAAATAAAAAATAATTCGTCATCTTCATTTTTATGCAACATAACCTTTACAAAAATGACCATGAATGTAACGTTTTTTAAGCCAGAAAATGGCAAGGGGTGATAAAATATCCGCAATAAATGCCCAATTAATGGCAGATATAGAGTTTCATTATAGCGTTCCTGTTAAATTTTTTTTAATTTTTTTCTATTTAATAATAAAAAAGAACAAATTTTAAAAATATGATAATTTCAATATTGTAAGCTCGCTTAATTATCGACAATTTGTTACTATACTAGGATAGATATTGCATCTAATATAAGTGAATTTTTTAGAACTTAAAACTCTTTTTTTTATTATCGTAACAATTGGTAAATATACATCTTGTACGAAGAAAAATGTTTTATAAAATTTAATGAACTATATGATCATAGAGAATAATTTGAAAAAAAATTGTACGGTATATATAGTAAAATTGATGAAACTTACACACTGAGAAAAAAGTTGAAGTAAAAATTACAATGTTGTCTAATGATGTGGAGACAGACTGACGCAATCCAATAATTTACCATAGTGTATAATAAAATTTACTAGAAAGTTATTAATTTTTACTACAATTCTGGTAATATTTACTACAAGTTCAGTAAAATTTATTATATACTATGGTAAATTTTTGGCTTGCGTCAGTCTATCCCTGCATTAATAGACACCATTGTAATTTTTACTATAACTTTTTTCTCAGTGCATATATTAATTTATTTTATTTTACTTCTATTCAATTTAGCCATTTATGTGTTATTAAAAAAATTACAATTTTTCCTAGTTCAAGGCCTTTTTTTAATGTACCGTTTATTAAATTTAAATAAATATTTGTCTGCCCCCCATGCGTGAAATAATGCATTAGAAAATAATCTATGTTTGATAGAAAAATATTAATTATCTTCGAACAAATTATATTTAAAAGCAATATGCGGTATATTACACAATCACTCCTAAATATTTTTTAGTTAAAACAAATATTTTTTTTTCAATCATATCCTAGAAAAAATATTTCATGGGATTAACCAAAATTTTTTTTGGTACACAAGATATATAGGTAATTTAATTTATTTTAAATTATTTATCATCCATGCAATTTGTTTATTGGTAGAGATGTCGATGAACTTTTTATTATTATTTTAGTATCGTAATTTAATCGATACACACACTGAAAAAATATTCAGTAAATTTTACTAAACTTCCACTAACACGGTAACAGAATGCCAAAACATAAAAAACTGCGAAACTGTAGTAAAAATTAGTAGATCTTCAGTAAAAAAAATAACTAATAGTTCAGTAATTTTTTGGATTTCGGCAGTCTGTTACTACGTTAACGAAAGTTAAGTAATATTTACAGAAGGTTTGGTAAAATTCACTAAATATTTTATTTCCGTGTATACATCGATACACTATCCAATTTTGACAAACGATCTCTCGTATGTACGCAATATATATAGGTTTCGTCACTAAATCTTCAAGTTCGTGGTTGTGAACATGTTGAGAGGTCTGTATACAACACGACACACATCGTTCCAATTGCTACACCTACATGTGATTGGCAATAAGGACCACTTTACACTCTACATACTACAACATCGATGATTATCCTCAGACTCTGTCTTAAATATGTATACTACATATTGTCAAATTACTACACTTTAACTCTGTTTTTTTTGTTCTTCATTGCCAGGCAGTAAAAAATTTGATTTTTTCTATATAGTTTCAGATACGTTTTTTCAAATGCCGTTGGGAAAATAAAAATACTTAACATGCAAAAAAATTTATGATTTTTCTAAGGTTATAAATACAAAAAATTTATTACTCACTTTTTTCAATTCTTTTGGTTGTGAACAAAAGGATCAACGGTTGCTACACTTCAACCCTGCATTTTATTTTACCATTATAGTCAAAAAATTTGATTTCAATGAATGTTTACGAAAAAATAGCTAATTTTAGTCATTTTTCGTCATTTTTTCGTAAATTTTTATTGAAACCAAATTTTTTTTACTATAATGAACAACAAAAAATACAGGGTCATAGTACAACCGATGCCCTTTTTGTCACAACCAAAAGAATTAAAAAACAGTTTTTGTTATGAAAGAAAATTAATTAAAAAAAGTGAGCAGCATATTATATAACGCTATTTATGCATTAAATAATAACTACAAAAATCAAAAAAAATTTTGTCCGTTTAGACGCTATTGGGTTAAATGCGGTGTTCCGAATTGTTTGATTTGTGTTTATATGTACATGTGCAACCACTGTTAAAATTTGCATAATAATGCGTTCTAATTAATTATCGGTGTCCCAGAGTGACATGATGCGAGATCGCAAAATTATGCATTTTTTTCATTCTGAAGGTGGATTTTGTATATATAAAGACCGAAAAAAGGTATTAGTTCGATGGTGTTTTTGTATAAGGAAAAAATAAAGATTTTACATAAAAATTAGTGTGTCATTAAATAATTAAGGGCAAGATTTGATAAATGGTAAAAACTACTATGCTGTATAATAAAATTTACTATATGTCTGTTAAATTTTCCAAAATTTATAGTGAATTTTATTATACAAAACATATCAATTTTTATCATTTATTAAGCCTCTCCCTTAATTATTCAATCACATAGAGTGTTTTAATAAACACCCATTAAACTTATAAAACTTTCATCTTTAATAAAAAAAATAGTGGTTTTAAACATGTTTTTAACTAAAAATATATATTTTATTTAAAATAGGCTACTTTGCTTATAAGTGGATATAGTTTAAGTGAAACGATTTTTCTTACTGTCTCAGTTAATGGAACGAACAGACGACCTAGCGAAATATTTTAATTAACATTTTGATAATCTTTGTTTTTTTTTTCTAATATCGTAAACGAATTTCCCTAAAATTTTTAATGATGGACTTGAAGTTTTTCACCGTTGTGCTACAAGAAAATTGTAAAAATTTTTGAAAAAAAAAATTCGGTTGAAAATTGTATATAGAATTGTTTTTTAAATTATATTACCTATTATAGAAATGAAAATATTAATGAAACATTTGAACAAAATGACCAATAAGTCTGATTTCGACTAATTTTAACAGTACTCAACTTCTACTAAGGTAAGGTCCTTGATTTGCTAATCCCCTTTTCCATTTGGAAACACAAAGTTTTGAAATTAAAACTTTAGATACACACATATACATTTTCAATGTCATGTACACCAAAAAAAAAACAGCTAATTGTAAAAATTTGACAAGTGTCAAAAAAAACACATACCTGTCAAAAAGTCAACCTATACAAATCAATTAAAAACACTCCTACACACACATTAAACCCTTCTAACAAACGCACAACCAATATAATAATAATCCACGGTGCGAATCCAAAAAAAAGGTCCACCTCGGTCGATCGGGCCAAGTTCGCAGGAGAGAGAGAGACAGAGAGAGGGAGGGAGGGAGGGAGGGAGGGAGAGAAAGTGGCGCTCCGAGGGAGAGATATATTCCTACCCCTCTGCGAGCCGAGGTCTCTCATGCACACGACGCGTTGTAGGGATGGCGGGATCGTGTAGTAGTGGTGGTGATGGTGGTGGTGGTGGATACCCAAAGATCGTTCGGGCGATGACCTCGACGTTATACTCCAGGACGCCCAGGCTGACGCTTCTGGACTCGTTCGTTCGGCGTTGCCATAGCTCTCTCTCTTTTTTTTATTCTTCTTTCCATCCCTCTCGCGGATTTTCTCTCTGTCTCTCGAGGACGAGGCTGTGCGCACGGTGTATAAACGGTGGAATGTTTTTTTTTTACGTAACTTTTTATTTTTCTTTCCTCCGCGTTTTTATCGATTACACCGCTCGCGTTTATTCCTTTGATACGTCATCGCGTGTACCGGAGGAGTCGGTTGATTAAATTCTCCTTCTTCTTGGGTGAGGTGAGAGACTGCATCGTTCTTTCGTTTTTGGAGAGTCGGAGTAAAACGGTGGACGAGATCATTTTGAATGTTACGTTTCTTTTTTTTTTGGTTTGGTTTCCATTATTGCGTAGTTTATTTCTACACGCCGATCGATGAAATTTCGCTGCAACTTGTGTCATTCGAAGGGTCGGGTGTAAATTTTTGTTCGATTGTCTCGCGAAAAGGCATGCTGGATTGAGATAGAACAATGCGAAAATTACTGTACTTTAGAGATGTCGATTACAATTTTTTTAGTCAAAAAATTTATTATAATAAAATAATATGTGAAAATTTAAGACGATTTATAGATTCAATAACCACTTACAATAGAATTAGAATGATTTTTTTAGGTAAAAACCAGACGATTTAATAGTAGATATGTTGACAATTTTATGAACCTGAAATTGGCAGCTGGACTTAGCAGCTAACAAGGGCTGACAATTTTTAAGATAAAAAATGACAATTTATTTAAAAAATATACAGCTAATTACGATCTACAAAGTAGTACAATTATTAAAAAAAACTGGTCTAATTCCTACTAAGGTTGTTTTTTTTAATTGATAGATAATAACCAGTTATAACGTGTAAAAATAGAATTTTCACCTGCATTCTTAATCTCAAATCGTTAACCAAATTACCAAATTTCTAAAAGAAACTTTCCCAATGAAATTTACAAAACTTCGCGTAATATATTTTTTTTACGTAAATCATTTAATTTTCTATGTATACACTGTAAATATATTGTAAATCGGGAATATCCAACTAAATAAAATAAAAATAAGTAAATGCAGTGTCCTTACTAGATTCCCTAAAAATTAACTTTCGATAAACTACTTATGCATTTGAATTTAAACAAAAATCAACTACTGTATAACAAACTCTCACGTTTCAAAAAATGTCAGATTCAGAGAATGAACATTTTTTATATTTTTTTATAAACAAACTAATAAATTTTTGAAAAAATCTTGAAGTCAGGACCTCAGGTATGTTTTAACAGAATACCTAAAAATTTTTCATTTAACTAAGATATTTTATTTTTTATTAATAATTATCGATCAAAAAGTGGTAATTTGCTTATCATCATATTTTCTTTAAAAATCAAAACATCCCTTATATTTAGTCATATCGTAATTTCTAATTCAATATTTTAGTTATAATTTTAAAGTTAAAAAATGCAGATTCTTGTAATATACGTATCGACATCCCCTTAAAAATCAATTGCTACATTAACGTATGACAAGGAGAAAAAATTACAGAAACAGTACGCATGCGCATAATTCACACCTATATAAACACATTGTCAACAACAATAATTCGCAAATAAAAATTGATTCCTCTTCAAGTAAAACTTAAGAAAAATCACGTCTGTAAAAAGAACGCTTAAAAAATAAATATATAAAACATTTATAGTTCTTTGGTACAGAGGTAAATCTGTTGAGAAATCCTTTGCAGTGATTTGCTCGAGAGCATAGACCCACGGTCGACAAATCAATAAGCATTCGAGACGTCTCGTATAGTGTCGAGGTTTTCGTCTCCGTTTGAGAATTTCCATCTTATCCGAATGTATCGATGCTTTCCGTCTGGCTTTTGTATATGAAAATGTGATTTTCCTATATATATGTAATACATATAATATAAACTGGAAACTCGCAAAGTTATTAGATATATGCTAAACGTTCGGATTTTATACGTTGGAAATGAAAATTATTTATTTATGTAAATATGAATTTGTTGATCTTTATGCGAGCAAAAACGTTTAAAAAATTAGCAAGGCTTGTTGGAATAATATGTATTAAACTCAATATTATTTATATTTTTTTAAAATATTATTAGACGATTTTATCACATCAAATAAATATTGAAACTTACAATTTTTATGGAAAATATAACAATATAGAAACAAATAAAAATAAAATTATATATATGAATAAAGAAAAGTAATATGTTACTATTGCTAATATTTTAAAATATTCAAATCGTGGATAGAAAAAATTATTTAAATAAACGGATAATTTAAAAATAAGTATCTATTCAAAATGTATAAGTGTAAATAGATACAATTTTTTTTATAAATATTTAAAATTATATTTCATAAAAATTTAAAATGTTAGAAGCAAATATTACAAAATTCTCGAAACATATCGAAAAAAAAGTAAAAAGACTAATCTTTTTGAAATGGATAAATGTATACATTGCATTTTATGAAATTGTTTAAATATTTGAATGTAGTTCTAAATAAATTAATTAACTTTGTATTACATACAATAAAAATTAATGCAAAAATTACATTTTTACTAACTATACTATAAGTATATTAAATATTGTGTGCTTCTTAATTTGCATATAATAAATTTTATATAATTGCATTAAAATTGTATTTGGCTACGTTCGTAGAAAAACAGTGTATAATATATTTTGAGGAATTTTATTACACGAAAATAGCGTACATTGTTAAAAAGAAAATAAAAATATATAAAGCGTTACTCGCAAATATATACATTAAGAATCTCTAAAAAATCATCAATCGACAGTAAAAATTAAATAGATTAAGATACAAAAATAAATAATTAAATAAAAATAATAATTAAATAATAATTTAACAAAAAGGTAATGAATAAAAAATCAAACTGGATAAACACAAACATTTACAACTTTATTTTAAAACGAAATAAAGATAAATTGTTATCGAATATCGGAAAATGTTCACCTTGTTCCAGCGCCATATAAACCGAGAGCTGCATTGTATATAATTAAAAACAATAATGTATAACTTGATTATTGAGGTATCAGGTTTCTCGTGCACTTGGGGGTGTATAGAACCCATTTGCACTGGCATATTTACAGTGTGCGTGCAGCCCTTTGAGCCAAGGGGTCTTTCGAGAACCGCGCGTCATTTCTTCGAGATTCATGACCCTGAAAACTTTGAACACCCCAATTGCAATCATTACGCGTCCTCTTGTTCATTTGGTGATTTTCATATTATGTGTTTTATTTTAACCGAATTTAATTAACTTAATCGAATTTATTTTGATTACTTTGCATCGACATTATGTCTGGGTGTACGTGCTTAGGAATTGTTAATTAAATTAAATATTGTATTTTTAAATTTAGTGGATAAAGAGCAGTTGAGGTTGATTTTTAGCGATATAATATTATTATATTATTATACATAATGGCTATTTTTAGTAATAAAAAGTCAGTTTTCAGCTGAAAATAACGTTTACAATCACACTTGCATAATAATTGAATGATTAAGGTCAGAAAATGGTCATTTTTTACTTTTTTATAAATAAGTGAATAAATATTTAGAAACCCCAGAACATCAGGCATTTACGCATGTTTTAAATAATATACCCAAATTTAAATCCATAATTTGATTACAATATTTGGGTTAAAAGTTTATGCCTTTTTTGACTAATAATTACCAACCAAAAATTGTTTATTGAATTATAAAAAAAATTATTTTTCTTTAAGCAATCAAAACATCAGGTCCTTTTTTATGTTTTCAGCTATCCGTGTAATTTTTTTCAGATTTTTAATTGAATATTTTAGATATAATTTTTGGGTTGAAGGGTGCAGATTCTTGTAATTTGGATCCAAGATCCTGTTAAATGAATTTAATCAACATTTTTTTTAATTATTAGATAATCGCGGTAAGTATATACAAAGAAACACAATTTTAAATAACATAATAATCTTTTTTAGTATCGTTTGAATATATTTGAAATTTGATAGTATATTTATATAGTAATTAAATCTAATATTGAATACATTTAAAAAAATATTAATTTTTTTTATTTAAGCAGATTTAATCGTTATTTAAAATTATTATGTTAGTTATAATATTTTATAGATTATAACATAAAAATATTAATTTATTTATATTAAATTTTTACAATATAATATATAGAGTAAACTTTATCATATTTTAAGTATGTTCCAGTATTACTAAAAATATAATAATTTTTAATTTTTTTGCAATTCACTTCTTTTCACTATTTTTATTATTACTTTTACATTGTTATCAATTCTATCTCATTTCAATTTGAACAGAAGTAAGCGATCAAAACAGGATTATTATTACGATATTTTTAAGAGAACAAAAATGTGTATTTATAGGATCTTAAAATAATTTTAAGTTATTGATTGGTTTAAAAGATCAATGTGATTTAGAAAATTATCGGTAAAAACCTCGTTAACGGTATATAAATAAATTCGTTCGTTTCTATACATTTAATTTTTATAATACTTTTTTCACAATCAAACACAGTTAATAAAAGTTAATCAAATTATGTTCGCGTAATCCAGAATTTTAATAAAATCTATTTGTAATTTTTTATCATACTTATATAGTTTCAGGTCACTACAATAATTATGCAAAACATTCAGATACTTTTTATAAAAAAATTTCTCTCCATGATATACTAAGTCATATATATAGCATATATTTCAATTTTTAAATTGTACTATAACCTTATTTTACATTTACGAAGGAATTAAAAAAAAATTCATCGTATAACATCTAATAAATAAAAATGAAAAATTTCGTAATGGTCGTATAGATTTTCGTGTATGTGAAAAAAGAAAAATATGAGACTCATAATAAAGAACAATAGGCTTTAACTCTTAACTACCCATTGTATATCATAAGATATCGATTTTCTCATCTTTTTATGGCGGGAAATTCAAAATTTTCAAATGCGTAAATATTTAAATAAAGTTGTACAGAGAAAAGTAAAGTTGTAATAAATATTACTAGGTTATTGAGTAATCGAGAGACATGTTCTTGACAATTATTGTAAAATATGCTTTTTTTTAATAAATAGTAATAATAGTTAATTTTAGTAAATAGTAATTTTCAACTAACTTGCTCTCATTCATATCGGAATAATCAACGTTTTAACTATTGATATGATTATTTAAAAATCAATAAAAATTATTATAATTATTACTATATTTTGTAAATAAAATTTGCATCAGATTTATTAATATTTACTATACATATACATGTGTTAAATTTTCCTAACCAAAAATATATAAAAAAAAGAAGTTAAATATTATTTATAAAACTTTCTTCAAATATTAAATAATATAGTTTCATTTTTTTAGAAATTTTAAACTAGAGAATTTTCAAATTTCTTTGAAGACAACTTTAAAAAATTCAAAACCATAAAATTTGTAGTATACATTTTACTATATAAACATTTTATGACTTGTCAACTCTGCGCCATAAGTATAAAATTGTAAAATTTTTGTAAATTGATAACGTTACACTTTAAAAAAGTGTGAAATGATAATTAAAAGTTTGATACTCTCATTTGAAACATTGATAGTGTTAATTTATACTTTAAGGTTTAGAGTGTGTCTCTCAATGACTTATTAACATAGTAATTTTTTCTTCTTTTCAACTTTTTAATAACTTTTTTTATTTTATTTTTTAACTGAGATACAATAATACAATTTTTTCATTATTATTACATATTGCAACTTTATACTTAATCATCAAGTAATTTTAGGTGGAGGCATTTTTTGGACTTAAAGAAAACATAAACACTCATTCCCGTTATTAAAAAAAATTAAAAAAAAAAATTTTTTTAAATTCATTCCTAGTAGGAATTTACCATTTGAAGGTTAAATAAAACTCTAATTTCGCCATTAATTGAGCATTTATTGGATATTTTATGATACTTGGCCATTTTTTGATTTAAAAAACGTTAATTATATTTTACTAGAGATATTAGTTTATCTAATTTAATACTTTTATAAAACAAACTAATAAAATTTTATAGTATTATATTTTGGAGAAGCAAGAAATGTATAAAAATCATAGGAATAAATAAATATGTATTAAAAAACTAATCACCAACCCATTAAAAAAAATAGTTTCACGATTAAAAATTAATAAAGTGGCATACCCGGTGGATTATTGATCAAGCAAAAAAAATAGTAATTACATTTATTTAAAAAAATATGCAACTTTATGCAAAACCCGAATCGTTATGATAAATAAATATTAAGGAGATCTGAGACTAAATAAATTGAATCCCTATTTATTTTTTAATTAACAATGAATTGATTTTTTCAAAAAATCTCTCTGTCAGCTTCTTTTATATTACTCAAGTGTCACGTATGAATTTTTCCGGATTTTTAGTTTGATAATTTCAAAAAATTATTCAGTATTTAAACGTAGATGCCTGTAATTTCCAGGTCAAGACGACAAAGAAACCTTAAAAAATTTCCTAAGAAAAATCTATAGTGCTTTGGGTTTTACATAAATTTGCGTATTATTTTAGATAAATGCAATAAATATCTTTTTTTTATCGGTCGGTAACCTACTGGTTATGCCACCCCCTTAAACCGAAACGTTGAACGTCTATCCTCCCCTATTTCAAAATTCGCAAATCCCAGCGGTTAAGGAAGAAAGAAAAGCGCAACTATATACGCATAATATAAGGAAAATGCCAAGCCGAGTTTTCCACAAGGCTCTCGAGACACCGCTGGTTTTCTCGCACATCCGTACACACATACATATATATCGAAAAGTGGATTGACGTCGCGAACACACACAGACACACATAGATAACAAGATTCAAGCTGAAGAAACCAGTCGTCGAGGGACTCGTCTCCGGTATGTGCATATTCGCACCTTTGCGATCGGGACTGCCGCTGCTGCTTGGAATGCTAATTTTTTCTTTTCTTCGTTCGCGCGCGAGGGAAAACTCGAGTGATTTTCTTGAGGAGTCTTCTCCTTTTTCTTCTTCTTTGACTTCGAGAGATAGTTTATTCAAGAATTTCCGAGTGCCGCACGCGTTTTCGACGTGTATATGGATTATGTGTAAGACGCGGATATTTCCCGATTATTCGTTTTGCTGTTGGTTTTTAAGGGGACGTCGAACTCGCAAAATGGTTATTTTTTTTATAAACAAGATGATAAAATTTTTAAGAAACCTGTGTTTTGAATCTGTGTTGTGATTTTTAAATCCTTAATTTGATTACGGTGTTTGGGGTTGAAAGTTTATGCCTTTTTTTGACTAACAATCAGCGACCAAAATTCTTAAGGGTAGAATTAAGTTAAGAAAATATGAAAAAAAATTTTTTTTGTTTTTCATCTTTGTAAACTAAAATTGTTGTGGCACATTAGTAATAAAAATATAAAAATGTTTGGAAAAGTTCAATAAGATCGAATTATTTTAACCAAAGTTATGCAGAAAAATGTATCATCAATTTATACATCGATTTTTAAATTTAATTGAAATTTTTATTTTTGATACATTTTTCTACATAACTTTGGTTAAAATCATTCTATCTTGTTGAAAATTTCCAAATATGTTTATATTTTTATTACAAATGTGCCTTTAAAATTTTAGATCATAAAAATGAAAATTAAAAAAAGTTTTTTTGATCTACCCTTAAAAATATAATAATGTCAGGCATTTTCTTATGTTTTAAGCTATCGGTATAAATTTGTTTCAGATTTTTAACTCAATATTTTAAATATAATTTTTGGGTTGTCAGGTGCAGATCCCTGTAGTTTGGGTCCGATATTCCGATAAAATTTTGTCTTTGTTTTTTTATTTTGGAAATCGGTTGAGATAAATTATTTTACTGGACTTAAAAAAAAATTGGTTCTAAAATAGCTGATTTTTATGAAAATTTTCAAATTTTTAACATACCTTTGGAGTCAATTTCGTTTTGTGTTGACATTTTTAAAATTCACTTCCACTCAGACGATAAGTAATTTATTAGCCTGAAAATGAGCTCCAACACATCTTAATCCGATGATCTGCTCTGGACATAAAATGCGACTATGGGTAAAATAGGTAGTAAAGTAAAGTACGTATAACTAAGGTACAAATGAGAATTTCAAGGTCTAATACGGCTTAAAATGCAGAGTTTTGCAAGTATTTTTATGTCCCAAAATACTAGAGATATATAATATTTCAATTAAATTTTGTAGTCCAAAAACCAACAATTTTTCTTACATGCTTAACACTGGCTTGTTCCCTTAAGTCAATCTGATATTTCGATGTACAAGTACTTAAATGCGTATATATAAAAATTTATCGTCATATCGCAATAATATACACGTAATTGTAATTTTGTAATAAAAAAAAATGTTCTATTATTCGATCGAATTAATTAATTATCGAAATTTATAATATATATACCATTACCAGTTGAACGGATCAGTGATTCACTTCAAAGAGCAAATTAGATACATTTCGATTTTGCTTTATACCATCGACAAAATCAACTACTTAATTACCTTGCAGTACTTAATATACTATGTATGCGTAGTGTAGTAATGGATGTATGTGAAATAAATTTTAATGCAAATATATCAACCGCAGTAAAATTGAAACGATTTTTCTGGTATATAAATTTTAGTTAAAAATATAAGTTTTTTACTTATAGTTTTTAGGTTTAAAATATGCACTTTTTTCTTTTAAATAAAAATGATTTAAATACTAATGTTTTGCTGTAATTATGTACTAATTTCCAAAACGGTGTCTTCATCATCGTGAAAATTTAAGTTTTGATCGATACTGCATTTTTTTTTAATTATGGAAATTATCGAATCAATACGTATAAAATTAGCGAAGAAAACGTATATCTACATTATTCTAAATTTTAACGTCACACGTCTTTTCTATTATAGAAATCCAAGCATCAACGAAACGTTTTCAGCCAAAAACTGACAATCAATAATAGCCAATAAATTAGTAATTAATAACAAAAAAAAAATGATTTCAACTTACCTCAAAACGCTCATTTTTCTTCCATAGGCATCTGTATAAACAAACATACCTATACAATGAGAAAAATGTTATAGTAAAAATTACTATACTTTATAACAACATAGGGGATATACTTGGATTATCACAATATTTACTATACTATACAGTAATTTGTTGTTATAAATTCTAATAAAAAATTCAACATATACATTTAATATTCGCTACTAATGATCCCTACGTTACCACAACAATATACTAATGTTTAAGGGGGTATCATATATACAATTAAAAATTCAAATTTCGCGCCACAAAATAGCAGACGAAAAAACAACTAATTTACTTATAACAATTAATTAAAACAAATTTACTCCAACCCAGGAGTTAGATGCCCTCCGTTATGTAATTATCTATCATTTTACAGAGTTTCGAGTTATTATAACAATATGTCACCGAGAAAATCCTGAAAAATATAAGAAAATTGCGTTTTTCAAGATTTTCTCAGCGACTTTTTGTTATAATAATTTGAAACTCTGTAAAATGATAGATAATTACACAACGGAGGGCAATTAACTCCTGGTTTTACGTAAATTTGTTTTTATTAATTGTTATAAGTAAATTAGTTGTTTTTCGTCTGCTATTTTGTGGCGCGAAATTTGAATTTTTAATTGTGTATGACACCCCCTTAATATATATACTACATATCTCAGTGCACAATAAATTCACACAATTCAATTTAAAAACCCCTTGCACTTTTTTTCTCCAAATAATAAAATTTTCGAGGTCGACCCGACGATCAAAGATTATTAGGAAATGAAAAAAAAAAGGTGGTACATAAAAATATGAAGGTATATAACACAGAGAGAAAGGATTGGTGGTAAGTGTACGGGTCTTTTTCCTGGGTGCAGGTTAATCGGGTATCGCGTGAAAATGCACGCGACTCCGTTCCGTTGCGAATGAAAGAGGCGAAAGATATATAGATATACGTGTACGAAAGAGAGGGAAGGAAGGAATGTATCTATTTATACAGTGTGCGCGCGCGTATAAGGCGATTGACCGCGCGGCCTTGACTTTCTGCTTCTGCCGTAAGTATAACGGGCTGGTGTGCGCGCGCGTTCTTCTTCCCTTTTGTCACGGCGAGCCCTCGTCTATATATGTCTGTGTGTGTCTGTAAGTTGGGGATTATATGTATGTGTATGTGTGTGTATGTGTGTATAGAATAGCTGGGTTGAAATTTAGGAAAAATTATTTTTTAATAATAATTTATTATTTTATTATATTACAAGTTGAACTTGAATTTTATGGTATTATATTTTGGATAAACGAGGAATGTATGAAAATCACAAAATGTAGCGTTGTGCAGAAGCGAAATGAAAGAAAACATGTAAAAAGTGTGAAGGCTATCCGTAGGAATAAATAAATCTGTAACAAGTTGAAGGCATTTCCTATTGTTTTAAACAAGATATATTATTATTAACTTTTATCATAAATTTATTTGTCACATGACTATGTTAATCAATTGTTTACTCTCCGTACTATGAATTTTACTATAATGCAGGATACCTCAGCAACTTTTCCATCGAATAGGGTGAAATTTCAACAGTGACTATTAAATATGATTTTAATCCATTCGAATGAAGCAGAATTACTAAAAGCACTCAAAATATTTGTTTAAAAAATTATTTATCTTTTTTTATTACATAATTTTACAATTTTTTGCAAATATTTTGCAAATTAATTTTTTTAATTGCATTCTTTTTAAATTATGTTCCATTCAAGTGGATGAAAATGGTGTTTGATAGTTACTGTTAAAATTTCAGCCTATTCGATGAAGTGGTTCCTGAGATATCATGGTCCATTATGGAAAAAAAAATCTGAATACGGAGTCTCATAATTAATTAAATAATATTGTTACAAATAAATTAGCTAAAAAGTTCGAAATAAAAATTAAAAGTAATACAATTTGTTTCAAAAATGAAGAAAGTTTATAATCGTATTCAAAAAATTATTAATTATTAATAATGAATAGTTCTTTTTCAATTTTAACCCAGTCTTGTCCCCTAAAATTTCTTATGCTGTATTTGAAAGTATATGAGAATTTCGGATGTACATAATTGATGAAATGTGGAGAAAGATGGTGAGGGTGGATTATTTTAAGTAGTAATTATGTAAAATTAATAAATTTATTTATAGATTTTTTTAATGAATTTAAATATAATTTCATTCGTTATTAATTAAGAACAAAAAAATTATACGTATAGGATTTTTAATAGTACACGAATTAAAATAATTCATGTTATATTCGCATATTTTTCAATATTATTTAAAATTATCAAACTTGAAACTAAAATCTATTTTAAAATTATTTAAATTTTTGCGTCAATTCGACAATTATCGTTTTATATTATTAAAAATTTAAAAATAATTGAAATATGAAATTGTTTTAACACAATTGATATCGTGTGAATTTTAAAATTGATTTGGCACTTATTAGAAATATGAAAAGAATTGTGAAAAAACTGAAATCGATTTAGCACTATTTTCTGACACCATGTTAATTTTAAACTTATTTTTGACATAATTTGAAGTCAATAGGAACATCATTAGAAAATTGAAATAATTTTGACATTAACTTTTGAACTTTCTAAATTCGTTTCTTTCCTCCTCGTTATCTTAATTTACAATTTAACTCGAACTTAGTTATTTATCACCTTGTAAAAGAAAATTGAGATTCCATTTAAGGTAATGACGTTTATTCTTTAAGTTCGCTATTTTACATTGATTAAAATGAAAAACCCGATTAGCCATTTTTCAATCGATTTGAGTAATTTTCCAATTAAAAAAATTTTAGAATTTTACTCATTAAATTTGATATTTAACTTTATTAGAATAAAACTCTTGACTCAAATTTTCCTGTATACGTTTTATTCTTTCATCAATTTTTGATCCAAATGAATTTCCAAAAACTTCGATTAGTATTTAAAATCATTTTTTAACGAAAATCTAACAATAATACAATTTTTAAAACGTTTTGACGCAACGAATCTTCATGATTAAACAACTATTAACATCGAATTCTTATCCACGAAATCCATCAAAAATTAGTTTTTCAATTCACAAATTGAATCTTAATTATCTCAAGAAAATTTTAAACAAGGTTACCTCCGGTCGATCTCTCTATAAAACACTCCTGCGCGAATTTTCAGGTCCGGAAAAACAAACTATCGAAACACTGCGTTCCACCTATATAAAACTGGTTTTCAATATTTTTTTAATATAGACATGTATACCGGTACCTTATTTATAGACATTGGTCACTTTTGTTTTTTTTTTTGCATTCACAATCGTATAGATTCTGGGTTAAAAATCGTTCGATTTTTATTTTTTTTTTTTCACAATACGAGATGTATATACTTAGGAAAATGTTGATGAATGAAAATTTTTTTAGTATTGCAAAAAGATATACATGGGTATAATTTTTGTTTTATTTATTTATTTTTTTTCTAATTGTTATACTATAAACATTCTAATAATTTACTATCTTTATTATAATTAATAATTATAAGTATCAACATAACGATGATTTAAATAAAAGCGTAGAACTTAAATTAAATAAAATTTAAGTGTAATTTGTAATTTTCACCCTCCATTGTTGAATTAATAAATTGTCGATTATTGAGGGTCAATAATAAATAGATCCAATATATTTAAGTGCGCAATAAATTGGATCTATTTATTATTGATCTTCAACAATCGACAATTCACTAAAATTTAAGTGTATTTTTTCTTACACGACATTTTTCTCGAACGAACGACTACATCAAAACACCCTTCGATAAATCCATTAATTTTTCCGTACACACCGAATTGTCGTTTATATCCCAACGCTTTAACGTAAATTTCAGCAAACGCCAATCCTCACCTACACTCGGATCGATATATATATATACACATGTACACGCAAAGGAACGTAGAAATATATACATATACACGTGTGTATATAGTGGGCGTCGATCGGCCAAGAAAAGAAATGAACGAGCGGGGCCAACGGCCTTGACCCTATCGCTTTAGCGAGGCGAGACACGCAAAAAGAGAGAGAGAGAGGATCGGTCAAAACAAAGCGTTCAAGCTATTAGACTTCTTTTTTTTTTGCTTTTCGTTATACTGGAGACTTATGGATCGAGACACGCGAGGCAACGTGACAGACGGTAAAATTGGAAGCTGGATAATCGCAGCATCTTTGGCTATTGAGAGAGATACTGTGTTTTTTCGTTGTTTGAAGTTTTAAAATCCTTGATTCGTATAAGTCAATCGTTAAGGAATTTGTTAAGGTTTTCCTTGTTGGGTATTTATTTTAATTTGCGAGCAATATATTTTATTTTGTTTGTATTATTAATTTTACAGTATGTTAATGGTGAATTATGCGGTTTATTATTACGTATATTTGGAATTTTAAATTTATTGAACAATGGAGTCAATTTTTTTTTGTAATTTAATTTAATTTTAAAAACTATTTAAGTTATTTATATTGTATGTAAGAGCATTACATTAACAATTATTTATCTATTTTAAGATTTGATTTTGAGTATTGGTTATTAATTAATTTAAATAGTCAGACCTATTTACAGAAAAGTTTAATTTATCTATATATGTAATTTACTTTCGTCTCTGTTGTAATTTTTGTAACTGTATAATATCTGGATGAATAAATAAATAAATAAAATTTGATTAAATTATTGTAACGTATTTTTTTATTTATTTATTTTTATAACGTTTTTGAACATAGATTTTAACATTCCTTTGCCAATTTGACTTTAATGTTTACATACAATAATTTTATGGTGAAATTATTAATATTTTCAATTAATTATGGTAATGTACGATTATATTTTTTTATGGATGTTTGACTTTATGGGAAAACATTATTTAAAAACCTAGATTCCTTTATTTATTCTCTACATAATTTGATCATAAAATTTATGTACAAGATAGTGTTGTAGTATTAAACAAAATTTTATAACATTTTTCTGTAATCTTTGTAAAATCTCTACAGCGCCAAATCTACCTATGTAATAATTTTACGAAAATTGTTTACCAAAACTTTCTATTTAGTAAAAATTATAGCATTTTGGCGATGACCAAATACAGCATTTGGTTTGATAACGAATATTGTTTCGATTAACGTCAAAAAGCATTAATTAAGTTATTTAATTTTTACAATTATAAATTATAATATAAATAATTAAAATAAAATGTATAATTAATTGTAATTTAATTTATGTTATTAATATTTTTAAATTTTAAAATTAATTATGAATTACACACGGATAACTTCCAAGCTTTTATACTCAAAAAGAAAAGAAAAATCCAAGATATAAGTATTCCTTTTTACACACATTTAACAAAGTTTTCAATTTGAATACTCATTGTAAATATAAATGAAACTTCAATTTATTAATCACTATAATCCATTATGTTTATAATATCAATACCCAGATCAATACATTTAATATTTATTTATTTATTTATTTATGAAATACAATAAATATTTATATTTATTAATTTTATTATTTCACTTAAATAGCATTTTTGCAAGTATATGGCTAGTAATTTATTTATTTTTCTTTCTATACTGAGAGTAAAACTGAGTAATTGTAATAAAATATTTTGTTGAAAACCTTAAAAAAGATAGTTTTTTAAAATTAAATCATATTTGGTATCTTCCAATATTTACAGAGAAAGTACCCTTTCCAAAAGTTTTGTTCAAAATAGTGAATTAACATTTTGAAACAAATTCACTATTAAAGTTTTGGAGCACTTAAAAGTGCCTGACGTTTTATATTTAATAAAGTATAAAGGAATAAAAGAAGGAATATTATTTCCAAACCAAAAATCCACATTGAAATTCTTAAATTAAAAAGTCATATACAATATTTAAGGGGGTGGCATACCCAGTGGGTTACCGACCGAGCAGAAAAAGATAATTATTGCTTTTATTTAAAAAAATATACAATTTTATGAAAAAAATATTCACTATATTACATTTTTATTTCCAACGTACGTACATCCCAAATACCAACTGATAAACAATACATCGAACAGTAAATACCTCCTATTTAAATAAAACATAGTACCAAAATGACACATCGTCGTAGAACAAAGCATTCGTTGTAACAAAATCCGCGCACGGGGTTTCGCAAAAGATAAATAATGAGTCGGACTTAATAAGTTCGTTGACTTTAATATATAAATTTTTCCGTATGCTCGAGGTATATACTAAGATTTAATCGTGCATTTTACGATAAACATTTACTTTTTTTTCAACGTCTCGTAAGCTGTGAACTATGAGAAAGAAAAATAATTTTGTAACCGATAGAGAATACGATATTATAATTTTATATCTGAAGAGAAATTAAATGTATAATAAAAATTTAAATAAATAAAATAAGATATATTAATTAAAAGCCTCAATCATGTGATTTTTAGACTGATGTAAAGAAAAATATATATTTATTGTAATTTTATAAAAAGTTAATTTAATTGTATAAACATATTAATTAAAATCTATCCAATTTGTTTAAAATAAATAAATTATAATAAAAAATATGTAAAAAAAGAAAGGATACGGTTCAAGAATATAAAAGAACAGCAACATTTTGTAAGAAGAGAAGCTCGTTAGCCATTAGAGAAAATAAATCAAAACAAATGTAATTCTTATTTGAGTTTTCATTTAATCATTTTAAATCGACCATTTACACATTTATTACCTTATTTTTCCTTCCGTTACAAAACTGCATAGGACGCGTGAATCAGGGGTGTATAGAGCTCGTAAAATCGGGTAAACAAAAATTCGGTGCTTAGAACGACCGAAAAAGGTATATCTATGGGAAATTCTTTGTTTTCTTACCTACAGTGAATCATCAACGTTTTATGGTCTTAGTCATCGTGTCACCGAAAACATCGCAATTCGTATATATATTTAAATGCGCTTAATGCGTGTGTGTGTGTCATGAATTGAAAAAATTTTTTTGTTATTAACGCAATTAAACCTCTTACACAAAGTTATTTGATTTTATTTTATATAATTTATTACTCTAAAATTAACTATTGAACTAATTTTCTCCACCTCTAACTCTATTTGCATTCTTAAGGAATTCCTGAGTACGTAAATCATAATGAGTTTTAATTATAACTGAATGTAATTTTTGATTTTATAAAAAAATTGTATAGAGTTATTATTATAATATATTAAAATATAATTTTTTTTTAAATTACACTTATCGATAAGCTCGCGATTGATCCGATGTTGATAAGAGACAGTCAGATATAGTTATTATACTGATGATATATTTTCAATTATATTTGTATATAGGTATATTTTATTAAAATTTATAATTTGTTTAGACTATTGTTTTAGATGTCGCGTACAGAACGCTAATTTGTAAAGCTAATATAATTTCAAAGCGAGACGGTATATAGTTAGCGCAATATTGTCCTGTATAAATCAAAGTCAGATAAGTTTGGCTATAAATTTATTTACCCGTGTGTGTGTTCATGTACATGTTATGACGTCGCGTTAATTTTAGCATTTGGAGCGAGTTGAATTGTTAATTAATGAATTTATACGGACAAAACGTTTATTTTTGGTGAGTTGATTAGCCATCAAATTTTTCTCTTTTGTTTGGTTAATTGTTGAGTGTATAAGTGTTAAAAATTTATACGTTTTTGAAAAGATTGAGTTTTTTTTGTTCGATTGGTGAAAAATGATGATACAGAAGACTAGGAGTAATCTTACTGTGTAACTGTAGACTACTTTAAAACCATTAAAAATGTGTCATAAAAGACTGAATAAATTTCCAATTAATGGCAAAATTCGAGATTTCTGTATTGTATTGTTCAATGATACGTAAATTATTTTTAAAATAATATATTATTTTTATTAATTTAAAAATTTAATTTAAGAGTATGGCTAGAACTGGAAAGATTCAAAAGTTTGGGTTTAAAAATGTAAAAATTGTTATAACATTAAAAATTTTTTAAACACTTGTTAGTTAATTGAATGAAAATGTGCTTTTTAGCCACGACTGCTGCACGGGAGAGCCTCATATTTTTTATTATTGTAATAATAAGTTTTAATTTGATGAAAAATAATAAATAACCATATTTATCTTAATATGCATTATTCTACACATAAAATCCTACTTTTTTCCCTCAGAATTTTTAAGTCATCAATGTTATAACCCAAAAAAGCCTGTTTCGTAAATTTGTATAAATATTTCCGAAATTTTAGGTTTTAATGAAAAATTGGTTCATCTTTATTTTTGATAGAAAAAAGTGTTATCTCGGAACACATTAGGTTAATGCTTTTCAAATATTTTAAAAAATCGTTAAACGCACCTTTTATTATTAAAACCTCCATAACTCTTTGATGGATAAAATTTTGGAGTTTTATTTAACTGATCGATCCGAAACCATTACCAATTTTAGTCTCAAAATGCATTGAAAATCTTTTTATTACAATTTTCACTTTCGTCAGGTATTTACACCGTCAGTTCAAATTTTCATTTTAGGTAAATTTTAAGCTTTGTTCCTCCACTATACTATTTCAATCGCACAATCTTAATTTACAAAGTGCAAGGGCACGCAATTGACAAAAAAATAATATACTCGAGGTTGCGCGTGAAAATGTTTACGCGCAATACGAGATGAGAAAAAAGGAAATTAAAACTTCCAAGCCACTCAAAAAAAGAAACGTGTTTTTTTTCGAGTCACTGAACATTTTTTCACCCTCGAGTAAAATGAGAGGAAGCTGGGATTCTAAATTTCATAATATTTTTAATTTACCTTTAGAAACTTTTTTTTACAAATGTGAAATTACATATTTTGCTTATTTATTTTCACTTAAATATATGTATACCGTTCCGTCATTTATACATATATTTTTTTCGGTTAAATTTACGTTTTGCATAAAACACGGATGTAACGTTCGGGATGAGGGAGACACGTGGTGAAATGTACTTCGAGTGGTATATACAAACCTGTACTCGAAAATACGTAAGTGCTCTTAGGTTTCCGGATTAGTTTTTTAGTACATTTTTTGAACTTCAAATAGTTTCTAATTTCTGTAATCAAACGCGAAGAATAATTATTTAAATTAAAAAAATAAATTAATTTTTGAATAATTAGTTGACTAATTAATTAATTAGTTAATGACATTATCCAAGATTATATCACGTTAACTCGGTTGGGAAATTTTTTACGTACAATTACACCCTTAAAATACAGTGTAATGTATCCTGAAATAAAATCCGATGTTCGTGTATCGAAAATCTATATAAACGAAAACGTACGGAAATTATGAAACTAACACACCCGGTTCGAAGACCTCTAAATGGACATTGCTCCAAAGGATTAAGGGGACAAGGCTGGGTTAAAATTAAAAAAAACAATTCAATAATAATTTTCTTCATAACTATTAAAAATATTTCTTAATTTTTTAACAAATTGTATTATTATTAATTTTAATTCCAACGGAACTATTTTAATTTATTATGAAAAACTGTTCAATATTAACAATTAATAATTTTTTTCATAATGTTTAGAGACAATTTTTATTTTTTTAAACGAAATGTATTATTATTAACTTTAAATTAAAATTTTTCTCAGGTACCAGTATGGGCAGAAATTTTAGCAGTAACTTTGAAATATGGTTTAAATCTACTTGAATCAAACAGAATTACAAAAAAAGTTTGTTTGTCTATTTAAAAAATTATTTAGTTGTTCTTTATATAATTTTTCAATTTTTTGCAGTAATTGGGTAAGTATAATTTTTTATTGTGATGTTAACACAATCTGTTTCATTCAACCGGATTTAATTAAAGTATAGTTACGTTGCATATAATTAGTTAAAATATTTTATTAAAAGTTAATAATAATACAATTTATTTGAAAAATTGAGAAATGTTTCTAATCATTATGAAAAAAATTATTAATTCATGAAATTATTAATACCCAAACGGACAATAATTTTTTCCGATTTTCGTTATTGTTATTTGTTGCTTATATCGTAGACTATCACAATGCTAATTAATTTATATTTAGTTCTAGATATATTTTTACAAATACCGTCAAGAGATGTGACCTCTTTAATTTTAAAAAAAGTTATGAATTGTCATATGAAAAATTTTTATTGCTTTCTTTTTCCAATCAATATTTTTCCATATCATTTAGGCATTAATGGGTTTATTACGTTACGATTGAATATTTTCTTCTTCAATTTTAACACAAACTTGACCCCTTAAAGATAATTTTTACGAATTACTCCTCTTTCCACAAAAATTTAGGATGTCGACGAAAGAATTAAAAAAAAATAATACTTGTTAATCCCATCTCTATTTTATTTCGGGTGTACACGGTGGCTTTATCAATTTCGAAGACTGCATTGTACACGCATCCCCTTCCCTTCTTTTTCTTTTACCGCGACCTCGTCTGTCTCGGAAGTTTTTTTTTTATTTCCCTCCCTCGTATGTTCAACTTCCTCGCTCGCGGGGTCACTACCATCTGCTTTTTTTCCATCCTTCTCAGTCTTGTAGTCTCTCTCGCTCTTGTTTCGCCCCCTCTTTTTTTCGTTCACCTTCGGTCGGGAGAGCAGTCTCGCCTAAAGTCTGGAGGATGAATTATGGACGAGTATTATTACGGATTCTTGAATGGATTTTTCGGGTTTCGGAAATATATCTTTGTTTGATCCTCCGTCTAAGAAGCTAAACGCTTTACCTATCGGGATACATTCTTTTTTACATAAAATATCTCGCTTTTCCTGAAAAAATAATTACTTCAACGAAAAACTTTTTTTTTTCGCGCGTGTGTCCCTTTGTAATTGTAGTTTGATTGCTTTGTAAAAACGCGGTGGGATTTAATTAACGTCGGTGAAATGTTACGGTCGGTGCCGGTGTATTTTTTTTATTCATCTGGCACGTGTTGCGTTTTTCTCTGAATATAAAATAAAAAAATGTATGTATATATATGTATAACGCGGGAGGACGACTAATATGATTTAATTTACTGCGCTGATTGATTTTTCTTTCTTTTATTTTTAGATACATATATGTACATACATGTGGAAAAATAAATATCGAGATATATATACGGGTTGGGTTTATCCGCGGTTACGACGAATAATAAAATGGATTTTAAATTGTCCGCTGGACGATTTGTTACGTTGGTTTTCATAAACAGCCTCGATATTTATTTATTTATTTTTTTTTGTAAACAAATTAATATTAATGTATTTTATTTTTATAATGAAATATGTATATTTATATATAAATAAATTACATGCTCGCTCGGAGATAATTATTATAATATTTAGTAGTGACTGTCAAAATTGAAAAAAAAAACCATTGTATAAAACCTACAAGAGAATTTATAATATTCTATTTAATGATACATCTATTTAATATTTATCGTAAATTATTGTGATTTTTTTAGATTTTTATACTTAAAATTGTTATATTCTGTAATAAATTTTTTTATCGACAGTTCAAATATATCCTCTGTAAAAATAATACATATCATAATAATTCTAGTCCCTTAATATTTTAATAACAGTAATAACAATAATCTGTTCGTAATCGTTTAATAATAGTAATCTTTTTTTTCTCTTTGTATGAGAATATCGAGTTGAAATGGAATCAAAAAAATTATTAAAATTATTTAAATTATTATATTAAATTTATTACTATTTATTAATTTAATTTATATTATTACTTTTATGCACGGTGCATAAAAGCTATGTATACTATTATTTAATCTTTGGGTGTACAAATTTACCCTTGCCAATTATTATATTTATTAATAATGCTATTATTATTAATATTTATCATTAGATGATCGATTAAAACTAATCTTTTCTTTCTTTTATGTTTCAGGTGAGTTTAAGGAACAATCCTCCTATTAATATCACGTAAGTTTTGAAAATGATAAAGAACATTTTTGATAATAAAAGAATGCGAATCATTATCGCCGATTCACTCGATTAAAATACACCACTACCACTATATGAAAAAAAAACAATTATTTACCCATAGTTTATATACTTCTGTAAAATTTTACAACTACCCTGTACCCCCATTCGTTCATACACTGAGGAAAATTTTTTAGTAAAAATTACTATTTTAATGCACAAGTATAAAAATTGCTATTAATAATGGTAAAAAATGCCACCATTTTGGAAAAATTACCATTAATAATGGCAATATTTACCTTTATTAATAGCAATTTTTATAATTGTAGTCTATCCTCCTTTTACCATTAAAATAGTAATTTGTACTAGCAAATTTTTGTGTATACATCTACATGTAAAAATACACGTACACATGGTACCTACGCAGCAAGGAGAAAAATTTTAGTAAATTTTACTAAACTTTCACTAACATGGTAACAAAATGCCAAAATGCGAAAAATTACTGAACTTACAGTAAAAATAAGTAGACTTTCATTAAAGATTTAGTAAAACTAAAAGTAAAATTTAATAAAAAGTCGAGTAATTTTTTAGGTTTCGTCAGTCTCTTACCGCGTTAGCGAAAGTTTCGTAAAATTCACTGAAATTATTGTAAATTAAACTTTGTTCTCGGTGATACGTGTATAGAGAAAATGTCGAAACGAGGGAAAAAGTCGATCCGCGAAAATTCGGCCTCGTCAAGTGGTGGGAGGAGAGGGGTAGGTGTAGAGAACGCGAAGAGCGCAATGACCTTCCCTCAAAACAGCTCGCGGAAAATCGATCGACTCCTTATCGTACCGCGCGCTCTCCGCGTTTCCTCCCTCCGTGTGTCTATATGTGCGTGTACACACACACACATACAGGCGCGGATACAGGGAGGCGTGAGTCTAAGACCCGGCGACGCCCGAAATCGGAGGTGGTGTTTAGCATCGTCAAATTGAATAATTGCCGGTGTATATACATATATAGATACATATTGTTGATAACGAGTACATTTATTTTCTTTTGCTTTTTCAATATTTATCTTTTCGTAGTGTATAGTCGCCTATAACCTCGAAATTGTACGTACCCACGCGACGATACCAGCATCTTTGACCGAGCGTCAAATTTTTTTTTTTACTTCGGTATCTTAATTTTGCGAATTTTTATTTCGTATATTGTTTTTAACGTGATCGTCGTACACAGATTACATTTCACTCATTTTTTCTCAATTAATCATGAATCTTTTTAATACTCGTTTTTTTTTGTTGCGTCTAGAATTTTGAGCAAGCTCATTTGGTAATTTATTAAATACGTCGATTGCTTTAATAATCGAGCTGTTTTTAGTATTGACAGTTTTTTTTTATATTTCAGAGATTATGATTATCCTCATTTTCTATGTAGAAATAAAACCGCATTATTTTATTTTTTATTTTATTTATTCTCAATTAATCGAAAAAAAATTAATTCTCCTAGAAAACAAAGGAAAATTATTCACTGTTTGTTTACGTTTTGAGGTTATAGTAAGGTACAATACCCAATTTTAGAAAAATGTCTGTAAAAAATTAATGTCTACATGTAAACCTAAAATATCACATACAATATACGCAAGTGTGTTAAATCCAATCCATATTTTTAACCTATCCTTAATCACCACCATCCCGTATATATACAATCGTGCAAATAAAAAAAAAATAACGTCGATGCACACGTTGAAACCTTGAAAAAAAAAGAAAAAATTTCAAAACGTTATCCCAACATATCGCGATATCTGTCAAAGCAACACCTATATGCACGCGAAAAAACATCTCGAATCGCATATCTCTCTCACACACACGCACACATAGGCCGGTAGCGCTCGTCGGTGTATTACGCCGGTCGACAGTACCGCCACTCGGCATCTCTCCGCGCGTACATTACACACACACACACACACAGAGATCTCTCCCACGCATTCCTCGAACTATCTTAGATAGTAGGAGATGTAAAAAGTAAGTGCAAAAAAGGAAATCGAGGAATAACATTGTCCACGCGGACATTTCGTTTGCTGAGAATTGTAAAAGAATATACATGTATTAATATGTATATATAAAATTTAAATCTCCGTATATAAAGAGATAGAGAAGAAGGAGGTGTGTGTATGAACGTGTGCGAGCGAGTGTATACATATATATATATAAGAGCGACTCTTCTCCTTGGTCGGTGCTCCCTCTCCTCTCTCTCCGGTTTACACAGCAAATTCACGGACAGGTGCGGCTGTTGCGTGCAGTCTCTCTCTCGCGCGCGCGCGCACGCCACCTACCGTCGGCATAACTCGACGAGACATACAGTACCGGGAGGGGTGGGGGAAGGGAGCGCCTCCCCACCGTGGAAGAGGCAAGATGGTCGCCCCGGCGGCGGGGCAGATGCGCCACGCGAAATTCGGGTAGATTTTTGCGCGTTCCACTCTCTCTCTCTCTCTCTCTTTCTCCCTACCCGGCGCAACAGCCTCTTCTATATATATTTTCGTAACGCGCGCACACACACACACACACAAGCGCGCATCTCTCTCTCTTGATACGTATATAATACATACACACATTGCCCAGTCTCCGCGTATCTTCTCCCCTCCCCTCTTTCTCTCTGGTGCGGCGACTCCCCTCCGTTCTGTCTGCGTCGTCGTCGTCGTCGTCGTCTCTCCCCTATTATACATATACGTATACACACATACATATACACGCACACACACGGGTCGCTCCCCCTACGTCGCATCTCTCTTTCACTTCGCGTGTGCCTCCGGGAGCGTAGACGCCGCGCGCGCTCTACCCGGTGTCTCTTCTTCTCTATCTGTCTCTGTGTGTATTTTTTTTCCGGTGGTGTGTCCGCGTTCCTCGTCGCACGGTACTCCAGATATACACACACGTATACGCATATTTTTTATTTCGTCGTACTTTGACAAAGGGAAAGAGTAAAAAAAAAAGAAGGGAGGTACGTACCGAGTTTTACTTCTCCGATCTCGCGAGTAAGTACGTGACGGTGGAGACGATAATACGTAAAGATATCGGTGTGCCGGAACAACCGCTCTGTGTGCGTCTGTGTGTGCGTGTGCATACAATTGTAATAATAATAATATAGTGCGCCAGGTGTGTTGTTGTTGTGTACCACCGTGTGCGGGTTGATGGAGCTCGAGGATTGACGCGAACGAGTTCTCTTTACCTTACCAGCTACCTTTTTTTGTTTTCTTTCTTTCTTTAACCTCGCAAATAGATACAAACGTTGGACCAATATATATATTTCACACACTCACATACGAAAAACGCACACATTTACGCAGGAGGGAAGACAGTGAACGCAAGAGGAAATAAATAAAAAGTGCAGTGTATATATATATATATATATATAAGAAAAGAAGAAATATATATATACATATCACGCATACAAACATATATATACACATATATACGGAGTTCCCGATAGAGAGAGAGGAGTTGGCGAGTAAGCTGCTGCCGCCGAGCGGCCGATTTCTTCGACGGTGCGCGGTGGGAGGGCGGGGCGGGGGGGCAACAGTGAGATATATATATATAGTGTGTGTGAGTGAGAGAAAAGAGAGAGAGAGAGAGAGTAGTGTGCTCTCGGCGCGCACGCTCCCTCTACAGAGGCGGTTCCGTCTCGCTCGCTCTCGACTCGGTGCAGTGCGTGTGACACGAGCACGCCGCTAGGATGTCCGTGAGAATGGAGAACGTGGCCGCCCCGAGGAAGCTCAATTACAAAATGATGGTGAGTACTCGTTCGTTTTTATAACCCCTGTCGGTCACTCCCACCCGAGCCCCGAGTTCCGACCGCTCTCGATGAGAAAACCTAACCTATAACCCACCGACCTTCTTCGTACAATCCATTCTCGTTGCGGACTCCCTCGTCTCTCGTTTTCCTTCCTTTTTTTTTCATCTTGTTTCTCCCGTCGTTCGTGCGTTTCACCTTTTTTTTTCACCTTCCTTCCTTCCTTTCTTTGCATCCGTATCGTTCTCCGACCCAACCCCCCCCCCTCCCTCCCTCCCCCTCACCTTCCCCACCCACCCACCCGCCCCTCCGTTCGGGTTGCGGGCGGCGCGTACTGCCGGCCGTAGTTTGACAGCTTGCCGCGGGGCGTCTGCTGCCCCACCCAGTCGCGCGCGCGTCCGTTCGGTTTTTCGGATGACCCCCTATATATATATATATATATGTATATAGGTATGGATATATGTTCTCGCGGGTGCATTTATATTCGCATACTGTGTATGGATTTTTATTTTTAATTCGCGACGCGTGATTGTCTTTTTATTTCCAAGTATTTACTCGTTTACGAGTTGATTTCGATAAGAAAGAGAGAGAGAGAGACACGTTGGATAAAGATAGATAGAGAGGGATGGATGTAATAATGTCACTTCTTCCTTCTTTTTTTTTTTTATCGAACTGGTTAGAAGCACCATCTGGTTGCCCGTCACGGAAACACGCGGAGAGCGTTCACGTGCGGTTCTATACGCCGCAGCCGCCGCCGGCTGGGCGGCTTCTTCTTACATGCACCTCCTCATATTTTTCCTCCACTTTTCTCTCTTCCATTAGTCTTCTCTATTTGTTTTTGGGTATATTTTGGTTTTTTCTATTTCGATTACGAGCACTTTGAGCGATACCGCGTGTTCTGTGATTTTTCTTTTACTTGACCGAACGAGATATATGTATAAATTAAATGTCGCGATTTTGTATAGGTTGTGGAATTTTAATCTTTTGGCTTGCCTCCAACGGACTCTCGGTGCGACGTGTGTGCTATATGTTGCAGTTTCGAATGCGTGCAGGTCGATATACCTCCCTCGCTCGCGCGCGTGTATATCCTCGGGGGGTTTTTTTTTTTTTTTTTTTTGAGTGTGTTGTATCGTATTGCAATTTTGTTACGCGGTGAGATTAGATGGCGTGACGTGGATCCAAATGTATAAACGATCGGTATATACGAGTGTCATCCGATTATTTAAGGAAAATAATAAATAAATGGATTGTTTTATCCATATTTTGTAATTTTACGTTACTAACTCTCGATTGTTCGACGCAAAAAGTTTTTCTCGTATCGTGTGTAAATGTCGTCGTTGTCGTCGTTCATATATAAAGTACTGCAATGTAATAAACATCGGCAATCAATACTCTCTTTTTTTTTGTTATTTTTATCTATCAACGAACATAACCTCAAAATGCAAGTCACCGGGTGTATGACTGTCAATATATATATTTCATAACAAACTACCGGATTATTTATCGTTCATCGTATATGAACGACTCTCTGTGTACACGAATACGCGTTAAAAACTTTTGGTTCGCGTAAAAAAATATACATCTTCTCCAAACGGATAAAAGCAAAAAACCATATCGAAGATATTCGGATATATTTTTACGACGGTTTTCATTAAAAAAATCATATGTCGTACATTTAGTAACAAAAAAAAATTCGAAAACCCATGATCGATCGATCGATCAATAAACGAAAAAAAAAGTCCCCTTACATCACACTTATATACAACAACGAAAAAAAAAACCGATAAACATTCGGAAAAAGAGGGGGCTGGGAGGGTGATAAAAAAGAAGAAGAGTAAAAAAAAAAAGTAAGAAGAAATAAGGTGTATAGGCGCGCGGGTGACAGCAGCACGGGAGAGTGTAAAATGGAGTCGTTCCGTCCCTTATCGATCCTCGGCTATGTGTGTAAAGCACACACGTATATACATATACACGCGCGAGACGGCGGGAGGAGAGGCACACACCACCACCACCCACACTCGTAAACCGGCGTGGCGCTGGCGGCCGGCTCTCTCCTCTCTCTCTCTCTCTCTCTCTTTCTCCCGTATTCTCGGTACACGCGTTCCACACGCCGCCGCGGTGATGCTATATAACTCGTGCCGGCATCGCGTTCCTCCCTCTCTCTCTCTTCCTGGGTTCCGACCTCGGGAGTATATACGCGAATTCGCGGCTCTCCCGTGTGTGTGTATGTGTATATGTATATATATATATATATACAAGCGAAGCGGGGAAGCGACGAGAAATCGACCGATCGACGACGCCCTTCGAAGGCTTCCGATCTCTTCTCTCCCTCTTGGACGCGAAACCTTGGAAGACGTGTATCTCTCTCTCTCTCGCGGTCTGTCTATCTCGCGAAGTGCATGCACTTATATATACCGAACTCTATCTTTTTTTTGTTTTACTCTTGATTTTTAATTAATATTTTAGGTTACACTTTTACTTTTCTTCCTTTTTCAGTAGTACATGAACTTTTGTAAAAACATACGGGAAGCATATATATATATAAACATATATTGTTTATGACAAATAAGTGAAATTTAAAGTGAAGGTGTGTTCCTATCGAATTTTTTTTTGTGAAAAACGAAGAGTTCTTTTTTTTGTACACAGTGCAGGCATATTGTGATTGATATCTATAGGTGCGAGGAACAAAAAATATTTTTATTTACCGTGTACAATTTACTAACGATTGTCGCACACTGTGTGTAAAGAGTGATAAATACAACCACCCCCGCAGGTATATATAAATATATATATATATGTATAAGCAATCTTATTAAAAAAAATTAGCTATACGATTCGAATAGATAATTAAAATTCCTAGAAGATGCGCAACGCTCGAACAGTGCATATTTTATGTATTTGTGTGTGTGTGTGTGTGTGTATTGTTGTTATTCGAACAAAATTCTTTGAATATAACATATAACGAGAGGATCGCTTTTATGGCCCTTGTTCGGGTTCATTATACCCCTCGGTTTTATATTGTCTCACGTTGAGTATGTGACGATTGATAAAACATTGTTGGTTTTTATAAAATATTTCTAATTATCTAAATTAATCTTTTATTTTAAACGTATGGGTATTTGTAGGGATTGTGCGTTTTTTTTATGGTGGTGTTTATATCGGATTATTTTGTATAAGTGTACACGTTTTTCCGCATTATCGGATGTATGGATACTTTATTCAAATTGTGTGTATGTTATTTTTGGGCACAATAATAAATGTATAGATTTCGAAATTGACATTTTTTACGCGATTTTTTTTTATTTTCATTATCGCACTGTTCTTCTTTTTTTTGGCGAGGAAAAGTTTTATTAGTTATGTGTGTGAAAGATTAGCGGGTATGAAGTTTTCTATCGTTGGAATTTTTAATATCAAATGTCGTTTAATAGTTTTAGGGTAATTTCTTAAAATTTCTCGATTTATAAATCAAATCTTTTAATTGCAGGAATTCTGCACCTTTCAACCATAAAATTATATCTAAAATATTGAATTAAAAATCTGAACAAAATTTATACGAATAGCTTAAAATATTAGGAAGAGTCTCACGTTTTGATTTTTTTAGGAGTTTATTTTAAAGAAGTTAAGTTTTTAAAAAAATTTAATAATTTGTTTATTAAAGAAAAGTAAAAAAATGATCATTTTCCGATATACCCTTAAATAAGAAAAGAAATTTTATTTTTTTGTTCAAATATTTCGTCAAAATTTAATTAACCATACAGTACGCGTTACTTAGCCAAGTATTCGATCGTCTTATCGCGCCCGTTCATTCTCGCGTTCAAAACCTGAGGGCATATATATACATATACACGACACCAAAGAGAGACAAGATATATATGAATGACGTCACTTCGTAGAAGATCGAATAATCGCATTTTTAGCTGACAGCTGTTTTTACGCTGATGAGAAAAAAATTTTTTTTCGAAATTACAATTGCGGGGGACGTAAATCTCAACGCCCTTGCGATTCTTTATAGGTATTTCCAAGGAGTTACTAAAACCAAGTGACCTTCATTTTCATTGTATATCTTGCATTACAACTGGAAAGTCTGAGTGTGTGTAATTTATGCGGGTTGTTCTATTATTTTATTTTATTTTTATTTTATTCTTCGAGTTTATATACCAACGTTGGGCGTTACGAAATTTCAGCTTGAAGAGGAGGTGGTTGTGTGGCGTCTTGGTATAGTTCCCATGGTGGTTTTACTAGAATTGATAAAAAGCGTTGTATACGTATAAACGTTAGTTATATGTGAGCCTCTCTATTTTGCCGGAAATTATTTAGAAATTGCATACAATATTTTTTTATTTAAATTTTTATTTCCAGGGAGAGAAATATCAAATCTATTTTGAATGTAATTATTATTTTGTTTCCGAGCGTGGGGTAAGAATACAGTGTTGAAAGAAAATTATTAATATATAAATAATATTGAAAATGTATCTAAAATATATTAAAAATATATAAAAATATTATTAATTAAAATGATATTAAAATGATATAAATTAAATTTATATTAAGTTAACATTAAAAACATAAAAACATTCTAAAACCATATATATATATATATATATATATCACATTTCACACACGTCGTATCCCTTGCAATCCAAAATTTTACATTTCTCTTTCTCAAAGCGCTTAATCCTACCGCACAATAACATTCCAAAAAAAAGTAAATTTTTCTTCATACTTGGCAATTCAATGTAGGCCAGTGCGGGGTTTTAGAAGAAGAAGAAGTCGACATATTTCACATTGTGACATTTCTTCCAGTCGACCGAACGATATTACAACCAATTTTTTTTTCCATATATACATACATATGGCGTTTTAAAAGGTCGCGTCGACGCGCAATCGGTGATTTGACCTCTATGTGATTCGCATATAACGAGGAGTAACGGTGATAATCGAGTTATTCCATTGAACGATTGCACCGCGCATCATTAGAAACTGAAACGGTTGAGAATCGTTTGTAACTCGTCTCGTACACATCTATATATATACCCATATATCGCTCTTTATTTTTTTTCGTGTCGATGGGAAAAAAACGCGATTTGATCTCAATTACAAAAAAAAATAATTAGTTCAATTAAATTGAATTAATTCAGTAATTATATTGATAGTAAATATTGTTTCGTTTGGCCAGAAAAGTTTGATATGTTCTTTATTAAGAAAAAAAGTGATTATTCAATTTTTTTTTGTTTTTAATAAATGTATCATCTACAATATAAAAACGAACTGAAATCGTGCGAGTAAAAAAAAAATTTTGTAACAAAAAAAAATGCGCAAATGTTGCAATTAATTAGCATATAGGTACAATTTTAAACGAATGTAAAATCAAAGAGGAAAGAAGAAAATTCTATAATAAAATCAGTGTGTATTTATAAAAGCGACATAGAGGTTTTACAGTGGTGTGCGAAATCCTTAACGAGAGCGCATATATGGGTATAAAGTGCGGTCGCGACCGTATGTCCACCTTTCCGGAGAATCATTGAAGGATATGTAGAAAAAAAAAAGAAAAAAAGAAAACTTGAATGAAGGTCGTGTGAAGGCTGTACGAAGCGAGGGTCATTGCGATATGTCAATTTCTACCTTTTTATCCTTTTTTTCTTTTTATTAATGCAATTAAACCGCTTACATGAAGTTATTTGCTTCTTATTCTTATATGATATAGTTCGCTTTAATACATAGATACTTTTTTTCAATGAAAAAATTAAGTTTAAGCTCTCTTTTGTGTATTTTGTTTTTTGAATGAAAAAATAATAAAAATATTGGTTTTATAATCGTTTTATTTATTATTTTTCTAAATATGCACATTCACATTATTAATACTTTTTATAATACAACTAATTATCATTTTTTATTTTTAATTGGCATCTAAATTTTTTAAAGACAACGTATTCCATGATTTATTATTAATCTATGAACATTTGTTATTAATTTATTATTATTTAATGATCTAAGATGATATGCCAATTCGACATTTCTCATTGCAAATTCACGTATCAACCACTTCCGATAAATAAATAAACGTTATATCCTAAAGAACGTTCGTAATCAAATGTAACTTTAAGTATTATTAATAATACAGGGATGAAAGCCTCGTCATCGAATTGAAGATTATTAAATTAATAATTCTTTCGGTGCTTAAAGTGGATTCCTTCAAAAATAGATATCCTTCCGTCTTGATTCAATCCAATAATAACTTCATCGTTTCCTTCTTTTTTCCTTTCTGCAACCTGATGTTTACCTAATTAAAAAAAATTATAACAAAATTGGTAAAGAAAAAATCTGATATTATAGACATCCGTGCGTTAAAAAGAAATCGCAACGATTAACGTCATATTTTAGTTGGGAATTTTATATATATTCACGTATATTTTATTGAGTCACGCATGTATATCCTATTAGAAGGAAGAGATACAAGAAAAAAAATCTTATCGTTCGGAATGTTGTTCCTTACTTTTTAATTCAGTCGTATCATGTTTCGTAATGAAAGTGTAAAATATATATACATATATATAGAGAAGTATGTGTGTATGTATATGAATCAATGAATTTTAAATAAAAGATATATGCATTTTAATATGTGACTGACAAATTTATCCTTTGTTGCGAATTGGCTGATTTCAATATTCTTTTTTTTACGGTGAACAATCGTTCTTATACTGCTTGTCATCGAGTAAAATTCACGATTAAAGAAATTTTTTTTTTCTTACGTATACGTGTGAATGACCGTTTGGTGTGTAATACAAAAATATTGCATTACATTTTACGTATCTAATTTAATTTTAATCGAGCACGTGTTATTTTTTCTTAAGTTTGGCGATTGAAGCAGAGAAATTTGAACGTTAAATTAAGTGAAACATAGTCATTAAAAATTATTATAAACAGACGATCGGCAAAAAAAAGTAAATATTCAATGATTCAGCACGATGAAAAAAGTATTAGGAAGAGGACGAGAGAAAAATTTTCTAAAAACTATCTAATCAATTTTTATATCATAATTGTATGGGAAACATTGTTAATCTTTTCCTCACTTTGTATTATAAAATTTTAAGGGTACGCCAAACTGATCTGTTTTACCGATATTTAAAAAAGAATCGTAGGTTAAAGTTTCTTGCAAACGAATCGACTGATTCCTCTGAAATTTTAGCAACATATAAAAATGAATTTTTTTTATTAAAAACATAAACATGTAATTTTTTATCCTTTCGCACTTTTACGCGATTTTTACACTTAAATACCTCTCTTATCACCCAATTTTCTTTAAAAAAAACTTAATAATACTTATTTTACTGTGCTACATTCTGTCACCGCGATAATTTGAAATTTAATTGTTCAAAATTACATTACCATTTTCAATAATAATTTTTCCTCTATCAAGAGACGAGAATGAAGTACATATACGTGCAAGTCACCGAAATTGTATTAAACTACCTTGATATGATATTTCACCGGGACTTCCGGATGCGATTAGTAAGAGGTTGCTGCCCTGACAAATGGTTATAAATATACATGGCTTATATATCAATACAGGTCGTACGTATCAGCTATACTTGAATGCTTTTATATATGTATTTTCATCAATGAAAATCACGTACACGATTCATTGCGTGACGAGGTTTTTCGGTGCATCTTTTGGAATTATTGCGGTCAAACATTATGTGAGCGATATATAGTCACCTATGTAAATCGAAAGTATTATCTTTATCTTTTATTCGATTATTTCAATATTGTGTATAATATAGCTTGGCGAACGAATAGAGTGGAGCAAAGTGGGTCAATTACAGTTCAGATTTTTTTTTGGATGTTCGGAATTACGTTTTTCCGTATCGATAAAAGGTTAAGTAACTCGATACACTTTCAAAGCACAGCTTTTTAACGTGCGGTGTTAATTTTTTTCCAGAATCTAGAGGAAGAAGGAATTTCGTATTACATTTTCGAGAATCCGGGATTGTTTATCGCAATCGTGGAAATTTTTGTTGTCAGGATACAAGTAAAATGATACACGTCAAGTTTATAAAAGAAAAACAATCTAGTGAGTGAAATAAGATACTGTTCTGTAAAAATACATTTGATCTAAAACGCCAAAAAATCTCTGCATTTCCAATCAGTGCAGAACGAAAACGCGGAGAAAAATGTTTAATTAAAAATGATCTTTTTTAGTAAAAGTGGAGAAAAATTGTCGTAATAAGAAAAAAATTTTGGGTTCCGAACGAAAAAATTAAGTAAGTTAATTAAACTCGCGTATTATTGAAAAAAAGCCTTTAAAAATATAATACAACCATTTTACTGATTTCGTTATAGAGGAGAACGATAAAAGCTTACAATTGCGTATACTAATTTTTAATCCATAATTTGTCTTCGTATATATATCGAGATTTTGGTGTAGCCGCAAGGATGAATTTTTCAGCTAATCATTACCTATGAAAAGTAGTTATTAATTTTTAATTATTTTAAAATTAATTAAAAAAATTTCTCTTTCAGCCTCTTCTATATTACTCAAGTGTCACGTACGAATTTTTGCCAGAGTTTTAGTTCGATAGCACAATTGAAAACAATTTTGAGTTTTCAAAAGTAGATCCCTGTGATTCGGTTATCACATCTCCGTAATTATAGAATTATAGGATACGTAATAATATCTATTTGTATCCAAATATAATTAAAAGAAATGTCATCCAGACGTCGTCAAAAATCTGGTTGTTTTATCAGTTACCATATAGTTACAAAAAAAAATCACAATTTTGGACAATTAATTAAAGAATAATAAAAAAAAATAAAAACGAAAAGCCAAGAATTAGTTCAAAGTTCGAGAAATGGCCTTCGTGTCTCTTGTATACATAGACATACATCCGCAAAACGGCGAACGGTCGATATGTACTCTTTCTCTTTCTCTCTGTGCCTATAATAGTGACCTAGCCTCTCGAGCCCCCGATTATACGCGCGGGGCCGTCCTCCACACACTCTATTTCCCTTTTCACTTCGCTGCAAGCATCAGATGCAAGAGCCAGAAATTTTGGAAGCCAAGTTGTTTTGTTCGCTGTTACTCTCTCTCTATCTCTCATTTCATTCCGTATATATCTACAAAAAAAAACGGCCTTGAGTAAGCACGAACAGAAATTTTCATGCTTTTTCCATCCCTCCGAGTTGATGCAGCTTTATTTCTCTCCCTCTCTATTGTTACGTACGGTTGTTGGATTTTAAGAATTAAAATAAGGTTGCCGGACGGTAAATCGTGGAATTTTAATTTTGTAGATTGGTTTGTGTGTGTGTGTGTTCTTTTTTTAATCAATGTAGTGCGTGTGGTATTTTAGTCATTTTTTGTATATTTGTTCTGCGCGTGTCGATAGCGTCCTTGTTATTATTTATTGTACACACAGAGAATTTTCAAAAAAAAAAAAAAATGTTTCATAAATATTCAAACGTAAAATTTGTACTTTGTATTTACCTCAATTTGCATATTATGCGGGAAATTCCGGTATGTAAAAAAAATGTTTTTTGTTTTCTTTTGATTCGTAGTGCTAAAGGATACTTTATAAAATAATTTTCGATACAAATTGTTAATGACTCTCGCATATATGTATATATATTTATATATAACAAATGGCAAATATTATATAGAAATACGAATAACGTTTTGATCCCACAAAAAATAAATTTGAGGTTGTATATACGAAGGAAGGAAAGTCACCTGCACTCGCAAATTCCATTCAATGTCGCAGCGATAAGTCGGACGGTTATATACCTTAGCTTCTTCTTATACTCCCTCCTCGATGGCGGAATCGTCGATGTACCGTTATACAAGACTCAATCATGCGTGGCGCATGCATGGCACTTGTGTGTATGTGTACCTGCGAGAGCAAAATGCCTTTCGAGTTTCCAGGGTTACAGCAAAACTATACGCGATTTTCTTGCCTTCTATTAAAAAAATATATATATAATCGAAAATTGAAAATTTTGTCAAATGATTTTTTTTTTAAGAAATGTCTATAACGAACACTGTAGATAATTTATTATATTTAAAAAAGATAAATCAAATGTTAGTATTTTATTTTAATTATCGGTAAGAGAAATTTGAGATTAGGAGTAAATATATTAAGCTATGATTAGTCGTTTTTTTGTTATCGATTTCATACAACTACTAAAATTATTACTATGAATCTGAAGGTTCCAGCTTGGAATTTCAAAAATTTGGTTTTAAAAAGACGATTAGTGATCAGTCAAGCCTCAATTAAGCGCATGATTATTTAAAGAAAAATATTAAATAGCAATCGCTCGATTCTTGTTTTCAGAAATTTTAAAATCGAGAGCCTCCAAATTTCGTTGGAGTATAAAAATATAAAACTAGATACTCATGAAATTTAATAATTTTAAATAAATAACTTTTTGAAGTGAATGTCTATTTATGTAATAGTTAATTACTCTTTATATTGTTTAATAATTGATAAAAAGAATACTAATTATTAATTTCTATACACCTTTAAAACAAATATAGTTAAAGTTCCATCAGAGATTATTTACTTTTATGAAATTAATAAAAAAAAAAGTAATAAAAATTTATCCATTTTCAAATTTTGTATATTTAACGAGTCTACCAACTATTAAAAAACACAAATATTTAATATTTCATATTAAAAAATAATAAAGTGTCTTATGTAAATATTACAAACAGAAAAATTACTTAAACGTAACTAATATCATAGCAAATTTTGTTATAAATTATCGTCATGTATTATTTCACTATTAAGTTTCTACTAGTTATTAATAATTTCTAATTTAAACAATTACTCAGCGTATTTTGCCAAAATTTTATCTTAACAAAACGTCTCGATTTTTGTTTATTTCAAAACAATAAATTTTACTATACACAATTCTAGTATCATTTATCTCCGATCATTACAGATAGGATTAATTAAAAATTTGTAAATCAATGTTTTGAAAGTGCGCGCGCTCGGAATGCGGAATTATCAATCATAATTACCTCGTTTTTCTGTTCAATGGGTTTTTTTTCTAGTTGAACGTACATAATATACCGTTTCTTATTTCGTATATACTTGTGAAGATTCAATCCTATTTATGGTATTACCAACTGTGCTCGTTTATTTAATGCGAGACTTTGAAATGCGAAATACACATGTGTATACGAATTTAAATTTTATATTTCAATTCGACAAGCCGTTGTTGATATCATTTAATATTTCTAATAATAATAATTTGATTCGGTGACGGGCATTTTTTTAATGCTGAAAATGTAATTTTGCATCGTTAGAAATAAAGGGAAAATAAAAAATTTTAATTTAAAAATACAAAAAATATAAAAACACATTCGTATACTTTCATGAAAACGCGTCTTTATAATAATTGCATTTTATTTTGCAGCGTATCGTAATATTGTTATTTAATGTAATATTTTGTGTACAATAATACGATAGGTGTGTGTGTGTGTACAAAATGTGAAAGTTAACTATGTTTCGGATCGATTAAATAATGACGGATGAAAATTTAGTCGACGAAAGGAATCATTGTGTTTGTTATTTTTTTTTAGCGCATTGAAATAAATTCCGCGTGACTCGCGGGGATGCCTCGTTGTTATAGAGAAAGTTGTTTGTCACTTTTGTTTATAGGGTTTCTGGTGTGCGAAAAATCGAGGCGATAAGATGAATACGTCTTACGGGGATTTCGGGCATTGTCTCGCGACTTGGATTGTAATTTATAATTGTTTCGGTCGTGTACTCGACGCTCCTTCTTTTAACACTTTTGACAGTCGGTTACAAAATTTTATTGATGTTGTTTCGAATCATTGTGTGAAAGAGGTTTTTTTTTGTAAAATTGATTATTAATGATGTTAGGAATGAATCGTTAATTAAATACAGAAATTTTTTATTCAACGTTGAATTACTAAAATTTTATGAAAAATTTCGTATACATTTTTTTAATTTTTGTTTTAAGACGAATAAATACATGTGTAAACTATTTTTTGTAATTTTTAATATTGAATATACAATTGTATATAGATTTGATATCACTTTGTATGCAGATACATTCAAATAAATTTTACAATTGCTTTTAAGTAAAAAATTTTTAATTACGTATTATTCGTGCTTCTTTTTAAAAAAATATTTTTCTAATAAAAAGCAATTAATAACAGCTCGGATAAAAAATTCAAAGAAGTATAATAAAAATAGTCGCTTTATGAAAATCTTTGCTTAATTCTACAAAACTGTTCATCGTTGTAATTTAAAAATTTGATTTTCTAAATAAAAAAATCGACGAATCACTGCGTCAAAATCAGAACGTCGTTTTAAAAAATCCTCTAAAACAATTCTATAAGGTTATTCGATCGATCTTTTAGACCAAAAAGAAAACTTGTAAATCTCCATCTATACGAAAACTACAAAATTGTCTCCACCCACTCACATATACAAGAAAAAAATCCCCACAAAAGAGAACCCAGACGCAACAAACCTCAAAATCTAAATTCCCATCAGCGCGCGCAAACCGTCTAGAGGTTAATCCTATTTCATTCCGCAAAAAAAGCGAGATAGAAACAAGGTTGATAATTATCGCGAACTTGGGACTCTCATATTTTGCAACCTTGGAAAGTAAGGCAAACAATGGGAAGAGTGAACTAATGCGACGAAAAAAAAGGTGCAAAACGTGTAAAAAAAACATTACAACCAAAGCTGTATCATTCGACTAAGGTCGTATATATATATACAACTAGCCGGAAACGCTGTATTTCTCTTTTGTTACGTGTGATGAAAAAAAAGGAACTCGGAATATTATTTCCAGTCTATAATTAACGAAGGCGCCTGCGTAATAATAACACTGTTTGTGTGTGTAATTAACGAGGTAAAAAAATAAGAGTGGTTAAATGGTCGTTAGAAAATTATTTAATTATTATAAACAGTATGTAATACGTGATTGGATTTAATGGTGAACGTGAGTGGACTATCAATCGTACCGATAATAAACCAAAAATTGTTTTTATCGACAAAAAGATTGATTTATATTTATTTTAAGATTTATTTAATACATTTCAACAGATAAATAATTTTTTATAATTTAAAGAAAAAACACTTTTACTTTCAGCCGTCGTAATAGATGTTAAAGTAAAACGTTTTTTGTACCTCTTTTTTAAATATATTATACATGACTTACAATCGTCTTTTGTTTTCAAAAATTTAATATTTCATTTAAAATTAAAAAAAAAACCAAAAAGTAGAAGCCGCGAACACTAAGGTATATATTCTATCGAACTTACGACTGTTCATATGTATGCCGCGCGTGTTGATATTTTTTTCAATGGGATTTAACAACGTCCATTTATCTAATTTTTTTTTTAATTATATGTTTTCTTTTTGTTCCACGTGTAAAACAATGAAACGCGCGGAAGTGCAACAAAGAGTCGGGCGTTATAATTTGTAGAATAAAGTGTAAAAATTACAAAAAAAAGAATACGTATATTTATAATCGTATTTAACATTCGCGAGGCGCTTTTTTTGTTATACTATACGGGCGTAACTATTGTGAGTTTTCGTTATGTGTGCAGTGTACATTGTGGTTTCTTCAATTGTAGATTAGTGTCGTTTACGTTTTTTTTATAATAGTTGTTTAACAGGTGGATAAGTGGGTGTTGCTTTTACTGCGTATGTGTGCAGGTATTACTGCGATATCTTACGAATGAAATAAAATTTTAATTTTCGAATGTAGGTATTCGAAACGTAATTTATTTTTACGATTTTATAAATTTATTGTTGTAAAATTATTTAATACAATATGTATTCTAACTATTTATTTGAACTCTGAATTTTTATGAATGATCAATAACGTTTTTTAAGTCAAATATAGTAAATAACCGAAGAAATGCTCGATTAATTGCAAAATTAGAATTTTATTTAACCGTCCAAATGTTTTTACTAGGGTACGAAATTTTCAAAACAAAGAATTAATAGAAAAGTTTATGAACTTAATTAAATACACTACTATTAAACTAAACCTGTAAAAATATATTACATATATAGCTTTTTACAGATTTTTCTTATCAAAATTTTTAAAATTGAAAATTACCAAATTTCGATTGAAACGATAGAAAATTCCAATTTTTTCGAGTAAAAAAAAATGATTTCTTTGAAGACGAATCTGAGTTAATCAGTATCCAGTCAGAATTTCATTCTAACCAAGTAAATATGAAAAAAAGTTAAAGTAAATTAAGTTGAATATATTTTTGTACTTGCATCTATATACACAAATCTATGTGTATTTGCAAAAAATGTGGAATGATGCTAAAACAAATGGAAAAGAAAAAGTATACAATTTAAATCCATACGACATAAAATTGAACATTAGCACTGATTGTACCGCAGTAATATGACCACGATCATCTGCACAGTAATACCATCATTAGAACAATCTTCCCCAAAATCCTTATTTTCTCGATACAGTTAAATTTCTTTATAACATCCTATATACTTAACAACTTCATAAAAAATCGTAATTAAGACGAAACGCAGTAATACCCGCATCTCCATTCTATATACGTGCGAAACGAATTAACCGTCTATTACCAAACGTAACCAAAAAAATGAAAACTGCATATCTAAAACGTTTCTCACGGTCACGTGGTGATTCGAGAAAAGTAACATATAGACGTACTTACGTATATATATATCATCGATGTTCATCTTCGAATGATATATACATCTCGTGAAACGAGGACACGTCGAATTCGAAATCGGTCTCACTTTTTGCATATCCCGATACAAATTCAGCCTGAACGAACATACACCTGGTTTGTCAAAATTGCCGCGTTTATTGCATTCGAAAGTAAGAGAGAAATTCACAACCGGGGGATCCTTCCTTTTTTTTATTCTATCTTTCTTTTGCTTCCACCTCTTTGTGGCTCGAGTCAACGTGAAAGTAGACACACACACAAGCGCGCGCGCGTGCCATTCATAAGAGGTTTCGTGCAAGGTTAGTCGTCCCTGTGATTCCGCGGCGCGATATATTAAGCGTCCCGTTTTTCTTTCTTTTCGGGATTATAGGTTACCAAGAGTTTTTTTTTTGCAGCTTTTGATTCGTCGTATGTGTGTCTAGTGACTTTTTTTTAAGTGCGCTGGGTGAATTTCGAGTTGTTGTTGGTGAAAGATACTTTGAAATGCGTGATTTGCAGGTGTAATTGAAGAGAAATAAACGTATTTTACTGAAAAAGATTTGATTTACTGTGAGTAACCGGGGGAAAAAATGTACCTAATTAAATGATATTTGAAAAAATCGTTTCGTACTCTACGAATCTGAAAGTAAACTCTTAAATATTTAATATTTTATTCTAGGATATACACGGTAAACAAATTTCATTTTATTAAAATTCTGTTTTATTTAACATTTTTTTAATTATTTATTCTTACTAAAATATTTTTTTTATTTAAAATTATTTTTATTAACATTTTTTTTATTAATATGTTTTTTATTTTTTAATTTTTATATTTTGTCAGTGTGTTTATCAATTTCAACGATTTTCGTATTTAAAAACGTTAAAAACCTCTTTTCTTCCGAAAGTCTCAAGTAGAATACCAAAAATCCTTAAAAAAAATTCATACCTTACTCGGAGCCACTGTCAAATGTTTACATTATAAATAAACCCATCGTTAATTAAAAAAAAAATCAAAAATATCTCCTTCGATTACTCAAACCATTCACATTCGACACTCTATACTTATTAAATATAAATTATAATTAATACCTACACTATAAAAAAATAAATCTATCTATTCATATATAATTTTCAAATCACTTACAACTATACACAAATATTCTTTTAAAAAAACCTCTATTAATTCATCCTTTATAGAATAAATTACTGATCAAGAATACATGAGCAAACGATAAATTTGCCACACACACATAATACGTAATAAATAAAAAAATAAAGTAATGTTCACTCGGTGTAAGCAATAAAGTAGGGCACAGAATATTCGCAAGGCACACTTGCAGTTTTCGGAATCTACTTTCTCTTGATGCTTTTCAAATGGGGGAAAAAGAAAAGCCTCTGAATAGAATCGCATTTAACGATAGGTGACAGGACTCGCTTGCCATCAGCAAAGGGAAAACTGGCGTTCCACACTCGTCTCCAATGTTGAACTTTCCTGTTAAAAAAATAGGAAACAACCAAAAAAATTTAATCAAATTTTGCATTCCATATCCTAAAGTGTAAAAATTGAGAGGACAATGTGTGTGTGCGTGTGCGTATCGACAAATTTATACTATTTGAAAATTACTTGAATTAAATAGAGTTACAGTAATGAAGTGTAAAATGTGAGAATTGCACGTTTCGAACTAAAATTTTACATTTTTATATATATACTATATGTATTTTAATATTTGTAATAATTATAATTAATTAAATAATAGTATTTTGGGATAAAGACTGATAATTTTTTACATTTTTTAAAAGTGCAAAAGTGTAATTTACTCATTTTACCGTAAATTTTTACACTTTCACGTTCAAAGGATAGCTTAAAAATGTTACATCTCGATACTTTTTCATAGTACATATACGTTGAAACGTTACATTTTGTAATACACGTATATAGCTTATATTTCATATATCGTGCGAAAAAAAAAATTAATACGTCAAAATCGCAATTTATTCCCTACAGTGTTAATAATCGTTGCCATAAATTCGCAATTTTCGATATATATATATATAATCACACGACATACACGATATTATCAATTTACCTTGATGTCTAAGAAAAAAAATATTTTTTTTTATCTGAAAATAAAAATAGTACATAATCAGGATTGACACCACTTAGTAACCAATTCGATGATTCTAATTTTAGATCTAAACCATACGCAAACCCATGATCCTACGCTTTCTCATTTCTCTCTCTCTCTCTCTCTCTCTCTCTCTCTGTTCCCTTGTAATCAATTCTCCAACGCGTAGGAGAGAGAGAGAGAGAGAGAGGAGGGAGAGAAACAAGCACAAGTTTGCACGTGCGCGCGTCTAGTTCGCTGCCCACGCGACCTCGGGATCGCGTGGGCGTCGATATATGAACCGAACCTACACATATACGTTAAGAGAATCTCACACGAATGTAAAACAAATAGATTTAGAGTAGTCAAGGTTCCTTCTTCTTCTACTTTTTTTCCCTATCCCCCTGGTTCTTCTGGTTATTCGAAGTCGTCATCGAGGAAAAATTGTTTTCACGTTGCAATTATTTTTTTTCTTGTTTTCTCCTCGCGTACCCGCTAACGAGATTCCTCGAGTAAATAGGGATTTATTTTTCTTTTTCTCTCTCTCTCTCTCTCTCTCTCTCTTTCTTTGTTTTACCGACATATATATATGGGAAGAGAGAGGGAGAAAGGTTTTTCAAGTTTAAATGGGCGAGTTCAGTGTCACTACATGTATATACACACGTGGATAATATATATATAACGCAAACCGAGTTGTTTTCACGTGTCTGTGTGTGCGTTATGACATAACGTCGCTCCAGTGATCGAACCGAAACCTACGGAACAGCTGACTTTTGTTTACTGCCGTTCAACGTGACGCTCGATTGGGTGTGTGTACATTTATATATATTTTTTTTTGTATAGTATCGGTAAATCACACGTTTTGCTTCTCTATATGTGTGTATACGTACGTATATTTCTTTTTTATTTTACACTCGGAGAAATATTTTTTTCTATATTTTCCAGTGGTTTTATACAGGCACACTTGAAATACGATAAATTTCAATTGGGTATTTTTATGGTGATAAATTTAATACAAATATTGGATTAATTTATTGTAAATTTTTTCACACGTGTCTCTTGAATTCTTTTTTTTATATGTAATACTCATTTTTATTAAATTTTCCAAAAAATTTTACATTTAAATGCAGAGGGCACAGAAATTAAAAGGATAATTTTTAAAAATGTTATATGATTTTTTTTATAATTTCCGGTTTACAGATTCTTGAAGTGTGCAGTGGTAGAAACTTCTGACTCACGGTGATCAAATGTGTAACCTAAATTTTCTTTATCTAGTGAAAAATTAGTCGATTCGAGTGACAAATTGGCAATTCTGATCGAACTGAAATATCATACAGTTACTTGAAGAGAGAAATCTTAACCTGAATTTTGTTTATCAAGTGAAAAATTACCAGTCTCTATCGACTCATAATTACGTTTAAATTAAGTTAAAATATCCTTTCAATTATCAATTATCCTTTTTGAATGAAAAATTACTCAATACTATATATATCTTCATTAAAAAAAACTGCGACACAAATCATGCATATGAAGTTTCCACAGTTACGCGTCAAAATTTTGGTTTTCAAATCTAAAAATAAATACAAAAAAGTTTTTAAAAAACCTTTATATTAATTTCATAATATAAATATTAAAATTTAATAAAATATTATTTTATAATTAAGAATTATCAAATTTCGTTGTGATACACCGATATAAATTACAATTAATAATAATTTCTCACCTTAAAAAGAGTATTTAAAACCTCTAAATACTATAAAAAAATCCATTTTCTCCAGTGTAACACGACCGTATAAAATTCTCATAAAAAATTTAGGTAAATGACCTAATCACACCGACTACCATACAAAACAAGCAAAATGTAATATTCTCGAAAAAAACCGTTGGAAACGAAGAAATTGAGTAGGAAAAAAGAGAAGAAGAAATATTTTTAGTATGTGAGGAACGGAGGAAGGAAGGAAAATTCGAAAGGGAACGAGGGTTGTTGTGGGACCGTTAACTCAATGCAGCTCCGCGCTGATTGTCGGGATCTCGAGAGTCGTTTCTCTCTCGATGTATAAAACGTTTCGCGGCCGGCACACTACGCAAACACACACACACACACACATATATACACGAACACTGCGTGAACTTGACTTTAAACTCGGTTTCTCGACTCGTCTTTCCATCTATTTCGCTGCCTAATTTTACTTATTTCTCCTTTCGTTTTTCACGCTCCTTCCTTTTTCTTTGTCGATCCTGCAAATAATTTTTTATATTTAATATGTGTTCATCAATGTGCGCAGAGAAAGGTTTATTAAAATATAGATAATTTTTACTTTTTATTACTTAAAGTTTCAGTATGATGGAAAATAATCTTAATAGTATAGTGAATTAATAATTAATTTAAATCTATTAATTAATTCAAAATTGTATTCAATTTGTTTATATCAGTTATGTTAAATTATACATTGTTTTTTAATTTTGAATAAGTAAAATTGATACTTTTGAGGTATAATTAAAAATATAAAATAATTATATTTTTAGTTTCAAGTAAATAACCAAACTAAAAATCAGTCCATATTTTTTAATTGGTTCAAGGTTATAAAAGCTTGATAAATAATCATTTTTTCACCGTTTTTTTAAAAACAGCTAGTTTTCGCGCCTAAAAAACAAGATTCAATATTTACTGGGGAAGGATACGAACACGTCTCTATCTCTACTGTCATTCGAAATAAACTGCTAGAATCTATTAATACAAAATACAGAATTTAGCGCCAGTTTTCAAAGTATATAACGTCTCGTCTATTTTATTACCGTTTAACACGAATTCACTTAACTTTGGCTTACAGCATATACGATAAACATCGTGAATTACTCAAGGCCCTGTCAATTTATTATTATTTCTCGAATTTTTATTTTTTTTAATAACGTCAATTTTCGCTTTTTTCGATTTCGCAACGGGTTATTAAAAAATTACATTTAAAACATAACTTTCGTATAATTTGTACTGAATGAATAAGAAAATATATAATTAAACGGATAAACGGTTAAAAACTAAAAAAAATGTCACGTTAAATCAAATTCTCGGTGGTGAAAAGTACATGAAAATAAGACAAAAATATATTGCACTTGCGGGTATAGGTCGGATAAATCGTATAGACGTACGGTTCATTAATGCGACTGGCCTACACATAGGACACGCTTGGACGTCCATTACGCTGGCGAGGCCATTTGAGCGAAAACAAAAAAAAAACCTACAGGAATTTTTAGCTACTTTTTAGCTAATTTATTACCAAACGCAATAATTTTTAGCCACTGCCCAACACTTTTTAACACCGGGTAACTCCAGGTTAATGTTTAAGCTGGCCTGACTCTTTTATTACTCTGGTTCTAATTAACTTATAAAGTCGTGTTACGGCTCAAAATTTTTAGGCCCGTTGAGTACTTTAAGATAGGCTGTCGCCAATTTCGCCCCTATTCAAAATTAACCCCCTATCATCCCTCCAAAACTCTAAAATTGCTATAAAATTGATATTTTCGGAAAATTATCATATTTACCACTTGATTATGATAAACAAAGTTAAAATATAATTTATTACCACCTAAGATATTTTTCATCCCCCAACCCCTCTTAATTAACCCCTAGTTCAAGCTAGCTTAATGCTTAAGCTGGCCTGACTCTTTTATAACTCTGGTTCTAATTGAGTTATAAAGTCGTGTTACGGCTCAAAATTTTTAGCCCGCTGAGCACTTTAAGATAGGCTATAGCCGATGACACCCCTATTCAAAATTAACCCCTTATCATCCTCCAAAACTCTAAAATTGCTATAAAATTGATATTTTCGGAAAATTATCATATTTATCACTTGATTATGATAAACAAAGTTAAAATATAATTTATTACCACCTAAGATATTTTTCATCCCCCAAGCCACCTTAATAAAGCCTAATTCCAAGCTAGCTTAATGCTTAAGCTGGCCTGACTCTTTTATTACTCTGGTTCTAATTGAGTTATAAAGTCGTGTTACGGCTCCAAATTTGTAATTTGTTATTGGATCCGTAGGTGCTCGGGTTCTATTCCCGACGCCTGTTCATTGTTTAAATTTCTCCACCTAAAGTCTCTTGTTTAATCTACCGCTTAATTATGATAACTAATGAATAATAAACTAACAAGGAGACCATCATATGTTTGGGTAACGGATCTTATTAAAACTCTAGGATATGTTTCGTAACATCAAAATACGAAGAAAGGCAGATTTCTAAACTCTAACGCTGAAATTTATCAAGGATATGGACAATTAAAGAAAATTTTGTAAAAATATGATCTCCACTTTAATTGCGTGTAACTCGGAAACAAATTGAGATATACACTCAAGCTGGAATTTACACGAAAACTGAGATCAAGTAGATGAGGTTTAAAAATTTTGAGCCGTAACACGACTTTATAACTCAATTAGAACCAGAGTAATAAAGAGTCCGGCCAGCTTAAGCATTAAGCCAGCTTGGACTTAGGCTTTATTAAGGGGGGTTGGGGGATGAAAAATATCTTAGGTGGTAATAAATTATATTTTAACTTTGTTTATCATAATCAAGTGATAAATATGATAATTTTCCGTAAATATCAATTTTATAGCAATTTTAGAGTTTTGGAGGGGTGATAAGGGGTTAATTTTGAATAGGGGTAAAATCGGCTACAGCCTATCATAAAGTGCTCAGCGGGCTAAAAATTTTGAGCCGTAACACGACTTTATAACTCAATTAGAACCAGAGTAATAAAAGAGTCAGGCCAGCTTAAGCATTAAGCTAGCTTGGACTTAGGCTTTATTAAGGGGGTTGGGGGATGAAAAATATCTTAGGTGGTAATAAATTATATTTTAACTTTGTTTATCATAATCAAGTGATAAATATGATAATTTTCCGAAAATATCAATTTTATAGCAATTTTAGAGTTTTGGAGGGATGATAAGGGGTTAATTTTGAATAGGGGAATCGGCGATAGCCTATCTTAAAGTGCTCAGCGGGCTAAAAATTTTGAGCCGTAACACGACTTTATAACTCAATTAGAACCAGAGTAATAAAAGAGTCAAGCTAGCTTAATGCTTAAGCTGGCCTGACTCTTTTATACTCTGGTTCTAATTGAGTTATAAAGTCGTGTTACGGCTCAAAATTTTTAGCCCGCTGAGCACTTTAAGATAGGCTATAGCCGATGACACCCCTATTCAAAATTAACCCCTTATCATCCCTCCAAAACTCTAAAATTGCTATAAAATTGATATTTTCGGAAAATTATCATATTTATCACTTGATTATGATAAACAAAGTTAAAATATAATTTATTACCACCTAAGATATTTTTCATCCCCCAAGCCACCTTAATAAAGCCTAATTCCAAGCTAGCTTAATGCTTAAGCTGGCCTGACTCTTTATTACTCTGGTTCTAATTGAGTTATAAAGTCGTGTTACGGCTCCAAATTTGTAATTTGTTATTGGATCCGTAGGTGCTCGGGTTCTATTCCCGACGCCTGTTCATTGTTTAAATTTCTCCACCTAAAGTCTCTTGTTTTAATCTACCGCTTAATTATGATAACTAATGAATAATAACTAACAAGGAGACCATCATATGTTTGGGTAACGGATCTTATTAAAACTCTAGGATATGTTTCGTAACATCAAAATACGAAGAAAGGCAGATTTCTAAACTCTAACGCTGAAATTTATCAAGGATATGGACAATTAAAGAAAATTTTGTAAAAATATGATCTCCACTTTAATTGCGTGTAACTCGGAAACAAATTGAGATATACACTCAAGCTGGAATTTACACGAAAACTGAGATCAAGTAGATGAGGTTTAAAAATTTTGAGCCGTAACACGACTTTATAACTCAATTAGAACCAGAGTAATAAAAGAGTCCGGCCAGCTTAAGCATTAAGCCAGCTTGGACTTAGGCTTTATTAAGGGGGGTTGGGGGATGAAAAATATCTTAGGTGGTAATAAATTATATTTTAACTTTGTTTATCATAATCAAGTGATAAATATGATAATTTTCCGTAAATATCAATTTATAGCAATTTTAGAGTTTTGGAGGGGTGATAAGGGGTTAATTTTGAATAGGGGTAAAATCGGCTACAGCCTATCATAAAGTGCTCAGCGGGCTAAAAATTTTGAGCCGTAACACGACTTTATAACTCAATTAGAACCAGAGTTATAAAAGAGTCAGGCCAGCTTAAGCATTAAGCTAGCTTGAACTAGGGGTTAATTAAGAGGGGTTGGGGGATGAAAAATATCTTAGGTGGTAATAAATTATATTTTAACTTTGTTTATCATAATCAAGTGGTAAATATGATAATTTTCCGAAAATATCAATTTTATAGCAATTTTAGAGTTTTGGAGGGATGATAGGGGGTTAATTTTGAATAGGGGCGAAATTGGCGATAGCCTATCTTAAAGTACTCAACGGGCTAAAAATTTTGAGCCGTAACACGACTTTATAAGTTAATTAGAACCAGAGTAATAAAAGAGTCAGGCCAGCTTAAACATTAAGCTAGCTTGGACTTAGGCTTTATTAAGGTGGCTTGGGGGATGAAAAATATCTTAGGTGGTAATAAATTATTTTTTAACTTTGTTTATCATAATCAAGTGATAAATATGATAATTTTCCGTAAATATCAATTTTATAGCAATTTTAGAGTTTTGGAGGGATGATAAGGGGTTAATTTTGAATAGGGGTAAAATCGGCTACAGCCTATCATAAAGTGCTCAGCGGGCTAAAAATTTTGAGCCGTAACACGACTTTATAACTCAATTAGAACCAGAGTAATAAAAGAGTCAGGCCAGCTTAAGCATTAAGCTAGCTTGGACTTAGGCTTTATTAAGGTGGCTTGGGGGATGAAAAATATCTTAGGTGGTAATAAATTATTTTTTAACTTTGTTTATCATAATCAAGTGATAAATATGATAATTTTCCGAAAATATCAATTTTATAGCAATTTTAGAGTTTTGGAGGGATGATAAGGGGTTAATTTTGAATAGGGGTGAGATCGGCGATAGCCTATATTAAAGTGCTCAGCGGGCTAAAAATTTTGAGCCGTAACACGACTTTCTAACTCAATTAGAACCACAGTTATAAAAGAGTCAGGCCAGCTTAAGCATTAAGCCAGCTTGGACTTAGGCTTTATTAAGGGGGGTTGGGGGATGAAAAATATCTTAGGTGGTAATAAATTATATTTTAACTTTGTTTATCATAATCAAGTGATAAATATGATAATTTTCCGAAAATATCAATTTTATAGCAATTTTAGAGTTTTGGAGGGATGATAAGGGGTTAATTTTGAATAGGGGTGAAATCGGCTATAGCCTATCTTATAGTGCTCAGCGGGCTAAAAATTTTGTGCCGTAACACGACTTTATAACTCAATTAGAACCAGAGTTATAAAAGAGTCAGGCCAGCTTAAGCATTAAGCTAGCTTGAACTAGGGGTTAATTAAGGGGGGTTGGGGGATGAAAAATATCTTAGGTGGTAATAAATTATATTTTAACTTTGTTTATCATAATCAAGTGGTAAATATGATAATTTTCCGAAAATATCAATTTTATAGCAATTTTAGAGTTTTGGAGGGATGATAAGGGGTTAATTTTGCATAGGGGCGAAATTGGCGATAGCGTATCTTAAAGTACTCAACGGGCTAAAAATTTTGAGCCGTAACACGACTTTATAAGTTAATTAGAACCAGAGTAATAAAAGAGTCAGGCCAGCTTAAACATTAACCTGGAGTTACCCGGTGTTAAAAAGTGTTGGGCAGTGGCTAAAAATTATTGCGTTTGGTAATAAATTAGCTAAAAAGTAGCTAAAAATTCCTGTAGATTTTTTTTTTGATTTCGCTCAAATGGTCTCGCCAGCGTAATGGACCCCACGCTTGGGAAAACGACGCCGGTAGCGCGTTAACCTTGCGAACGACGCCTTGGTCGTATATTCGCGTCAGCTTGGATTCTCGCACTCGAAGAATTATGTACCAATCTCTCTCTCTCTCTCTCTGTTTTTTTTAGTGGACACGTGCATTTTTTCAGCAATTTCATTTATATATAAAAGATTGAGCTTTCGTTAAACATATAGTTGCTTTTTAAATAAATTTAAATTTAAATTTCTTCAACAAATTTTGCATGTATAATTTTATATTACATTATTTATTATCAATCGCTCAAAAAAAAAATTAATTTGTGAACGGATAAATGTGATCTAAGTCATTATTATTGTGATAATAATAAATAATATTAAATATAATAATAAATAGTTCGAAATAAAACAATGAATATTTATGAACGAAAATAAATTAATGTTAAGAAGGAAATCATAATATGGTATATCGACCGAGAATTTTATTAAAAAGCGAATCATTTTCTAATAGATATTCTCACTGGAAAAATAATATGGGTACTCAATTCCATACCTTCTCCGAATTTATACAAGCAAAGAAAAATGTTATAGTAAATGTAACACAACGTCATTGAGTAATCAAGTGACAAATTTAACAACCGATAAAAATTAATATAATGTATATGCAAAGAGAGAATTGTTTAGTATTAAAAATTAAAAAATCTTTTATATACCTAAATTATAACAGTTTAAAAGAAATCGCAGAGTGACAAACTGAGGAAAATTACTATAGTTTATATTAAAATTTACAAATGTTATAAAAAATATTACAAAAATTACAATTTTCATGAAATTTAAATTTTATTTTATTTAAATTAATTTATTTTTTACCCTGATCATCTAAAAAGTCTACTTTATTAACCTCTACGAGTGGAGTAAATTTGCATTTTATTCCTTCGATCACTTTATTTCCCATAGACTCATTTTATTCGTTTTAGACTCATTTTTTTCATCGCACACTTACGTTTTTGTTTTGAACACTTCCCTAGTAGAGATTCAACATATTTGAAGGTTACTTAAAACTCTAATTTTGCCATTTATTGGGCATTTATTCGGTATTTTATGACATTTGGCCATTTTATAATTGAAATATATCAAAAAATTTTATAATATTGAAATATTAAGAAATTAAAAAAAAAATTAATTGATATTGCAAAAAGTGACTTTTTAAATGATCAGGGTGAAAAATTTTTGATACACACTTTGGGAACAAAAGGCGATTATTCCCTTGGATGAATTACTGAGAAAAGCTAAAGCTCAGGCAGCAACTTTCATCCCGCGAACAAATGCCTACTTTACTCCCTAAGTGAATAAATAACTAATAATTTATTAATTATATTTTACTTAGTTTATTTTAATCTATTTATTTTTTTATATTAATTATTTTATTTTACATTTTATTATAAATTATAGTCATACTTGTATAATAAACTACAGTAATTTTCCTATATTTTGTCAGTCTGCGATTTCTTCAGTAAACACTATTCTAATTTTTAATCTAAATTTTTTCTCAGTTAAGTAAAATTTACTACACGATATATTCTCTCTTTAAATTTTCCAAACATTTTATTAAATTTTATTCTACGAAACGTAGTAATTTTAACAACTATAACATTATTCTCCGTATACGAACATATCATTATACCAGAAATAATATGAATCACGTAAATTAAATGCATAACAAGAATATGTGTGTGTGTGTGTATATATATCTAACGAATCCATTGTTATACGAAGCGTATACACAGACACAGACACACTGGAATTTGATCGCAACAGCTTTATCAAAGCTAAGTAAATCAGAGCAGTAGGTAAGGTCGTACTCGATCCGCTTAGTTGGAGTCGCTTTTGAAAACAATCGGCGATCTCTCGACTATATTATGTACATACCAATCCGAAGAGGAGTCGATCGAAACATTTATATATATATACATTTTTTTTCTCCTCATCACTGTTCAAGAGAGAGAGAGAAGGAGAGGGGAATTGCGTTTATTAGAACAAAATAAAAAAAATTGAGAGGACTTTCACGATAATCGGAGAAAATATATTAACTCTAATTCTCCTGATGTATATATATATGCATGTGGAATAGAAAATTTTAATAAATTATTATTTTATATATATATATATATATAAGTAATATTTTATCTTTCTCGAGTGGGTGCGTTTAACTTATATATGTATGTAACACTGATAAATAGACCGTATCATTCGAGATATTTAAATTATATATATATGTTATGAATAAAAATATATATGAGACTTTATTTTTATTCGTATATTCGTTTAATTGATCGTTCGTCGATACACATTTTTCATCGTCGGATCTGTATAACGAAGTGTGGAGATTGATAAAAAAAATTATCGACTGCGTGACGATTTTTTTTCTTTGGTGTAAAGAAGAAGAGATATGCACATATATATAAATCGATTTACTCGTCGAGAAGATTCGTCGTCTGGTCGAAGGCGCCTCACCCGCGGTTATACACTAATAATACAAGCGAGAGTCTCGGCGGCCGCGAGGAGAAAAAAAAAGGATGTCAGCCTCGGAACGAACGAAGAAAGGGAAGAGAGAGAGATGGAATAGAAAGACTACCCGGTAGCGTCTCGGCATTTGGCCAGACATATTTTATGTGCTATCCTCTATATATCGCTGTCTATCTCGTGATTTTGCTCGATTTGCACTTATTTTCTCAACTTCTTGATTTCGGTCGACGGTTCCGCAAAGATTCAATTACTATACACCGGGTTTGTTATATTTCTAATAATTTTTATATTTGTCATTGACGAATTTTTTTTTTTGATAAAATAGGGTGTTAAATGTTTTAAAAATGAAAGTATAGTAATATGCGTGACATGTATTTTATATTGTATGTACATTCTAATACGTTCTGGAATTACAGAAAAAAATATAGAATCGTTATAAATAATTAAATTATATGTCCATTGCTTTTTGTTAATTAAAAATCGTTTCGCATTTTTTTCGGACTAATATTTATTAAAAAAAAAAATTTTTTAAAACGTATTCTCAGTCTTACGTTTTAACATTTTTCTTTTACAGCGTGACTGACTCAAAATTTGCATAATAAAAAAAGTATCTGAATGATGTGGATATAAAAATGTTTATAAAAAAAATTCGATCCGTTTATCGAACCCGAAATATTCGGGTAAATTTTTTTTTTGTTCATAAAAAGTTTTTTTCACGTAAAAAACATAAAGCGTATATGTAAAATTCTATAATATTACAAAAGCAAATAAGAAAAATGAATTTGAAAAATTATTCTCATCAAATAAAATTATACTCTAAAAACGAAGATGCCTCATTACGCCTACATTTTTTCAGATAATTCTCTCGTGTACAATTTTAAAAAACCTTTCCGTATATATATACATTTTATATCAATTTAATTCTCCCTATACCAGCTTCCTTAATCGAATTAAATCCTCCGCCCGCGAAAAAAATATCCAATAACGTCCGTCGTTGCATCCATCATTGCCAAAAATGAATTTTCCAATCGATCGATACATGTGTGTAAAGAAAAAAGAAAACCATCGGGCTGTTATTATATACATATACACGCTGTACCCACAAATTTAGAGACCCCAAACCTGTTGATTTGGGAGCATGTCCAAAAGCGTACTAAATCCGGCTCTCTCTCTCTCTCTCTGGTCCGAAGGCCGTGGTCTGTGTGTGTGTGTGTGTGTGGCGACGACGCGTTTCATTCGATTAAACGCAATAATTTGCACTCTGGTTTTTGGCGACCTGATCCATCAACCGCGTGTACACATCACGTATGTAACACCGACGAAATTTCTTGTGATTGACACTGTATGTTACATGAAACCAAATATATACATAGTTTCAAAATGTATACAACGCCCATTTTTTTAATATATGTATAGTTTACGTAATTAAATATTTATTACTTAATATTTATTATCAACCCGTTAGAAATTGTTTTGTATTTTATTTTATTGTTTTTCATTTCAATTTTATTTTTTAACTTAAAGAGCCTGGTAGAAATATGAACGTTTTTTTAATTTTTTTTTTGAACGTCGCTCGTTAAATATGGACAGTTGTCAATATGTTTGAGGTTAACAATAAGTGTTGTGTTTGTTACATTTTTACCTAAAAAAAATCGTACCAGTTTTAAATATTTGGTTAATTCTGTAGCTTGTGATTTTTCTAGTTAAAATGCTACAAATCATACTTTGTTACTTTTACATTAATTAATAATTTTGTATTTACTCTGAATTAAAAAATGTTGACAATAAGTTTGTATTTTTAGGTCAAGTTTATATTAAATAAGATGTAAACTTATTTGGTGATAATCATTATTATTTTGTTAGTGATTTTCATAGTTACTAGTACAAGTGCCAAATTTTTAAATTTTACTCAATTTATACTTCCTTATATGTTTAATATTTTATTTTTAATAGATATAATGAACTTTGACGCCGAATAATAATTATGTCGTAATTTATATTATTTTTACGTTTAGATTAATATTGATGATTTTTAACCGATTTATAAAAAGAAAAACGAATCGTCAATTTTTATCATCCTCAGCGAAAAATCCTTCCTTTTCTACGAGGAATGTCAATCTAGTCGTATTTTTAGATTATCTTCGCATTTAACATAAATGAAAATAGAATATTTATGGAAGTAAATATCGAGGGGCTAGTTAGCTGTATATATGGCTTACGCGCCTTTATACTTGCGTCAGGCGCTGTCACGCCTTTTGATACTCGTTTTATAATGATGATGATAATCAACATTATCTTAATCACATTTTTGGCATTTACGTACAATTTCCTATTATCGATTTTTTTTTTCTTACTGCCTTCATAAACAAATTAGGTTAAAATAATCTATTAGATAACAATTACATAATATTGTTATACACACGACGTCAATTAAAAAAAAAATATACTTATACCTAGTACAATTGACTAATAATTCAAGATTATATCTCGAACGCAGATAACCTGCATGTATCGATAGAATTAACCCCGATGCATTATAAATAATCGTAAAAAATAGACACAAATCGCTAAAAATAATAATAAACTATTATCCCACAACGATCTAAAAATATTTTCATTAACGCATGTATATTTAACACGTATGTTTTTCTTAACTATGTTTCAGGTAAGTGTCCGTCGACCGCGTCATGAGCAAACGAGCAAGTCGTCGTCGATAAACCCGGTACGAACATATACGTCACTTAACAAATCTCTCTCTTTATGGTGTTCATTTTTTTTTTCAATATATATGTGTATACATAATCGTCATTAATTCATTAAAAAAAATATTTTATGTAAAGCCGTTTTTTTAAAAGAAAAGAATAATATTCGAAATGTTATAACATTTTGTTTTAAATAATTTAATAATACTATATTCGACATGTTACTTTGAGGAAGATACTTAGTAATTGATCAGCAGCGATTTTTTTTTGAACGGTAGACGCAACAATAAGTAATAATGAAAAAAAAATGTCGCATCTACTGTTAAAAAAAAATAATATTTTTAACAATTAAAAGAAAATACGGCTTTATATACATATACACACGTCGAGTGCAATATGCGCGTGCACTTATATAGGAACAGGGGAATGCCTGGTATGCGAGAGAGGAGAGGAGAGAGAGAAGAGGGAGCTGGACAACTGGTTCTTTCTTATATATATATATTCCTCTATTTCACCTCGCGCATTCTTCAGATTGACCGTCGAGTCAGCTGAACCGTCAAGTTTTTTTTTTTATATGTTAACATTTATGTTTGTATTGTTTATTATTTTTAATTCACAAGATATATATATATATCTATGTATACGTACTTTTTTATTTTGCTTTGTTTTTTCTTTTTCGCGTATAACGGGATTTGGTTTTTCCGAACGCTTATCGAGGTTTAGTTTATCAAGGTTGAATATAAATAGATATGTAATTAGGGAAAAAAATACGAATTTTAATTTTTAACTGTTTAATTTATTAGTTTCTATTGATTTTTAAGTGTATATGGTTCAGTATTTGTTGATATTAGTGTTTAAGGCAAGTGATACGTGAAAGATTGTGGAAAGTTTTGTTTTTAATATAAATAATAATAATTGTTGCATTAGTCAAATGGAAAATTGAAAAAGATTGTGATTAACATAATTTTTTTTTAATTAATAAATTAAATTAATTTTTAGATTGTGGTATCTTGAGAACCATACAAAAGGTATAGAAATATAAATTAAATATTAAATTGGTATAATTAAATTAATGGTAAATTGTTCAATCTGAATTCAAATACGGCTTGTTTTCTAAAAAGAAATTACATTTCTTTATTATTAATACACAAAAAAGCAAAATAATCTCTTAAATTTGAATTTTGATTGAAATTACTTAAATAAACAAAAATACCTTAATTTAATAATCACTGTATCCCTTCAAAATATAAATGATCAAAATAATCGTAATTGAAAAAAAAAAATACAAGTTAATATTTCAGATAATCTAAAACTTCCAAATTGAACGGGCGATATATATCCTTTATAAAAAATAGAACAAAATACAAATCAATATTCCGTAAATTACATAAAATAAAATCCTAAATTCAATGCAAAATTAAGATCGACAAGAAAAAAAAAAAAAAAAAACTTGTTCTAATCGTCCTCCTCCTCCTCTTTCAAAAAAAGGATATCCCACCTAAGCGTGTTATTTCTGTTCGAGCATAAAGAAGAAATCCTTCGTCAAGCGAAAAAAAAAATCTCCGCCTCCCATATCAATCGCTAAGGGAAAGCCTTATACTTTTCTCGGCCTTCGATGATAAAAAGGCTCATCGACGTCAACCATGCGCTCATCAAGGAAATGAGCCTTCCGACGTTTAAAAGAAAACGAGACATTTTCCAATTTTTCTCTCTCTTTTTTTTCAATTGTCGCATTTATCATGAGTGTACGAGTTTTTTTCAATTTTGTCTAGGAGACTGATTATTTAGGCAGCATCAATTATGTGAAATCAAAAATTTAATTGTAAGATATGCGTTTGAAATCATGAATATGAATTGAAATCGATAAGAATTGAAATTGATGGCATCATTTTTTTAGAATAATAAAAATTATACTATTATTTTAGTGAATTTTCTCACGAAATGTTGAAGTTTAGATAATACTTCCATAAAGTTTGAAATTAATTTTGAAGTGATTTTAAACTTTAAAATCAATTTCGACGTCAATAAAATTATGAAATCCATTTACTAATAATTTTGTAATCGCATTTGAGACTTATGTCTTCACACCCTTGCAATATTTAAATTTTGTACGCTACTTGAATTTTAAAATCAATTATTTAATATTTCAAATCAATTTCATAAGTATTAAGAATATGAAACTAATATTAAACTTGAAATTATTTTGTCACTTATTTTTCACATCAATTGATTTTTTTTAATTTTAATGCCAATTTCGAAATCAACTCACTTACTTTTTTGACTTCATTGAAATTTTGAAATTATATCAACTAAAATTAATTACAAATTCATTTTTTATTTCAATATCGATATTGACATTATTTTAAATTTTAAAATCATTTCAATTTGTGTAATCTTTTTGACACTGATTTTTTCAACGAACAATCCCCTCGCAAATTTTTCACGTCAATATTAAAAATTTACTTAGTAACATCGTAACACCGATTGACACTCAACTGCTTTATCTTTTTTACCTCAAAATCTATTAAATAAACATGTATCCATATATACTTAAAATAAATGACAATTAGAAGGATAAAAGATCGTTGGTAAAAATATAAAAAAAAGGGTAACAACAATAAACCCAAAAAAAATCCTGTACGAGTCGGATTACCCCGAGATTCATTATGTTACGCGTTAGTATTAAATTTCGATTCACGCGCGGCAAATTCGAAATCGATCCATCGACCGATATGTGGGCGCGAAAAAATATTCCTCAACTTCTTCCTCTTTCTACGTTTCCATTTTATTATCATTTTAAATTTCACGCGATAGATACATACAAACATTACAAAACAAAAATTATTATTGTTTTTTAATTTACATATACACGCGTCGTTGTCACGTCACAAAGTTAATCGAAAGGAAGGAGCTTACAACTTTGAGATTCAGGACGGACGTTGCCTTTTTTTTTAGAACGGATATATATTATAGATCCTTCGAGCTTAATACCTATTGTACACACTTTGTATATTGTATATATAAAATACATATGAAAGTTTACTTTATATATACCATTTACCCGCGTGTATGACTATGTGTACGCGTTATTGAACATCTATAAAAAAAATGTGTGTGTGTGTATATACACGGATACGAATGAATAACCAGCTTTATGGTTTATTAGTTAAGATTGAATTTCAAACGTGCATGATGCATGTACGGCAATCAAGGTAACGCAGTGTATACATCACCGAGCGAATACGAAGCTATATAGAAGCGTGTATAAAAATTATTTTCTTGTTGCGTGCGAAAATTTTAGTTTGAAATTGTAGGTATTATTAAATAATATTGCTATATTTTATATTATTTTTAATATTTTTTCGAGTGGAAAATTGTTCGGGTAGAGGTGGAATTTAAGGGTGGAAAAGGAGGTGAAATTTATATATATTTTTATTAATATCAACAATAAAAATTAATTTTTGAGAAGAAATTCTTTACGTTGAATGTTTTCAAAACGATAATTGTTTAGTTTGTATCTTTGTTACGTAAAATTACTGATTAATTATTTGTATATTTATTTATTTATTTACTTATTTACTTATTCATGTAAACCAGAAAAATTACAATAGTATGTTTCATATACAGAGGCAAACAATAATTGTTATAAAAAAATTTTAAATATTTGTTTATAAAAAAAAATTATTTACAAAGTATCATTACAAAAATGATTGTTTCTTTAAAAGACAAAACGTGAGCCCCTTTTTAAAAGTATGTATATAAGTAGTATAAGATCCCTATAATTTGGATCCGACATCCTGTTTAAATTGAAGAGTGATCCTGACCTGAATTTTCCTTTTCGAGTAAAAAATTACCTAATCCAAGTGATATAAATTGATTTTTCACTGTAACGATTAACACAGAGAATATAGTGTTTTAAGCGATAAAATTTATTAACAATAAGAAAATCCATATAAATTTACTAAAATACAAACATCGATCAAAGTAACAGTCTATCTTTCCCATCGTAATATAATAATTATCAGTACACCAGCATAAAAAAAAATTTTGATCCAACCAGTCGACATGAAATCACCCATTCATACACACATACAAGAAGTTGCAGATTTTGGGCCGCTCGGTCATCCGCATTCCTCTCAAGTATATATATAAGACCGGTCCGCTTTTCGCACGCGAAATTCATTATTAAATTATTTACGAAGATCAGAAGTTTATATGTATGTATATATATATAGGTAAAAAAAGAGGGAAAGAGAGGGGAAACTTTCTCGTGAGAGTCGAGAGAGCCGCCGTGGAATTTTCTCGTTTGATGGCGCAATGCAGGATCTGATTCTCGCGCGCTCGCTCGCACAAGGATGTGTGTGAGTGTGCGCGCGCCTCTCGTGCTAATAGAGCGGAACATTGCGCACGGCGAATCCTTCTTCGCGGAACTATGATAAACGGGTAAAAGTTTGTTAGAAACTGTGTGTACGGCCTTGACTTTTCCTCGTTTTACAATGCGCGACGATTTTACTCGTTTTATCACTGAATTGAACGATTTTTTTTTCTTTGGTATTAACGTACGTTTATCACAAAAATAAATGATTTTCTTTTAGTAGGATGCGTTTGGCTCAAAATTGTACGTTTTTTTTGGTAAGGTAGATTTATCTCATATTTAATCGATTTTTTTATTAAGGGACATTTGTCGCAATAATTATAACGTACAACTTTTTATAAAAAGTTAAACTTTTTCTTATGGTACTGTCACGGACATCGCCGAGCGACTTAGGCATATTTATTTCAAAATTCGATCGATTTTTTTTATTAAAGTACATTTATTACAAAATTGAACAATTATTATATTAAGGTACATTTATCACCAAATTAAACATTTTGTTATTTATTATGATATATTCAAAGGTTTTTTTTTTTAAGGAGATTTATCCCAATATTTAACGTCTTTTAAGATACTTTTATCACAAATTAAACGTTTTTTATTTTGATATATTTATGACAATATTTCAAATTTTTTTTGGTACGTATTTAAAGTATAAGAGGAAGAGTATAAGAAACTAAATAAATAAGTCGATATGAAATTATTTTCATTAATTATTTAAATTTTTTCTAAACGTTTCTCACCGCAGCAAAAAAAAATTTTATCCCAAATATCATTACTATTATTACCTAAAAGAGATCAACAATAATTTCTCTTTATTTAGATCTTGTACTTTACAAATTTTATTGACAAAAGAAAAAAAATAACTTATTTCGGTCTCACAGTCTATTGCCTGTATAAAATAAAATATTAATTATAACAAATAATAATTAATTATATTATTAGACAGTCGATGTAATTAATAATTATATTAAAAACATGTCACAACCTCAAAATTTACCTTTTTTTTCAAATTCTAACTTTCGACGCGCAGTTGTAAACCACTAGTTCAAAACCACCAGTTTTCCTCACTTGTACGTGGAAAAAAGGAAAACGAACGAAAATCCGCGAGAAAAGTAAAAGAAGGAGAGAAAATGACGCGGACGCAAAACACGTCACGCAATATGTGGGACATCCTGATGCATTCGTGTCCTGCGTGTTCGCGGATTAACATAAAAGAAACTTTGTCGACGAGTATATATCGTCAATTATTCCGTTTTTTTTATCTATTTTCCATTTTTTTCCTTATTTTTTTTTTACAAAAACTATTGAAATTAGTACTTAAAATTAAATCGTTGACGTTTTTTTGATACGATACTTTACGAGAAACGAGGAATAAATGGAGGCATGAGAGGTGACGAGCAAATTTCTCGGCACGTGTTTCTCCTTGAGAGTGAAAGCCGGATAGAAGTTGTTGCGTGCGCGTATTTTACCTTCTTCTCACCTATTTTTATTGTATCTTACTTTTTTTGTTGCTTCTTGCGTTTTAATGAGTGATCTCTCGTCCGTCACATTTTCATGTTTTAGATTGAAAACTACAAGAGTAATAAGAACTGTAATTATTTATTTAAATTTATGTTTCTTAGTTATTTTTTTTCGTTCTGTGGTACGTGTCGTGATACAAATTTTTTTCCGACTAACAAACTCTGATTATTTGTATTTGAACGAGTGATTAATCGTTCTGCCAAGGTTTTTAATAAAAAAAATGAGAAATATTCCTGCAATTGAAAATAAAGTTTTTCTGAAAAATAAAAATATTTTCTTAAAAGTATCATACAAAGAAAAGAGAAATAAAAATATTTTCCTAAAAGTATCATACAAAGAAAAGAGAAAATATGAACATTCCAAAAAAATCATATGTTGATTGATTATTTCAAATTTATTCTTAAAAATTTTTTCCATGAACTTTGATACAATATAATAGAAAAAATGCAATTAAAAAAATTTACAATAATTAATTAAATTTTTTCTAAAAAAATAAAAATATTTTCCTAAAAGTTTCATAACAAAAAAATAGTTTTCTAAACGTTTTGTAGTACAAAAAGAGAAATAAGTAAAAAAATGGTTATTTCAAACGATTTATTGCAATTAATTGTTTATTAGTAATTCAAATACATGCACATGTTTAGATATATTTAAACAATCACTCGCAGTAGTAAAGATTACCGAACTCGCATAATTTACCATAAGAAACTCACGATAATAATCACGTCGCGCTCTTAAATTATTTTACATTAGAATGTTCATTTATTTTTTTTTAAACTATTCACTCTATATCCAAATTTACTTACTTCTTTAAAAAAAAATTTAAAAAAAAATCCTGACACACCGACTTAAACCTCACGATTCTTATATACACCTGACTGTGAAAAGGTCGCGTAAATAATTACTAGAAAGCTTCAGCTTGGCACACGGTGTGTCCAGGTTCGCTCTTATCAGACGGGGCTAATTGATTGTAATCGTTCGGTCGCCGCGGGGAAGATTGTGCGAAAGACCCCGGATACACGATGCAACTCGAGGTTTTAGAAAGCGGTCAGGAAAACTCGCGTATAGTTTTTTTTTCCACTCCTATGTGTATACATACACACACATATACCGTGATTGCCTTTTAATGATTTCAAGATCGATTAACCGAATACCTTTTTCACATTTTTTTTTCTCTATCGACATCGTTGAACTTAATACGAGCTGCATTTTTTATCAACCGCGTTAAATAACCGATTGATCAAAATTCTGGAGACGCGTTGCGAGCGCATCGCTTTCTTCTTTGACGGAGAAGTTTCGATTAATTAATTATTTTAACTACATTAATAGTTAAGGAATTTATGAATAGTGAAATTGAAAAGAATAATGCAATATATAACAATTAATTACTTTTTTTATAATGATTAAAAACATTTCATAATTTTTTACACAATGTGTATTGTCATTAACTTTTTTTTTAATTTTTTAGCTTATTTATTTGTGATATAGCTATTTTAATTAATTATAAGACTATGTACTCTGATATTTTCTGCAATTTTAACAGTAATAACAAAACAATATTTAAGTCCATCCGAATAAACAGAATAGCAAAATATTATTTATCGGTTTTATACTTTATTTTTTAATTTTCCTCAATATTTTCTTTATAGCAATGCAAATACAGTTGCTGTTACAAGCTTCTCTCCATAAACAATTTAATTAATAATTATTTAGTCTAATTATCAATTAAGATCCAATTGACCATTAAAATTCGATTAATTAATTAATTGGATTAATCTAACAAAATCACGTTGATCAGACGAATAATAAATTAATTCACGAATTCCGGAAAGTTTCCGGCCATCCGATTTAATAGAGCAAGCAGCTTTTCACGCAATTTGAAGTATATAACCATTACTCCACATTTCCGAGGGATCCTATTTAGAAAACTCCTAACTTCACCGCGAGCTTTTAAACGTGTCTTAATTGGCTGGCTGGATTCAATCCAACTTTTCTCGAATGCTAAATAATCCATCTCCAGCGAAATCTTTCTTTTGAAATTCTCCACATTACTAAATTGATCGTTACATCCTGATCCATTAAAATTAATTGATCTATCAATTCGCTATCAGATCCATAATAATGTTTTTTTTTCTCCCCTTCGATTCCATGTAAAATTTTTTATTTTTCAAATCCCGCGTCAATTAATTTCCGAGCACAGTTTTTTTTTCTTTTTGGGTTTATCAATTTGATTTTGTATTTACGATTCGATTACAACGCGAAGGGATAAAAAGACCTACGCGATCGAAACGCGTTATCGTTTATCAATGACCTCTTGTATATCGGTTACGCCTCTTCGTACAAACGATGCGAAAAACATAATTTCTTTTTTTTTGTATGTGCTAAACTAGTCCGTTAAAAATATACAACGACAAATAATAATAATTTTTAAAAAAGCAAAACTGAAATTGTAGGTATTTAATTCAAATGTTCCTTCAGATAATTTGTCATATAAAAATAACGAAAAAAATTTCGTAAAAATCAAAAAATTTACTATCAAAAGTTACCTTCCTCGCAATTTTAGCAAATGTATTTATTGCGTATAAAATTGAAACAACAAAATAAAAAAAAATTATTTTATTTTTGTGCAGCAGAAGTTATTGAGTAAAAAAATCAGAAGAGAAAATTGAAAAGCTGGGAAATTTTAAACGTATAAAACATACACTATTGCGATGAATAAAAGTAAGAAACATGAATGATATAAGAATTTGTTGGTTATGAACTTGAAATTTTATAAACAGTTATTTAATAATATTTATTTAGGTTAAGTTATATATATTAGTTTGTAATTTCTTATTTGTACCAGACCCAAAAATAGAAGTAACTGTGTTTATCTCTATGGGAGAAGTCTATGTAACTTCTTTTGGTAAATAAATAAATAAATCAATTTGAATAACATTATGTACTACGTAAAATGATTATCAATTTATTTATTATGGAATATAATAAATTATCATCTTTCTTTTTTCTTTCTCTGCGACATTAAAAATTTTCTGTATATTTCAACTATTAAACCTTTTGTTCCGTAAATTAATAATAATACGTTAAACCGTTCGATATTAAATTCCGCAATAATTTCACCGACCTTTCACTCCAATAGCACCTGATTCAAGTGTACCAAAGTGGATTGGTGAATGTTCCAAAGAGGTGGGGAAAAAAAGTAATTTTCTTTAATTGGTTAACATTCGAGGGAAAATGTGTGATGGATATTTCGAACAATTAACTCACCTATGCTCCGATGCAAATTTCAATTTTATAATTTTTTTTTAATTTCGCGATAACTTCTAGTATTAATAAAGAAAAATTTGCGACATTGATATATGCGTCTAACGGTGAAGTCACTTTGAACGCGTAATTTATTACGTGACGTGTGAAATTCGATTAAAAATTTTTGATGAGTTGAATAATTATAATTGTATAAATATATGAGGTAATTTTAGTTATATGCTAATTTTCGTGTGGCTAATTAAATGGAATACCGTCGATATAAATTTTAAGGGATTAATCGAGTTGAGTGATTTTGTATTGTGTGAATTAAGTTTATAAATATTTATATACAAGTATTTATAAATATATTGTAAAGCGTGTTATATTTTTTTTATAATTTACAATATTATTATTGAAAAATTTAATTTCCCGCGTTTATCATTTATATTTATTGAGCTTTTAATCGATATCGAAGAAATGTTTACTAAAATAAAACCCATAATATGGATACAATAGACCCTTTTGAAACTTTAATTAAATATTATTAAAAATTAAAAAATAGAATATAGAAGAAGCTGACAGAGACATTTATTGAAATAATTAATTTTAAATGAATTACAAATTAATAATCACTTTTCATCAGTAATCATTTGGTGTAAAGTTGATACTTGTGGCTGCATGAAAAATTCGATCATTTAGCGATAAAAAATTTTGAAAAAAAAACCATGCACTATTCAAAGCAAGTAGAAGAACGTTACAGAGAGATTTGTTAAAAAAAGTTAATCCATTGTTAATTAAAAAATAAATAATAATTCCAATTTTTTTAGTTTCACATCTTCTTAAGGGACTGTACCTAAAAATATTGAATTAAAATCTGAAAATTTCATACGGATAGCTTGAAACCTGCGGCTAGCGCGACGTTTCGATTTTTAAAGAAAAAATAATTTTTATAATAATAATTGAATAAATAGTTTTGGGTCGGTAATTATACGAAGAGAAATTTTGCATTCGAATTTACACTAGTTTCTAGTAAAGAAATTACAGACTGACAAAATAAGGAAACTCACTGTAATTTATTTGAAAATTTGTAAACCTTATAGTAAATATTACAAGAATTATATGTAGTTGTATAAATTATATACAACTTTATTATAGACTATTATAATTATCTTCAGTTTGTCTGTGATTCCTTTACTAAATACTAAGTAAATTTTTAATCTATATTTTTTTTAGTATAATTATCAAATGAAACATAAACTTTCAACCTAAGCATCCTAATTAAATTGAATTATCGATGTAAAAATTTATACAGATACGTTCAGGTGTTTTTCCAAAATTCATCCTTTCGTTTATAAAAATGTAAAAATATAGACCATTTCTCAAATCTGACATACCCTTAACTACTGACTGTTCAATCATTCGACGTCAAAATTATATCCATTTCCTTTTCGTTCAATAACCAAAAGTCCACCGATGAAACAACATCCAACGTTCAAACCAAAAAATTGTATATACTCAAAACATTCAAAAAAAAAAAAACAAAGACTGTATCAACATACAATATCCGTAAACAAGACAAATAAACCAATGTACAGATATAGGTAAAGTTCATCAACCTATAGTTAGGTCTCTCCTTCGAATAGAAATCGAACATCTATTTTTTTTCACGTGGTATAAGTATGAGAGATACTCCTCCTCTCGGGTGAAAGAATAACACACACACACATACAGAGAGAGTCAACTGCGTGCCAGCGTTGCGGTAAGCAGGAAGTAACATCCGGTCGGTATCACGATACCCATTTTGCACATCGCGTCTGATTCACATGTGTGCGAATATCCATACGTACACACCGAGAGAGAGAGAGAGAGAGAGAGAGAGAGAGAGAGAGAGAGAAGATCGCGAAGTGCGTGTACGTGTGGGCAAGGTTCAATTGAACCGGCGGCGCTCTTACTGATAAACATCTCTCACCACCCGGTGATCCTCTAATTGCACTAAATGCCAAGCTACAGAGAAAGAGAGATAAGGAGAGCGAAAAAAATAATCCCGTAGCTATACGAAATTGACTCACTCTCTCTCCTCTCTCTTTCTCTTTGCGCTCTTATTGTTTTAGGCTTTTAAAAAAATTGATTGATGACTGAAGATTTGAAAATTTATTAGTTTTTTTTCTTAAAAGATAATTTGATAGTGTATTGTTTTGACGATTTTTAGTCAAATCGTAGCCATTTTTTAAAAATTACCGAGATGTCGGATCCAAGATACAGGGATCTACACCTTTCAACGTGAAAATTATGTTGTAAATATTGACTTAATAATCTGAAAAAATCATATGGGTAGTTTAAACCAAAAGCAACAGAATGATGTTTTGTTATTTTTAGGAAAAATAAATTTGTTAATAATAATTGAATAAATAATTTTTGGTCGGTAATTATTGGTCTGAAAAGGGATGAATTTTCAACGCAAAAATCAAAATTAAATTACAAATTTAAAAATCTGGAAAAATTTGAGTATACTGTTTAAAACATGCCTAAGGGCATGGCATTCAGGATTTTTCCAAAAATCTAGTCTTTTATTTATAAAAGAATATTAAAAATGACCATTTTCTGAGTCCGAAATCCCCTTAATAGAAAATTAGTAGGTATTTGTAACTTCAAAATTTTAACGAAGTATAATTGAAAAATTACCGTATACACTTTATTTGTGAGATCGTAAAGTGTCGTTAACCAAAAAATTACAAAAAAAAGGAAACACTATTGGAAATTCTGAAGACAAATAGGAATAATCATGTTATTAGCCATTTTCTACCGACTTTTTTTTCTAAAAATGCCTATAGTTCCTACTCTAAAAATCATTTTTATTTCTATAAGGGAGTAAAATTCACAAGATAATTCGTAATTATTTCTAAAATGTACATTTAATATTTATCATCACACCTAATACATTATCTTCGTAATTATTAATAATTAATTGTTAATAAACCATACTCATTTTTATTAACCACGATCATATATTTTTAATACAATATTTTTCTCCCAGTAGAATTTCTAAAGAAGAAGAATCAATAATACATCATTCCATTGTCCGAAAACTAACTTTTTAAATTCGTTTTTACCCACTGCTACGTTTCAACCGGACAACTCGGAAACAATAAGAATTAGTTCCGAGTTTAAAATTGAATTTTCTTATTCTGTAATTTTATAAAAGATTACGTACAAAGTTTTAAGAGGGTTCGTCACTTTGTTAAAAAAAATTATTCCTATTTTCTTCCGGACTTGCGCGTAATTGTGAACATGGTTATTTAAATCTTGATAACGATAATGATAATAATAAATCTTATTGTTGAAAATTTTATTTTATTTCTTTAACGAAAAATTTCGGTAACTAAATATTAAATTTGTAACGATGCATTAATTATAGAATTATAAAATAATAATAAAGTAAATAAGAATAATGAAATGAGTAATTGGGGAAAAGTATTAAATATCTTTCAATATTTATTTTAATCGAAAGGAAACTGATAAACACATATTTACTTTTGGTAAATAAACGTCAATGTATTACTTACGTTCATCCTAATTTCTTATTCGATAAATTTTTTAATACAATTTATTTTAGATTCGCCTTGCAAATCGCGTGTTAAATTATTAATTTAAACTTCTCTGTATAAATGCATCCATGCTATTGTTTTATTTCGCATATTGTTAAAATTACAACATTTATTTCTTTATTGGCTGTACATTCCTTCAATTATAAATGTATACCCGTACGTTTGCGGAAGCTTAAGTTTTTTATTTAACTTGTACCTCACACACATACATAAATTCTTGAATTTCCAATAATTCGTGTTTCTATATATATTTACATTTCTTATCGTTACGCTTTCTCATTTCAACGTAATGAAAATTCCTTGGAAAATGTACGATAATGTCGTCATTGATGTATTTTTTTTGCTAATTGACATTAAAAATTATATTGATCGATTCGAAAGAAAAAATTTTTAAAATGTTTGCTCGATGATGATGTTTACGTTTCTCTTGAATGCATAATGGTTTATTATTCCTAAAGTTTTCATTAAAATATATGTACGTACGTGTACTCATCGCGTGTTTAATTGAAATTATCATTTTACTTTGTATTTAGAAAAGTGCATGTAAGCTACACGTGATAGCCAATTTTACGTTTTCTAATTGTACTTTATTAAATACTGTTTTACTGTTATTAAATATTTATATATTTTTACAAATAATATAATTGGTTATTAATCATCAATTTTTTTTTACGGTTGAAGAATTTTTTAATAATAAAACAATTAAATTTGTTTGAGTTCTGGATTTTGAAGAAACATTTTTTAATGGTGATAACACTTGTCTTTCACTGATGATTGTTAATTTGACTAAAAAATTAAATTAAAAATAAAACGTTGCGTGTAACGTAAAAAATGGTTATTTTCTTTATTTAAATTAAAAAACCTACCTGGCCTTCAAGAGATTGATAAACTATTCCTTTAGTTTTTAAATTGTAAAATATTTTAATACGTGCAATAATTATTGAATAATAATAGACTAAATTTGTTTGAGTTTTGATTTTGCAGGTAAAATTTTGAATTACTCTTAATTAATAGAACTATAGTTAATAAAATTATATTAATTAATTAATACTTAAATAATATTAAGTAATTTTTTAATAATAAAAAATGTAACATGTTCGTAATTTTTTTATATAGTTCTAAGAAATTATTGATTAATGTGGCGTATGGCCTAAATTACAGAGATCTACATCTTTTAACCCAAAAATTATACTTTAAATATTGAATTAAAAATGTGAAAAAATATGAAAGAATAGCTTAGAATATAAAGAAGGGCTTGATGTTTTAATTTAAAAGAAAAAAAAACGTTTTTTTGTAATAATAATTAAATTAACAAATTTTTCTTTGGTAATTTTGAGTAATTAAATTCATAGATTATATGCTAATAACTAATTTATAAATCTGAAAATATTCGGGTATATTGTTTAAAAGATGCTAAATACTTTAGGATTTTTCCAAATATTTTGTTTGGTTTAAATAAAAAAGATTTTTACGAATTACATGCAAATAGTCATTTGCAGCCAATAATATATAATTACAAAATGATACTCCACGATTATCAATAAAAAAAAATTCACACATTATCTTCAAAGGAAACGCAACACCGTCACAGACTTTTTTATAAATTGCACTTTTAAAAAAAAGGAAGTAAACAGCATTTCTGTTATTTAGGATTCATATCCTAAATTACAAGAACTGCACCTTTCAATCCAAACATTTTATCTAAAATATTGAATTAAAAATCTAAAAAAATTCATACGGATAGTTTGAGTCATTAAGAAAGGGCTTAACTTTTTGGTTTTTTAAAGAAAAAATTAATTTTTTATATACTGTTCTGTAATAATAAAATTTGTAATTAACTGCATAAACAACGAATAAACACTAAAAGCAATAAAGCCTTCTCAATTACTTGCAAACAACTCTTAGACAATTGAAAATACTAAAACATCTATGTACTCCAAATGCACCTTCATTACTCGCTAATTAATCACACACACACCGTCTTTAAGAAACAAACAAATCATAATAACACCCAATTTTTCAAAACATACATCTCACAATTATATTCTCCGACTACTGTGCAGACAAATATAATTACCACATAGATCTACAGATGCACACACGCTCTATCCTTAATATTTGCACCTATAGGTGTAATTTGCATTAAAAACAATTTCATTATAACTTTTCTTCATTACCATCCCCATCATTGTTAATTTTCTCTCTCACGCGTGCTTCGTATGCGTGTGTGTGTGTGTATCAATTAAACGCTCTTATACTCGGTAATTAATCAATTTTAACGGGGTGTTAAAGTTAATTTTATCCCTCCCTACCTTACCGACCTTGAAGATTGCATAAAATTAATTATAATTTAAAAAAAAAATAAATTAACGTGAATCTGGAAGAACAGTCCCGTTCCTTTATTAATAGTCTATATGTCTTTAAATTTTGAAGCAAAAATATTGACTAGTTTTTGAGAAAACCCTTATTAAAAATCTTGGCATGCCTTTTTAGTTAATCGAGAGCGTATAATCTCAAATTGCACGAAATTACCATAAATTTTGGTAACGGATTATTCAAAACCAATTGATATTTTTGCTTCAAATTTTGAACTGAGGTAGATTATGAATAAGGGAAGGAGACTGTTCTCCTAGATCTACGTAAGTTGACTTTCTTTTTTAATTACAACTAATTTTCTATGACTTTTGAGGCTGGTAAAGTAGGGAGGATGAAACTTGAGTTTGGTACCCCCTTAAAATCCTTACGTACAATTTTCCAATTTTCCTTTATTTTTTTTTTTGTCGTTTAGGTCAACGCACCGCTCGCGCGACGTACATAACACAAAGGTTTTGAAAAATCGATCGTTGATACTGACGCTCTTCTCGTCTATATATATATATATACGTGTTAGTCCTCCCCTATTTTTGTGTACACATACACAACGAAACGGGTAGGATTTGTTGGTCAGAGCATTCCTACAGGTGGCGCTTTAGCTTCTCGCAGCAAGATGGAGGTGAAGAACTCTGTACTATATACATATATATGTATATCGACTTTATGCGGAATGTGAAAATGAATTTGTTAATTAATTTGATTTTCTTGTTTCGAACGATTTTAAAAAAAATTGTTTATCTTTTGATTACGAGGACTGTTTGTAGTTATCTGATCGTATATTTTATAAGGGTGTTTCGATATTTTGTTATTCGTAAGGGTGAAATTTCCTAACAACGCCTCGTGATCGTCATCGTCACCATCATCAGTGATTATTCAACGGTTAATCTATATAAGGAAAAGAGACCAATGCCGGGGTAAGAAAAAAAGGTGTAGCAGTCGCCGCCCTCTCGCGTAATCCCTCCGTTGTACGGTGTACCCTATTTTATTGATCGGATTCGTCGCATCACTGCGCCTGGCTTTCCCTCGAATTTACGTCAATGGCCGCGTGAAATACGTCGGATCAAGTGTGTATAACCTTTTCTCTCTCTCCCTCTCTCTCTCTCTCTCTCTTGCGGAAAATATTTTTTTAACACCCACCTCTCTCTTTATACAGTCGTTCCTCATCGACTTTTCTTACTGACGTATATAACGCGACAGGCGTCATTCATTCATTGAAATCGTAAAGTGATGATAGCTTCTTTTTTTTTTTTTATTCTTGATGAGATTGTTATCTTTCGCTTTATATATGTATAGGAGAAATTTAATGTTTGGAGGTTAAGTAAAATTCTATTTTTACATTTATCTCTGTGTTTTGTGATACTGTGGTTTTTTTTTTTTGGTGTGAGAAACGTTTACATTTATGGTCAGATTTATAATGGAGATATGATAATTGGAAGATCTTTAAAAAATTTTTTATTGTAAAATTTATTAATGAACGTTGAAATTGAGAGATGTAATTGTAATTAATTCATAACTCAAAAATTAATTGAATTCTATTAGTCATTAAGTTTATGCTTGCAATTTTCTTATTTCGTTTTTCATATAAAAAAATTGTATGAAACGATTAGATAAAAAAAATGAGCATGACACTAAAAAAATTCTTAAGTTTTGAATATTATGTAAGTTTCTATCGATTTTATTCAGATCTATCGATTTCGTCAAAATTCGGTAACAATATTACCTGAAAATATAAACATTCTAATAACCTCAATACATCCATTAACAGCATGTAAATTTTCAATTAAAAAAGTTTTCTCCTGCACTCACACACACTTCTACATCACCTTCTCCTACCCTCAACAATATTAGATAAAAAAAATGAGTTATAAAAAAATTAATAAAAACAATCCCACAGACACACCGCAATCGTGTACCCTGTGCAATCTTATCTCAAAACGAAAATTCATTGAACGAAAAAAAAAAGAAAAATACTAAATATACGTGCCCATGCATGTACGAAAGCATTTTCTTCTTTTGCAATCCGCTTAACACGTGCATTCCATAAGCGTTATCTCCCTCACAGGAAGCTGACTTACCTCCACTTATTTTTATATACATCTTCTGTAGTATCAGTCTTCGTATATGTACGATGGATTTCATTCACGACGTGTGCAGTTAAACGTAATCTCGTGTAACCACCTTAAAAGATGAGAGTATAGTATTTTATCAATTTCTCAGAGTTATGTGTGTGAAAATTTTTTAACGTATTTACATTACGTGCACTAAAACATTAGGATATAGTTTAAACCATATTTTTTTTATATTAATTATGAAGACTTATCATAATGGCTACTTCAACGATAAAAAAAAGGTTTTATCAATGATTTTTAATAGGTAAAAATAATTAAATTCGATGAATGAATTTTTACGAAACTTTTTACACATCGATCTCTCTCCAATATTTTCTCGTTAGACTAATAGACCTCCAACTACACTGATTTTCTCTCCCCGTCTCCCCCTTTTACATTTTTTTTCTTTTTCTTACCCTATATATATGCATAAGTTAAACTAAAATCTGTACAGTCATTATTGGCTTTCGCGAAAATTCGCTACTGTAAATTACGAAGTGCATGCGAGCTAACGTGGTAAGCTTCGTTTGCGCGCGGAAAAAAGAAAATATACACATTTTCGATACATTTCCACGGTTAATATAATCAAAACCCTTGCATTATATACATCAAACTTTTCGCATACATACAATCACACGAAATATATATCTCTTACACTTTCTAAACCTTCATATAAAAAAAATATTGTCAACCAAGTGGTACAGTGTACACTCGAGCCGCCTAATTTTCGAAGGGAGTAAAGAGAAATAGAAAAAAAATGAAAACTCGGTAACAATTGCAAAGTATATATATATATATAAAACGACACATTTTCCTTCTTTAAAACAAATTGTTCCTATACTTGTATATCCTCAAGAATCGGAAACAATGTGTGTGTGTGTGTGTCTTTTCTTCGTGGGAACGAATGTGTGACGAACACGCGAGTGTAAAATCCGTCTTTAAACTCTGTACCTATACACGTAAAAATTGATCTAGTTAGTGCACGTATGTGTGTGTGTGTGTGGGTATTTTTTCCATCACGCGATTCGACGATATTCGCAGCCTCGAACGAGAGAAAGGGAGTCAAGTGCACCGGCCGGTGATTCGCGTGCTAGTTAAATGTGTGTGAAGGGAGGTGGCAATGTGTTTTAGACGATTTGTGATATAGATTTTTTCTTTTCGGTAGTAAATATCATTAAAAGAAATTTTCAATGTCGTTGTTTTTTTTTATTTTTATGGAAATTTTTTCAAGCTTACTTTTAATAGTTTTCAAATAGCGAAATTTCTGTGATGATTGGATAGATGAAAATTAGAATCGATTTTAAGACACGTAAAAAATGCACTATTTTTTTAACAATTAATTTTTTATTTATTTATCTGTATATTTATTCATTCGTTTATTTGTGAATTTATTTATTTTCTTATAATGATTAGAAATATTAAAATTGAAATAAAATGAATTGAATTACTGAAGAATTGGAGTTGAAAATGAAATAATTTTACATTGAATAAGATCGATTTAAAATTAAAATTAATCGTTACTTTTCGTTGTTTTAAAAATTAAAGAAAATTTTTTATTTATTTATTTAAATATTTACCCATTCAGGCAATTTTTTATTTATTTACTTAAATGTTTACACATTTAGTATATTGTGTAATAATTTAAATATTCCCTTATTCAGTCTTATTAATTTATTTATTTGGTTAAATATCTATAATAATTTAATTTTTTTATAACCTAAAATTCCAATTTTAAAACCATAATCGTTTTCACGACTTAAAACCGTGAATTACTCAGTTCCTTGCAAAATTTTTACGAAACGATTAATACGTAAGTGTATATAGAATCAACTTTATTTCAAATAAATTTGTAATTAACGAACTACGCGATGGATTAAAAGATAAAATTTCAGTATCTCCGATAATCCTCAGGAATTCGAGATGAAATTTATTATTAAAATAGATTAACTTTTAATTTTAAAAACAATGTTAAAACGAACAATGATCTTCTTTTTTTTCACTCTATATACATTTTACAACCAAGAAAATTTCCACTTAATTTTTTTTTATCTCCTCGTCAATGAATAATTTAATACAACACACAGACGACAGATTTTTCGATTAATGTATGCAAAAGTAATTCAATATAATTTTAATGCAATTCAAATTTTAACGTTAACCCCGCGTCGTGTGTGTGCGTGTGTGTAGGTACGCTATTTTTATATGTCATGAATTATTCATAGATAACACCGAGAGAGGAGAACATTATTTTTTTTTATCAATATTTCCGTTATACAAAAATTTTGTAAAACGTAATCATATTTTCGGAAACTAAAAAAGTATTTTTTTTCTGCGTCACGGTATTGCGTGGGAGATAACGACGGATGATTAATTAAATTTTATACAAGCTCGAAATATATATATATATATATATATATATATATATGTATATGTATCTGCATTTTTTCCTACACACATATATATATACGTACACCGAGTCGATTCTTAATTTATTATCGTTATCGGGATACAATTTTCGATCGTCGTGCGCGATCTTATCGCTACCTCGGGGTGAATTTGCAAATTTTAAACTAATCTGCGATGATAATTACTATTCTTGTAATCTCGCGGAGAGGGAGGGGGGGGGGGGGGTATAGAAAGTGGAAAATAGGTGAGAGATTCGCAGTGACGTGTAGGAATTTTTTTTTTTAATTTAATTATTGTGTAGCTATTTTGGTGGTATTGTTTATTTGAACACGTAATGAACGTTTACGTGAGAATATAAATACTTATTCCTATGGCTTTTTGAAAAAGATTTTTTATACTTTGATGGGTAATGTCAAAATGAAAGAATACAAAGATTTTGCGATTGCTGGTATCACTGCGATTGTGTTCCTATTACTGCTTTACGACTGTTTTTAATTGTATTAAGAGTATTAAGATTTTTTTTCGTTTTTTTATGTCATATTGCACTTTTTGTTATTTATATATGTATAGGGAGTATTAAAGACAATCCATTGCAATAGAGATAATACCAGCTGTTAATAAAATCGCGTTGGTAATACTGTTTTTTTTATTTTATATGTATTATTTAAATATTTGGATAAAACATAAATCAATTCAATTTTTGTACATACATTATTTAATAATTAATAATTTACCTTGTATTTAAAATTCGGTGTGTATTCAATTGAATTAAAAAATTGTTTTTGGGAGGGGGAGGGAGTGTATTTAAGAATTTTGAGGTCAGGTAAAACCATATTTAACTTTGCAATTAATTTGATCGATACAGTGAAATGAAAATAAAAATTTCCTTTAAAATTTTAGAAGTTACCATTTTTTTTAACAATTAGTTACCCACCAGTTGATCAAAAAAGAGCGTTCTGTAAATCTTTTGATGATCGATAACTAGTTCACTAAAAAATTTAATTTTTATTATATGTTTTAGATACCGCAGTATTATTAGCCAAATTTGCGAAAAGTATCTTTTAATTAAGGATGTGATTGAATAAATATATATAATGTAAATAATAAAAAATCATGCTTCACGGTACACCAAGAAAACGTTAGGGAATACCCAATTTTTGATTATCAGTTCAATTTTCTTTCTGATCACACCTAAAAAAGGATTAATAATAAATACAATATTTTCAAAAAATACGTGGATTTTTCACTCGATCTGTAAGTTTATGAATGTTTTTTTATATCCAAAATTATTTATGTTATTAACAAAATGTTCGATAGTTGGATACTAATCAGAAATTGGGTACGATACGGTACCGGTACGGTGGTACACTAGATAAAGAAATATTTGTGACAAAGTAACGATGGATTTTTTTTTATTAGAAATTGACATTTACTTGTAATAAAATAATATATTTCTTCGATATTAACACTTACCAAGAAGGGGACATGATTTTTGAGAAACAAATTTGTTTGAAATTATGGAATTTGATTTTTTGGTTCAAAGTCTAAAAGAGACGGACTTGGCAAATGATAAAAATTACTATTGTTTTTATTAATGCAAATTAAATTTCTGCTTAATAATAAAATTGCTTAATTACTATTTTTTATCGGAAACTTTACAAGACATAAAAAATAGTAATTTATCTCCATTACTAAGCAACACTGTAATTTTTACTAGAAATTTTTTCTTGATGTATTATTTGAACTCTGATTTGTTTAAATACCTTAAATTTCTTAAAAGTTATGTTTAATTCGAATGTAGTAACAAATTTACGTTAATTTTTACAGACAAACTTTTTATTCCTCTGTTCAAACGTATCTTTTGATTTGAACTATTGAACACAACAATTTGAACTATGTAAACGAATCAAAGTTCAAATAATAACTTTCTTTTCGTTTTTAGATAGTACCAATAAATTTGGTATTTTTCAATTGACGGAAAGTGTTTTTCCCTAGATTTGTTTAAAAGTGTCGAATATCTTTATCTCTGATCTTCTCATTTTGGCCAAAAAATTATGTATTACTATTTCAAACAAATACGTTTCCCAAAGGCCATGAACTCTCATTGTTAATTTTTAATTATTAAGATTTTAGTAAAATAGAAATTAATGAAAGTTTAACTGTTAAGAACTGATTCGAAAAATAGATACGGGGATGTCGAACCCAAATGGAGTAATTCAAATTTCCCGCGTTTACAAATTATTTACTTAGAAATGCTGGCTTTTTTTACACAAATTAATATTTTAAACAAAGTTTTAGAGCAATTGATGAAATTAATTGATTTAAGAAAAACTAATAAATAACGTTTGTCCAATTTTTATGTTGAAAAATATTAATATTCCAAATTTTATGAAATACAATGATGGAACCTCAAATCCATTAAATGTATAAGCGTGTAAAATTCGAATTACTACTTATGGATTTGACAAATTCTTAACGGGATGTCGGATCCAAATTACAGTGATCTGCACCTTTCAATCCAAAAATTACATCTAACATTCTAAAATATTGAATTAAAAATCTTCAAAAAATCATATGGATAGCTTAAAACATAAGGAAGTGCCTGACGTTTTGATTTTTTATAGAAAAAATCATTTTTTAAATAATAATTTAGCAAACCTCGTAATCAATTTATGGATTTAAAATCTGGAAAAATTTGGGTATAACATTTAAAACATGCCTAAAGCCCTGACGTTCAGGGTTTTTAAAAAAAAATTATTATTTTGTTTAAAAAAAAAAGTAAAAATATCCATTTTCTAAGTTTGACATCCCCTTAAATATTCATTTGATACGATATGTTATCAATTCTTGACAGTTGAGAAACGTCGATTGTCTAAAATGTTCCGTTCTCCAAGTGTACACGAAGAGAAAAGTTTCAGTAAATTTTAGCAGACTTCCTGTAAATATAATTAAACATTAACTAACGCGGTAACTCGAAAGATTACTGAAATTTTTGTAAATTTTTATTGAAATTTCTAGCACTTTTTAATGAAAGTACTAATTTTTACGAAAAGTTCAGTCATTTTTTGCGTTTTGCCAGTCTGTTACCGCGTGTAGCGAGAGTTCAGAGAAATCCACTGAAAATTTTCTCTCCGTGTACCTAGGTAAGAGTGTCGAGTGTGAAAAGTTAAGGAAGTAAGGATAGAAATATACTCTGAGAAAAAAGTTATAGTAAAAATTACAATGTTGTCTATTAATGCAGGGACAGACTGACGCAAGCCAAAAATTTACCGTAGTGTATAATAAATTTTACTGAACTCGTAGTAAATATCACCAGAATTGAAGTAAAAATTAATAACTTTCTAGTAAATTTTATTACGCACTAGGGTAAATTTTGGATTTCGTCAGTCTGTCTCCGCATCACTGGACAACATTGTAATTTTTACTTCAACTTTTTTTCTCAGCGTAAGGAAGAACGGCGGAGGACTAAGGATTGGTGTGCTGTGTTGTTTCAGGGTCCAAACGGGCCGCGGCCGACGTACACGGGCGCGAACGGCGGTAGCGCCGGCACCGGGGGCGGAGGAGGCGCCGGCGGCGGGGGCGGAGGCGGAGCCGGCGGCGCCGGTGGAGGTGTCGGCGTGGGCCCGGCCGCAGGCGGCGGCGTCCAGGTCGGCGTCGGCGGTGGCGGCGGCGGCGGGGGAGGAGGCGGAGGAGGTGGTGGCGGCGGCGGTGGCGGTGGTGGAGGCGGCGGCGGCGGAGGCGGAGGCCACGGGCTCAAGGGCAGCGTGAGCGGGGGTCCGCGCTGCGGCAACCCCGTGCAGTACCGGGCGAGCGGAGCGGCAGCGGCCGCGGCCGCGGCGGCCTGGGGAGCGGCGCCGACGCACGCAGCAGCGGCCGCGGCCGCGGCGGCCGGCTACCCGCCCTACACGAGGTACCCGAGCGCGGCGGCGGCGGCGGCCGCTGCCGCGGCGGCGCAGATGCCCGTCAGCGCCCAGCAGATACCGCCGAACCCTAACCCCTATAGTACCACGACCTACCACACCCAGCACGCGTCGGTCAGTATCACTCTCTCTCTCTCTCTCTCTCTCTCTCTCTCTCTCACTATATCTCACTCTCTCTCTCTCTCTCTTTCTCTCTCTTTCTCTCTCTTTTACGACACCCACACCGCTAACTTCCCACACGCATACTCACACACATACACACCGTTTCATCCATTTCAGTTCATTTAGTACGCTTTCGGGTGCAGTATGTTACTTACGACTATTTTTCCACGCGACAGATGTCTAAATGATCTGAATGCTTCTCCTAAGACAGAACCTCGTAAATTTTCATTAAAAAACAAAGTAAAAATCCACTTATTATAATATTCAATGAGCACATGTCACTTTTCAAAGATAGATATACCATTAAATTTACCTTTACGATCTATAATTATATATGATGATGCTAAAATATATAGAAAATCGATAATGTGAATTAAAAATCGATAAATCATTATTTGCTTCTGATAACTGTACATTTAAGCTTTGTTTCTAAATCACAAAATGATTAAAAAATTTGTAAAATCGTAAAAGTAATTTTCTTTATAAAAATTTACTCTTAAACAAGTATATACCTTTTGTCTTTCTCAACTACTGTCTGTATATTGTTCATTATTTATTATCTACATTATTTTTTATTACGTGATACACTATATTCTTATAATTTACGATAAACAATTGAAAATGTGATGATTAGATAAAAAGCAGAAAATAAAATGTCTAAAAAATTGGTATTTTGATTCCCACAGTATGGAGGACAACGAGTTCCTACCGCCTCGTCTCCGGCGAATACAAATAGTAGTTCTAGCAGTGCCACAGGTAGTCAAAGCGGGACGATGAGTACTAACCTTAGCAATAACGCGATGCAGGGCCAGCAGTCGGAGCAGTTGTCGAAAACCAACCTCTACATACGTGGCCTCAACCAAAACACAACTGACAAGGATCTTGTTAATATGTGTTCTCAGTAAGTCCATCGATTTAACAGATCGATCTTACATCTATACTGTAATCGATTTGTAAATATATATCTTATTTTTTTTTTTTATTTTTTATTTGGGGGTGGGAGTGGGTTGATATTTTAGGATAAATAGTTTTTTATGTTATGAATTTTGGTGTTTCTTATTTTATTTTTTTTTTTTTATTATATTGCATTGTTAATTGCTTTTACAATGATTCTTTTTAGAAGTGTGCATTTTGATGCATCGATGAGGCTAAAATTTTAAACAGTAATGTAACGTGATTTTAATCCTTTTAATGGAATTGATGATTATTGCAATGAATAATATTTAGTGTAATAAGTTATTTCTAAACGTTCTAACATTATGTGAAGATTGGTGGTTAACAAACATTTTTTCACTCGGTACTGATTGATTAGAATCATGTTTCATTATTGTTACTGAAATTTTGATTTATTCAATGAAATAGTTCTTGTGAATTTTAACTACGCTAAAAGATCATGGTATAAAGCATCATACTGGATTGAATTACTTAGAACCTTTTGGATAGAAGCTAATGATATTACAATTCTTTAAAAACATATAGAAACATACTTAATAAATAAATATCATTAAGAGCCGATAGATTCTTATGATTTTATGACAAATGTGAAATCGTATGAATCCTAATTAAGAACTCAGTTAAATTTACAATTGTCAATGCCCAAGGATTCACTCAGTCAAAATTTTTGCAGGTACGGAACTATCACTTCGACGAAGGCGATCCTGGACAAAAATACAAATAAATGTAAAGGTACTTAGTTGAAATTTCTACTTTTCGGTTTTACATAATCATTTTTTCTAATCACACTCAATAATTTTTTGTTTCTTTTTTATTGTTGTATCGTCTATACTCTTTTGTCTTCTGTATTAATTTTTGCTTGTATAAACTTTTTGTTTATTTTGATTTGTCTTGTTTTTTCCTTCTCCGTAAACATTTATAAGTTATAAATATTTATGAAAATTTTTGTTTAGTTTTGTTAGTCGAGTAGAGTAGTAAAATAGAAAGATAAAGTAGTGAAAATTTTCTATTTATATTAAATTGTTGTACTTTACTCACTGTTTTAATCAAGCAAAGCAATATTATTTGGAAAGTAAAAGGTAGATTCTATTGAATTGTAAGCGATAACATTTGTTAAGAGGAATTCATGTTTTAATTTTTATGCAGTTTATATGTTATCACTTGCATTCGTGTGTTTAGTATCTTACCTCATTTTGTTTAGTCTTCTTTTTCAACTTACTTAGTATGTAGAATAGTTAGTGTGTGTGTGTATTTCAAAGTAAAATTTAGTTATTACATGAATTAACAACTTATTGTGATTAGAGTGTTTAAATCTAAGTAGAGTTGTACAATTACAGTGAAGTAAAGTTTTTGTAAATATGAATGATATTAAAAAATTTATAAATAAAGTTTTATAAATATGTGCATTATAAAGAAAAATACAATAGTCTATTATCTAAATCAAAATGTATATTGTACGGCTCTAGTTTAATTAAAATAATGTAATAATTAAAATTTACTATTTAATTATTGATATTAGATAGAAAAGAAAATGTACATTAAAACTGACAAGACATGTTTTTCGTTATTTTTCAGGTTATGGATTTGTAGACTTTGAGTCACCGGTGGCGGCAGAGGGTGCTGTCAAAGCCCTGGTCGCCAAGGGTATCCAAGCGCAGATGGCGAAAGTGGGTATCTGGTTGATCCGTAGACTGGCCAGTGTACGTTGGTTGTGCATGCAAGTACAGTAATACCAGAGTAACAGTAAACCTTTCTCTCTATCTTTCTTCTCTCTTTCTTTACCTACTCTCTTACCTTCTCTACTCTCTACTCTAATCTCTTACTCTGTCTGTTTCTCTTTCTTTACTCTCTTTTTCTGTTTCCTCTCCTTTGATCTCCTTTGACAATCACTCCTCCCGTGATCTTCGGATCTACCCGACGAATTTAACAATAAAATTATTGTTACAATATTTAACATTACTTTTTTTAAGTATATACAGTATACATAATTCTTTTTTCTTATATTTTTTTCTATTTTCTTTTTTTGAAATTTTTTGATTATAGATTTACGTTGTTTATAATTTTTCTGTTTTGAGTTTCAGAATTGTTTTTTGTGAAAGAAAGTAAAGTTTTTTTTGTAAGTACGGTGATCTTTTTTTCTTTTTCGTGAACTAAATTTTTTCATTTTTCAACGGTTTTTCAGTTTATTTTTGTTGATGCAAAACAATTATGTGAGAATAATTTTGCATATACGGTTCTAGACGCTACTGAAATTGAAAAAAAAATAACAAAACAAAGAAAGCCTCTATTTCTCTAATTCTAAAATGTGAGTCTACTGTCGAATTCTTTGAATCTGTCTCTTTACTGTCTTACATTACCTACCAACCTGTCAATGCTTGCTGCTATACCTCGGCCACAGTTGCTGATTTACTGCTATGTCAAACACGTTCCAAGTCATGACTTCTTTAAAAAAAAAAAAATGAAATTGCATTCATATTACAGCACTAATTCAAGCCTACAGCGATTAATATTTATTGTCACCCTGGACATACTAAACATATATATTCTTACTGTTGCTGTTGTTAGTTGAACAAAGCTTGATTTTTTTTAAAAACAAAAATGGCCACTGCCATACTGTGGGTCTGAGGACTTTGAAGTTTTGTCGTTGGTGCTTCTTTTTTACAAATATTATTTTCAATTGCCATTATTACGTAATTATCAAGCTTTTATACCTAAGCGGTAATGTTTACTGTTACTGTAGTATCTCTTCACTTTTTTTTATTTTCCTTGATACTCGTAATTGTATACTCTTTTTAATTTTTTTTTTTTTCAAAACTGTTTCGCTTTTTTTACGCAATTTCTATCTGTAGAACTGCCGTTGTACGAGCGAAATTTCTTTGAATCGATAAGCATATATTTCAGTCGAGTAATTTCAATTTGTAAATTTGGTTTTCTAACCTCTCATTACTATATAGATGTACAATATGACACACTTGGTCGTTCAATTTACGCGAAACAAAACTTTGAAAGTTTCTCGCCACTTAAAATTCCTGTTAGTTGTAAATTTAAACAAATACAAGTTTTAGAGTAATTCATTTTATTGAAGTATGGCAGCATAGACAAAGTTATTAGTATCACTTACAATGTTGAGTTTCTGTAATAAATTTGTTTTCAATGTTACTTAGTATTATCAAAAATTTATGACGATCGCAAGAGAACAATCGGACATTCGCTGTTTATTTTTTTATTTATTTATTTTGTTCATTTGATTTTTTCATTGTACATTATTATATTAGTCAACAACTTAGTGAATCTTATTATTTATATTTTTTTTTGTTTTCTGGTACAAGTATGTAAACAAAACATACATCTATCATTTTGTTCATTTCACCTCATTTTTTACTATCATGACTGAAAACAAACGTTCAAACTCATTCATAATAGAAAAAGTATATACAACACAGCAGGCATTATGACTTAGATAAAAAGAAATACCTAAATTAAAAGAAAAACTTTCTTGCTAATAAGCTGATTAATAATTGTATTTTTTTATTTGCCGTATATACATATTTATATATTATACCAACTAACTCGGAATGGTTCTTCTAACTAAAAAAATTAAATGAAAGTGGTGAATAGCACGAGGTGCCACTGCTAAGAGTAATAATAAAACATAATTGACAATTGGACGCATGTAAAGCATTTGAATAAAAGACAATAATTAAAACTAAATTAATATTACTAAAAACGTATAAGAGATGAAGCATCCATTAATTAACTTCTATGCATTTGGATGGCTAATTTATTTCAACATTAACGATGGCTACTTTTTGCCTAATACTTAATCAGATGCTATATAATCTTACCCTTGTGGTGCTGGTTGAATCTGATTGGCATACGCCTTGCTTTTTTAATATAATCTTTTATAATAAACGATATGTACAACCAACTCATGTTGGTACAATTTATTAGTGATAGGATAACATGTGTAAGATTCAAACATTTTATTCTTAATAAGTATATTGCTGTTTTTACGTAATACACATATGTGTAAAATTTTCATTGTAACAAATAAATTACTTAATTATTATTCATGTAAATGTGAAGTTTGAATCGTGCACAATACTTAAATGATAAATCGAACATATTATATTTAATACATATATATAAGAAAGAAATATAAATCTTTGATAAATTTTTAAATTGTACAAATATCATATTTTTTACAACATATATATACATGTGATGATATCATGCATTCATACATATAATATGTATATGTATATATATTACATGTATATGTGTATATTAATGCCATTAGTTTGGCTTTACACAATGACATTATCATTATTTATTTTATTTTTTCTTTTTAATGCATTCGCAAGATTGAAGTAAATTGTCGTAAAGTATAAGTATAATCAAGTAATCGTAGATTTGATTGAGATTTGAAAGAAATGGTGGATCTCAAAATGTGCTTAAATACGTGTGCAAAATGTGTTTAATACGCGCATTTGACATCGTTGTCCAAAGAAAAAAAATCAAACAATAATTTATATCTCCCGTGTATACAAGTTTCTATCTGCTTTTCTCTTGTATTGTATATTTTATTTTTATCTTTTTTTTTAAGTACTGTCCACTACCTCAGTTTTTCATATTCGTAAACTTAGAATTTGATTGTTGCTTCGATTACTGGCTTACATTTAGCGGAATGTTGTAAAATTAAATTATAAGGTACAAAAAGTTATTCGCCTCCTATATATATATAGTTATTAGCTTTTGATGGCTTATTAAAATTATATATATATATATATATATGAAATAGAAAAAAAATATATATATATATATATAAATATGTGTTCTGTCTCCACTACTAGTAGATAAATTCGTTTGAGTATTACAAAAAGTCTATAAACAAAATTCTATCTTGTACAAAAGTAACATACCACCGAGTAGATATAACATTATTGTTTATTTTTTTATTGTAGCGAGAGAATATTGTTGTCATTCACTTTATTAAACTTACTTTTGATTTATTGAAAAAAAATAATAGTTATAATGATAAACAAATAAATGAAGCAGATTTGGAGAGCCACCAGAATGTGGTAATGTAATGCAATGGAGCATGAAAAAACTTTCGACATTTAAGAATTTAAACAGTTCATACCTCGAACTCTCTATTTAAAACGTTATCTATAATGTCCGCCATTATTTGCATTTTCTGCAGTTTATATATATATATATATTCATATATATACATATATATAGTCAAAACGAGTACACTGTCATAGCTTATTGGTCTATTTATTATTTTTAATTTTTTTTATTTTGGTTTTTGTAGCTTTTATTATTGTCGTAGAGTTCATTGGTTATATTAATTTATTTTGTTCATTTATATACTACGTGTCATTTATGAAATATATAAAAAGAAAGTGTTGCATTATTTTGGCGAGTAGTCAATAAACATTTTTAAAAAAGATATATATATATATATAAATTGCTTTATTTCTTTTATTTGATTCGAGTAATTGGATAATATATTTTATTTAATACATATACATGATTAAATTTTTCAATTGACATCTTAAAAAATATTTTTAACGTTGTTTTTTTTATTTAAATGAAAGAAGAAATCTTGCTATATAACATAGAGAAAAAATGAAATTACAGATATGCAATTGTTATTGGAATAAACATTTATTAACGGACAGAGATTTAAGATGTCGATAAGTTGATATGATTTAAAAAAGAAAGTTTTTTATTTTTCGTTTGAGAAAAGAATTAGAGTATAAATGAGCATTTAGCACGCTCAGGGGAAGACAATAAATTGCATAGTCTCTTCGTTGATTTCTTCAGCAACAGGAGCAGGACCCGACCAATCTGTACATTGCCAACCTGCCACTGTCCTTCAAAGAAAACGATGTTGAAGGACTACTCGCTCAATATGGCCAAGTCATTTCCACGCGCATCCTACGCGATACTTCCGGACAAAGTAAAGGCGTTGGATTTGCAAGGTACAGTTACTTTTTTCCTTTTCTTATCAAAATTATCTGAATACAAAGGGATGATTCTTACTTATTAATAATTTTAATTCATTGTAGGATGGAGTCCAAAGAAAAGTGTGAACAGATAATACAAATGTTCAATGGCAAAGCGTTACACGGAGGCAAGGATCCTCTGTTAGTTAAATTTGCTGATGGCGGCAACAAAAAGAAATCTCTCTATAAGAGCACAATATGGAGGGAAACGGGTGATGTGAGTAATTCGGTAATTGAAATTTTCATTAATTTATGTGGATTCATTTAAAATTTGATAGTGCTTTGTGCTACAAAGTTATTAAAATCCATGTGCCTTAAATTTAAAAAAAAGTAAAATTTAAAAATTCTTAGATTGATCTATAAGCTAAATTTAATTTTTTACGTTCTGAAAAGCTAATGAGAGTATCAATTGATTTCATCTTTAATAAAATTAAATATTAGACTTTAACTTATTCCTTTTTAATGTATTCGAATTTTAATTAGCTTAATAGTCGTTATATACATAAAATTTTTATTTTAACTAAAATAAAAATTTTTTATCAAAGCTACAATATTCATGAAAATTAAAGTTAAAAAGTCCATTAAAATTATAGTTTCATTAATAAAATCAATGATTTATAATTAAAAAAGTTCCATTAGAATTCTATCTAACTTTTTATCTATGTATGCAGTGTGCTACTTTTATTCAAAATTAAAAAAGAAAAGTATTCAATTATTGTTAATTTAGTATTGAATTAAATCACTTTGTAAAGAGATGACCAGCTCGTTTAATTATAAATAGGTAACTAAATAAATTATCATATATTCGTTTGAATGCAGGATTATCATCATTATCATATCAAGTAAACAGCTGTAACGATAAAATTAACGTTCGTTCTTTTTTCACCCAGAATATGACACTGAACTACGACACAACCGCAGTTGGCCAAAATGGTGTGGCGACGGCCCATATGCTGCCGGCGGCAACCCTCGCCCAATACGGACGGCATTATAGCCAAGCGATGCCCGGATACAACGTGCCCGGCGCGCCTTGGGTAACGCCCTACCTCGTCCAGACACCTCCGCATATGCAACAGGTCGACGTGAGTTTTTCTACCTTAGGAAGATTTTCAGTTTCGCGTCGGTTAATTTTTTTCATTTATTTTTTTTTCTTTTACTCTATACTTGCTGTTGCATATTAAATTTCGTTTGCTAGCAGTGCGAGAAACTGAAAATCATAGAGCTATTTGAAAGTGTTATAGTAAATTACGGGTAGATTAAAGACATTTTAAATGCAGTATTGCATTAATTGATAACTAAGGGATTTTTTTTTTCTTTATCGAACCTATGTACAGAGTGTATATCACATATTGTTATAGTTAATTTTGCATGGCCTAAATTCTCAATTGACAGTTTCTTATTATCACGAATATTTGCATTCTTACGTTACTTAACTGTAGACATTTTTTGCCACAAAAACAGATGATGCCATCGGCTGATCCAAGCAACCCTCAGTACAGCATGATTCCACAACTTACGACTCAGATGTCCACATTACATCTTGGCACTGGTTCCGTAAGTATATTCTCTATTTCTAAACCTAAATATTCAATACTTATTTAGAATCTAAATTTATGGCTATGAAGTTTCCATCAAACTAAAAAAATTATGGTGTCTAAATCTAGAAATTGATAAAAAGTTGCATTGAATGAGTCAATAGATAGAAATTAACCAGTGTATTATTTATTTATAATTATACAGACAGAAAATCTTACTACAAAATTTACAGATATATCAGTATACCAATTTATAAAAAAAAGTAAATAGAAATCATACCAACGCATGGTGAACGGTGTTTATCTATAAAAGATTATTAATGTTTCATCTTCTGATTACAAAAATTTGTATACGCTAGCGTTTTAAGCACATAATTTTTAAATTCCGGTAATATTATTTAAAAAATTCATCTAAAATTGTTATAAAACTTTTTCCAATTTCGTTTGAGTCCAACAATAGAAACATGTACCTCATTCATCAACAAAAAAATCGTATTAGGTTTCTAAACAAAATCTCTATAGAACGTTTGATCTACGACTAAACAAACAATAATTAAGCACAATATTATTAAAAATATTATCCAACTTTTTATCAATTTTTGATTTATAAATTTTGAGACTCCGCGACGATCGAAACATCGAATCTTCAGTCATAAAAATAAAATCGAACAATGGAACCTCCAAACTCCCAAAAAAATCATTGTAAAACGCGTATTAATTAAACGAAATCAACCGACGAAAATAAGTGAATAACGATAAAATGTGATTGCAGTATATAAGTCCGCATCCGTACCCGTACACGACTTACCCGGCACCGAGCATCATCCACGCTCCGATGACCCTGGGCGACTCGGAGCAGACGAGCAACGCAGCGTCACCGGACGACTCCTATCAACAGTACCAGGCTCAGCAGCCCAAGTAGGCTACAGATTTTTAGGTTAGGCCAAGTTTTAGCGATTAGATTGTCGAGAAACAAAAGGAAAAAAAATAATTAATAATAATAATGCGAAAAAATCCGTGATTCGAGAAAGAAAGAAAGACAGAGAGATATAGGTTTAACTTAGGCTTCGTTATTAGATATTAATGATTACAACCGTGAACAGTTCGTTCATGAGAAAAGACTAACGGTACCCTCTCTTCACTTTTTAGGTTCAACTACGCGGAGGGTTACACGAGTTAGGCGAGGTACGCTTGTCGATAAACACGGGGAGTTACATTTAAAAAGAATACAAAAAAAACAATATATAACAAAACAAACAAAAAAATATGAAAGGCATAAACAAACAAACGAAGAATAGATGCGAGAAAGCGAAAGATAAAAAGAAAAAAAATACAGATTACAGTACGATAAAAAAAGTCGGATAAGATTCTTCCTCACGATAAATTGACTTGCCAGCCATCTTTTATACATTTTATCCACCAAGATAAAATAGGTGAAAGTAGTTGAATATTTTGCAACGAGTAGAGAATGATTGAATGATGTTGACTTTAAACAAAAATAGGTTGGGCGAGGCAAGGGGGGGGGAGCGGTGCGAAACTCGCGGATGTTGATGTTACTGTACGACATGCTATGAGAACCCAAATGAGAAAGAAATGAAAGAGAAGAGAGAAAAAAAAGAAACGAAAGATAAAAAAGGGGGGCGAAAGGGGGAAAACAAAGGTAAAAGAAATTACGGCACGACGGCTCCACAAAGCGCCCACCACATCGTATATAGCTGATTAGTGACAACTGACATAGGCAACGGGGGCAGTCATATAGGCGATCAAGCTGATAGGCTTCCAGGATAACTTTAGGTATTACATTTACTAAGGAAAACGTAAATAAGTCGTCGGAGCTAAACGCTTGAGAGAGAGTGTGAATAAATATTTTAACAAACTGGAAACTATAAAAAAAGAGAGAGAGAGAGAGATTGAGAGAGATAAGAATCGCTGCTTAGAAATATACAAAGAAATAAAAAATAAAAAAAATGATAAAAATCTTCCCAAATTTCAAGTTTTAGGAAATATCGAGATCCCGACACTAGAATTGGTTGGTTACTCAGTTGCTTGCACCACTCGAAACGGGCTTTTCGAAAATCACTTATTAATCCTAATTAAGAATACTTGCCTTAATGTGCGATTTGTACCTTTTTATATTGTTCACTGGCCTCTTCGTTTAGAGGAAATTGTAATATGCAGTGCCTTTGTTGACCTTTGGAAATATCATTGACGAGTTATATTCGTGATCGTGTAAATGTAAGATACGTGATTTCAAACTGTAATTAATCGTGACTCGTTACTTATATTATTTTTCCTTTATATCCCCCCTACAAACTGTCTCCCCCTTTTCTTCTTCTTTTCGATATACGTGTAATCCTCTTTAAGTTTGATATCGTCTAATATTAATTTTAATTTAATCGATATATGTATATATATTTTTTTATTTTATTTGTACATGAAACAAAGCTTTTATATTCACTTTTTCGTTCGTCTCTTATCTTCTTTCCCTCTTTTTTTACCTTCGCTGTGCAAAGGTCAATTCGTAGGGCTGTTTAGTAAAAAAAAAATAAAACTTTTTAGACCGCTAAAAGATGCCAGTGAACAGTTTTTAAAAGAAATATAAAGATTGATACGATTTGATCATAGTTTTTCTATCATAGAATTACGCGAAAGGTTTATCGGGGTGATGCGACCATTACGAATCTCACCAGCGAGAATACCCACCCGGGTAACTCGATGTTTCGCGAAACTTGAATTTAAAGGTCAGGGCATAAGCCACTAAAAGTGCCCTTAGTTTATTTTGGATCGTTTGAAAAAAAATAAAATAAATAAATAAAGAAAAAAAAAGAAAGCTAGTCTTTGTGCGGAGATAATGTGGAGGTTTAGATAGGCTCTTCTGAAAAAAAAATAA